>JAUNZM010000611.1:0-448494 GCA_033459285.1 Clamator glandarius | reverse complement strand
AGGAGATGCAACGCCAGAAGATGCAGCACCAAGAGATACAGCAGGAGGTGGAGCAGCACATGCAGTATCAGCAGATGCAGCAGCAGGAGATGAAGCAGCAGGAGTTGAAGCAGAATATGCATCAGCAGGAAATGCAGCACATTGAGATTAAGATGGAGATGCAGCAGGAGGTGCAGCAGCAGGAGATGCAGAAGCAGATGTTGCACCTAGTGCAACACCAACAGATGAAGCAACAGGAGATGCAGTAGAAGGAGATGCTGCAGCAGCACATGCAGAAGATGATGCAGCAGTAGGAGATGTAGCAGCAGCAGATGCAGCAGCAGATTCAGCAGCAGGAGATACAGCAGCAGACAAAGGATATTCAGCAGCAGTAACGGCATCAGGAGATTCACAAGCAGGAAGTGCAGCAGGTAATGCAAGAAGCAAAAGCAGCAGTAGAAGTGGCAGCAGGTGGAGATGCATCAAGAGTTGCATATTCAGAAGGAGAAGCAGCAGGAGATGCAGCAGCAGCAGCAGATGCATAAGCAGATGCATCAGGAAATGAAGATTCAGCAGAAGATGCAGTAGGAAGAGATTCTTCAACATCTGCAGCAGCATGATATGATGCAGCAACAGGAGATACAGCACGTTATGGAGAAAGAGGAGATGATGCAGCAGAAGCAGCAGCAGGAGATTGAGCAAGAGCAGACGCAGCAGCAGTAGATTCAGCAGCAGGAGAAGCAGCAGGAGATTCATATTCAGAAGGAGATACGTCAGGAGATGTAGCAGGATATGTAGCAGCATGAGATGCCGCCGGAGATTCAGGAGGAGATTCAGCTAAAGGAGATGCAAGAGCAGGAGATGCATCAGGAGGACATCCAGCCGGAGTCGATGCAGAAAGTAATAGAGCAGCAGGAGATTCAGAAGAAGGAGATGCAGAAAGAGATTCAGCAGCAGGAGATGCAGCAGCAGGAAAAGCAGCAGTATATACAGAAGCAGGATATGCAGCAGCAGGAGATGCAGCAGGAGATGCAAGAGCAAGAGATGCAGCATCAGACCCATCGGCAGGAGATGAAGCAGCAGAAGATGCAGCAAGAAAAGCAGCAAGAGGAGATGAAGCATTACCATGAGCTGCATTAAGAGGTGCAGCAGCAGGATATGTAGCAGGAGAAGCAATAGGAAGAGAATCTTCAGCAGATCCAGCAGGATGTGAAGGATGACGAGATGTAGCAGGACATAGAGCAGCAGCAGATGCATTAGCAGATGAAGCAGGCAATGCAGCAAGAGATGCAGCAGCAGAGGTGTAGCCGCAGATGCATCAGAAGCAGATGCAACTGGAGATGCAGCAGATTCTGCAGGAGATGCATCGGCAGAAGATGCAGAAGGAGTTGCAGCATCAGGAGATTCAGCGGGAAATGCAGCAGCAGGGGATATAGTAGCAGGAGACACAGAAGGAGATGCAGAAGGAGCTGCAGCATCAGGAGATGCAGCAGGGAATGCAGAAGCAGCAGAAGTAACAGGAGACGCAGGAGCATCATATGCACTAGGAGATGTAGCAGCAGGAGATGAAGAAGCAGGAGATGCTACAGGCGATTCAGCCGGAGATGCAGAAGTAGGAGATGCAGCAGCAGGAGGTGCAGAGTAGTAGATGAAGTGCAGAAGATGCAGCAGAAGGAAATATAGCAGGAGATGCAGCCGCATAAATGCTGGAAGAGAGAAAGTAGCATCAGATGCAGCAGCAGTTGCAGTGGAAGAGGATGCAACAGCAGATGCAGCAGCAGGAGACCTATCAGGAGATGCAGCAGTAGATGAAGCAGCAGCAGATGCAGCAGCAAATTCAGCAGATACAGCAGGAGATGCAAAAGGAGATGTAGCTGAACGAGATTCAGCATCCGGAGATGCAGCAGCATGATATGCAGTAAAAATGATGCAGCTGCACCAGAGGCATATTCAGAAGGAGAATCAGCAGGAGATGCAGCAGCAGCAGGAGATGCAGAAGAAGATGCAGCAGAAAATGAAGATTCAGCAGAAGATGCAGTAGGAAGAGATTCTTCAACATGTGCAGCAGCGTGATATGATGCAGCAACAGGAGATACAGCACGTTATGGAGAAAGAGGAGATGATGAGGCAGACGCAGCAGCAGGAGATTGAGCAAGAGCAGACACAGCAGCAGTAGATTCAGCAGCAGGAGAAGCAGAAGGAGATTCATATTCAGAAGGAGATACGTCAGGAGATGTAGCAGGATATGTAGCAGCATGAGATGCCGCCGGGGATTGAGGAGGAGATTCAGCAGAAGGAGATGCAAGAGCAGGAGATGCATTAGCAGGACATGCAGCCGGAGTCGATGCAGAAGGTAATAGAGCAGCAGGAGATTCAGAAGAAGGAGATGCAGAAAGAGATTCAGCAGCAGGAGATGCAGCAGCAGGAAAGGCAGCAGTATATACAGAAGCAGGATATGCAGCAGCAGGAGATGCAGTAGGAAGAGACAGAGCAGGTAATGCAGCAGCAAGAGATGCAGCAGGAGATGCAAGAGCAAGAGATGCAGCATCAGATCCATCGGCAGGAGATGCAGCAGCAGAAGATGCAGCAAGAAAAGCAGCAAGAGGAGATGAAGCATTACCATGAGCTGCATTAAGAGGTGCAGCAGCAGCAGGATATGTAGCAAGAGTTTTGGCAGGAGATGAAGCAGCAGCAGAGCAGCAGCAGATGCAGCAGGATATGCAGCAGTAGATTCTAGGTCAGCAGATACTCCATCAGGAAATACTGCAGCAGATGCAGCAGGAGATGACATATCATGTGATGAAGCCACAGATGCATAATTTGAAGATGAAGCAGGAGATGCAGCAGCACGAGGGGCATTAGCAGGTGCATGAGGAAATGAGGCAGCAAAGGTATAACGGAGGAGCTAGAGCAGGAGACGTTTCAACAGGAAATGCAGCAGGAGATACATTAAGAAATGAGATGCAGTTTGAGATGGAGAAGGAGTTGCAGCATCAGGAGATGTAGCAGGAGTTGCAGCATCAGGAGATGTAGCAGGAAATGCAGCATCAGGAGATGTAGTAGGAGGAGATGCAGAAGTAGTTGCATCATCAGGAGATTCAGCAGGAAATGCCGCAGCAGGGGAAGTCGTAGCAGGAGATGCTGAAGGAGATGTAAAATCAGGAAATGCAGCAGTAGCAGAAGTAACAGGAGATGCATCAGCATCATATGCACTAGGAGATGTAGCAGCAAGAGATGAAGAAGCAGGAGATGCTACAGGCGATTCAGCCGGAGATGCAGAAGTAAGAGATGCAGCAACAGGAGGTGCAGAGTAATAGATGAAGTGAAGAAGATGCAGCAGAAGGAAATAGAGCAGGAGATGCAGCCGCAGTAAATGCATCAAGAGAGAAAGTAGCATCAGATGCAGCATCAGATGCAGCATCAGATGAAGCATCGGATGCAGCAGCAGGAGATGCAGCAGCAGGAGATCTATCAGGAGATGCAGCAGTAAATGAAGCAGCAGCAGATGCAGCAAGAAATTGAGCTGATGCAGTAGTAGATTCATAAAGAGCTGCAGCAGGAAATGCAGACGAATATGCAGGAGCGGAAGATACAGCAGGAGATGCATCTGCAGGTGATGCAGAAGTAGATGCAGTAGGAGATGCAGAACGAGATGAAGCAGCAAGATATGCAGCAGAAGAAGATGACGCAGGAGATGATTCAATAGAAGGTGCAACATGAGATAGAGCAGGAGATGTAGCAGCAGACGAAGCAAAAGGAGATGCAGAAAGAGGAGATGAAGTAGCAGGACATGGATCAAGAGATGAAACAGAAGGAGATTCATTAGGAGATGCAGTAGCAGGATATGAAAGAGCAGGAGCTATAGCAGCAGGAGATGCAGCCTGAGATGCAGCAGGATGAGACGAAGCAGCAGGGGATGTATCAGGAGATGCAGAATCAGCAGATACAGCAGGAGATGCTGTAGCAGGAGATGTAGAAGGAGATGTAGCAGAAGGAGATGCAGCAGCATGAGATGCAGAAGGAGATGCAGCAGCAGCAGAAGTAACAGGAGATGCAGCAGAATCATATGCACTAGGAGATGTAGCAGCAGGAGATGAAGAAGCAGGAGTTGCTACAGGCGATTCAGCAGGAAAAGTAGAGGGAGGAGATGCAGTAGCAGGAGGTGCAGCGTAGTAGATGAAGAGAAGATGCAGCAGAAGGAAATATAGCAGGAGAATCATCATGCAGAAAGAGAGAAAGCAGCATCAGATGCAGCATCAGATGCAGTAGCAGGAGATGCAGCTGCAGGAGATCTATCAGGAGATACAGCAGTAGATGAAGCAGCAGCAGATGCAGCAGTAGTGTATTCATAAAGAGCTTCAGCATGAAATGCAGATGAAAATGCAGGAGCAGGAGATACAGCAGGAGATGCATCTGCAGGTGATGCAGAAGGAGATGCAGCAACTCTCAAGGAGATGCAGGAGGAGATGCAGAACGAGATGAAGCAGCAAGATATGCAGCCGAAGGAGATGACGTAGGAGATGCTTCAACAGAAGGAGCAACATGAGATAGAGCAGGAGATGTAGCAGCAGACGAAGCAAAAGGAGATGCAGAAAGAGGAGATGCAGTAGCAGGATATGGATCTAGAGAAGAAGCAGCATGAGATTCATTAGGAGATGCAGTAGCAGGATATGAAACACCAGGAGATATAGCAGCCTGAGATGCAGCAGGATGAGACAACGCAGCAGGGGCTGTATCAGGCAATGCACAATCAGCAGATAGAGCAGGAGATGCTGTAGCAGGAGATGCAGAAGGAGATGTAGCAGAAGGAGATGCAGCAGCAGGAGATGAAGCAGGAGATTCAGCAGGAGATGCAGCAGGAGGAGATGGGACAGGAGATGCAGAAGGAGGAGATGAAGCGGGAGATGCAGCAGGAGGGTATGCAAGAGGAAATGCAGCAGGAGGAGGTACAGCAGCACCAGATGCAGCAGTATATGCAGCAGTAGGAGATGAGTAAGGGATGCAGCAGCAATTGATTCTGCAGGAGATGCTGGATACGGAGATGCAGAAGAAGTAGATGCAGAAGCAGGAGATGCAGCAGGACATGCATCAGCAGGAGATGCAGCACCAAGAGATTCAGGCGGAGATGCAGAAGCAGGAAATACAACAGGAATAGATGCATAAGGCAATGCAGAAGCAGGAGTTGAAGTAGAATATGCATCAGCAGGAAATGCAACACCAAGAGATTCAGACGGAGATGCAGCAGCAGGAGATGCAGAAGCAGATGTGTCAGCAGGTGCAGCACCAGCAGATGCAGCAACAGGAGATTCAGTAGAAGGAGATGCTGCAGCAGCACATGCAGAAGGTGATGCGGCTGTAGGAGATGCAGCAGCAGCAGAGGCGTCAGGAGATTCAGCAGCAGCAGATTCAGCATGATATGTAGAAGCATGAGATGCCCCAGGAGATTCATAGGAGATTCAGCAGCAACTGATGCAGCCGCAGGAGAAGCAGCAGGAGATGCAGCAGCAGCAGGAGATGCAGAAGCAGATGCAGCAGGAAATGAAGATTCAGCAGAAGATGCAGTAGGAAGAGATTCTTCAACATCTGCAGCAGCATGATATGATGCAGCAACAGGAGATACAGCAGGTTATGGAGATATAGGAGGTGATGCAGCTGACGCAGCAGCAGGAGAAGCAGCAGGAGATGCATATTTGGAAGGAGATAAGTCAGGAGATGTAGCAGGATATGTAGCAGCATGAGATGCCGCCGGAGATTCAGGAGGAGATTCAGCAGAAGGAGATGCAAGAGCAGGAGATGCATTAGCAGGAGATGCAGATTTAGTAGAGATTCAGAAGAAGGAGATGCAGATTTAGCAGATGCAGCCGAAGTCGATGCAGCAGCAGGACATGCAGCAGGAATCGATGCAGAAGGTAATAGAGCAGCAGGAGTTTCAGAAGGAGATACAGAAAGAGATTCACCAGCAGCAGATGCAGTAGCAGGAAAGGCAGCAGTATATAAAGAAGCAGGATATGCAGCAGGAGGAGATGCAGTAGGAGGAGATAGAGCAGGTAATGCATCAGGAAGACATGCAGCAGGAAGAGATGCTGCATCAAACCAATCAGCAGGAGATGCAGTAGCATGAGATGAAGCATTATCATGAGATACATTAGGAGGTGCAGCAGCAGGATATGTAGCAGGAGATTTGGCAGGAGATGAAGCAGCAGCAGAGCAGCAGCAGATGCAGCAGGAAATGCAGCAGTAGATGCAGGATCAGCAGATACTACAGCAGGAAATACTGCAGCAGGTGCAGCAGGAGATGACATATGAGGTGATGAAGCCACAGATGCATCATTTGAAGATGAAGCAGGAGATGCAGCAGCAGGAGGTGCATCAACAGATGCACAAGGAGATGAGGCAGCAAACGTAGAAATTTATAACGTAAATGTAGAAGCAGATGCAGAAGCAGCTAATTCAGCAGGTGATGCATCAGTAGGAGGTGCAGAAGCAAATACAGCAGGAAATACAGATTCAGCAGGAGAAGCAATAGGAAGAGAATCTTCAGCAGATCCAGCAGGATGTGAAGGATGACGAGATGTAGCAGGACATAGAGCAGCAGCAGATGCATTAGCAGATGAAGCAGGCAATGCAGCAAGAGATGCAGCAGCAGAGGTGTAGCCGCAGATGCATCAGAAGCAGATGCAACTGGAGATGCAGCAGATTCTGCAGGAGATGCATCGGCAGAAGATGCAGAAGGAGTTGCAGCATCAGGAGATTCAGCGGGAAATGCAGCAGCAGGGGATATAGTAGCAGGAGACACAGAAGGAGATGCAGAAGGAGCTGCAGCATCAGGAGATGCAGCAGGGAATGCAGAAGCAGCAGAAGTAACAGGAGACGCAGGAGCATCATATGCACTAGGAGATGTAGCAGCAGGAGATGAAGAAGCAGGAGATGCTACAGGCGATTCAGCCGGAGATGCAGAAGTAGGAGATGCAGCAGCAGGAGGTGCAGAGTAGTAGATGAAGTGCAGAAGATGCAGCAGAAGGAAATATAGCAGGAGATGCAGCCGCATAAATGCTGGAAGAGAGAAAGTAGCATCAGATACAGCAGGAAATGCAGTAGCAGGAGATATAGAAGCTGGAGACCTATCAGGAGATGCAGCAGTAGATGAAGCAGCAGCAGATGCAGCAGCAAATTCAGCAGATGCAGCAGTAGTTAAATCATAAAGAGCTGCAGCAGGAAATGCAGATAAGTATGCAGGAGGAGGAGATACAGCAGGAGATGCATCTGCAGGTGATGCAGAAGGAGATGCAGCAGGTGACGCTCAAGGAGATGCAGCAGGAGATGCAGAACGAGATGAAGCAGCAAGATATGCAGCAGAAAGAGATGACGCAGGAGATGATTCAATAGAAGGTGCAACATGAGATACAGCAGGAGATGAAGCGGCAGACAAGGCAAAAGGAGATGAAGAAACAGAAGATGCAGCAGCACATGGATCAAGAGATGAAGCAGCAGGAGATTCATTAAGAGATGCAGTAGCAGGATATGAAAGAGCAGGAGCTATAGCAGCAGGAGATGCAGCAACCGAAGGAGATGGGTCAGGAGATGCAGAAGGAGGAGATTCAGCTGGAGATGCAGCAGGAGGAGATGCAACAGGCTATGAATCAGGAGGAGGTACTCCAACATCAGATGCAGCAGTATATGCAGCAGAAGGAAATGAATAAGATGTGCAGCAGCAATTGATGCATCAGGAGATGCTGGAGTGCGAGATGCAGAAGAAGGAGATGCAGAAGCAGGAGATGCAGCAGGACATGCATCAGCAGGAGACACCGCAGCAGGATATGAGGCAGGAGATGCACCAGCAGCAGAAGCAGCAGCAGATGCAGCAGCAAAGGGTGCAGGATGAGATGCAGCAAGAATTGCATCAGCATGGAGATGCTGCTGGAAATTCAGTAGGATATGAAAGAGCAAGCGATTTGGCAACAGCAGATGCAGCAGGATATGCAGCAGCAGATGCAGCTGCATGAAGTGTATCAGCAGGAGATGTAGCAAGAGATGCATATTCAGCAGGTGATGCACCAGGATATGCAGTAGGAGATTCAACAGAAGGAAATGCAGCAGGAAATCAGCCGGAGATGCAACAGCAGGAGATGAAGGAAAAGAAGATGCAGGTGAACCAGAGGCAGCAGCAGATTCAGAAAGAGTTGCAGCAGCAGGAGATGAAGAGGCATGAGATTCAGCAGAAGGAGATGAAGAGGCAGGAAATTCAGAAGGAGATGGATCAACAGGAAATGCATCAGCAGATTCTGCAGCAGGAAATTCTGTAGGAGATTGTGCAGCAGGAGATTCAGTAGAAAATGCAGCAGGAGATGCAGCAGGAGATATAGAAGGAGATTCAGCAGCAGGGGATGTAGTAGGAGATACATCAGCAGGAATTGTAGCAGGAGATGCAGCAGGAGATTCTGCAGAAGAAGATTCAGCAGGACATGCAGCAAGAGATGAAATAGCAACATATGCATCAGCAGTTACTGCAGGAAGTGCAGCAGGAGATTCAGCAGGAGATGTAGCAGCAGGAGATGCAGCCGCAGATGCCTTCAAGAGGATATGCAGCTGAAATGCAGAAGCACTAGATGCATCAGTAGAAGACTGAGCAGCAGATGTAGCAGGAAATGGAGATATTTCTGCAGATGCATCTGCAGATTCATGAGCAGAGGATGCAGCAGCAGGAGATGCTGGAGGACACCAAGTGGCAGAAGATGTAGCAACAGGAATTGTAGCAGAAGATGCAGCAGTACATGAATGAGCAGCAGATGCAGCAGCAGATTAAGGAGATGCAATAGCCAGAAATGCAGCAGAAGATGCAGCAAGAGGAGATGCATCAGCAGGAGATGCAGGCAGCAGACGGAAGAGGAGATGCAGATTCAGCAGCAGATGAAGAAGCAGGAGTTGCAGCAGCAGATGCAATAGCAGGAGATGCAGCAATATGTGAAGCAGCACCAGATGCAGTAGCATATGCTGAATATGTAGTGGGAGGAAATTAAGCGGGAGATGCAGCAGGAAGAGATGCAGCAGGATATGCAGAAAAAGATAAAGCAGAAAGAGATGCATCAGGAAATACAGCAGCAGGATATGCATCAGCAGGAAATGCAGCAGAACATACACTAGCAGAAGATGCAGCAGGAGATGTAGTAGGAGATGCAGCAGGAGATTCTGCAGAAGAAGATTCAGTAGGAGATGCAGCAGGAGATGAAATAGCAACATATGCATCAGCAGTTATAGCAGGAATTGCAGCAGGAGATTCAGCAGGAGATGTAGCAGCAGGAGATGCAGCCGCAGATGCCTTCAACATGATATGCAGCTGAAATGTAGAAGCACTAGGTGCACCCGTAGAAGATTGAGCAGCAGATGCAGCAGGAAATGGAGGTGCTTCTGCAGATGCATCCTCAGATGCATCCGCAGAAGATGCAGCAGGAGACATCAAGTAGAAGGAGATGCAGAAGCAGCAAATGCAGCAGGAGATGCAGCAGTCCATGAAGCATCAGGAAATGGAGTAGCAGATTAAGGAGATGCAGCAGTACATGAAGCATCAGGAATTGGAGCAGCAGATTAAGCAGCAGCAGGAAATGCAGCAGAATATGCAGCAGGAGGTAATGCAGCAGGTGATGCAGCTACAGCTGCAGAGGCAGCAGATGCAGCAGCAATAGATACAGCATCATGAGATGCAGATTCAGTAGGAGATGTAGCAGCAGAATATGCTGCAGCAGATGATGCAGCAGGAGATGCAGCAGAAAGAAAATGCATCAAGATATGCTGCAGGAGGAGATGCAGTAGGATATGAAGCCGGAGAAGCAGCAGCAGGAGATTTAGCAGGAGATGCAGCAGTAGATGAAGCAGCAGCATATGCAACAGCAAATGCATCCAGATGGAGCAGAAAGAGATGCAGCAGGGGATGGATCAGCAGATGCAACGGGAAATGGTGCATCAGGAGATGCATCCGCAGATGCATGAGCAGAGGATGCATCAGGAGATGTAGCAGCAGGAGATACAGGAGCAGGTGATGCCGCAGGAGATACAACACCAGAAGATGCAGCACCAAGAGATGAAGCAGAATATGCAGCAGCAAGAGATACAGCAGCCGTAAATACAACAGGAATAGGTGCAGAAGGTAATGCAGCAGCAGGAGCTGAAGCAGAATATGCAGCAGCAGGAAATGCAGCACCAAAAGATTCAGACAGAGATGCAGCAGGTGGTGCAGCACCAGGAGATGCAGAAGCAGATGTTGCAGCAGGTGCAGCACCAGCAGATGCAGCAACAGGAGTTGCAGCAGAAGGAGATGCTGCAGCAGCACATGCAGAAGGTGATGCAGCAGTAGGAGATGCAGCAGCATGAGATGCCCCAGGAGATTCATCAGGAGATTCAGCAGCAACTGATGCAGCAGCAGGTGAAGCAGCAGGAGATGCAGCAGCAGCAGGAGATGCAGAAGCAGATGCAGCAGGAAATGAAGATGCATCAGAAGATGCAGTAGGAAGAGATTCTTCAACATCTGCAGCAGCATGATATGATGCAGCAACTGGAGATACAGCAGGTTATGGAGAAAGAGGAGATGATGCAGAAGACGCAGCAGCAGCAGACGCAGCAGGAGGAGATGCAGCAGCAGCAGATTCAGCAGGAGGAGATTCAGCAGGAGGAGAAGCATATATATAGAAGGAGATACGTCAGGAGATTTAGCAGGATATGTAGCAGCATGAGATGCCGCCGGAGATTGAGGAGGAGATTCAGCAGAAGGAGGTGCAAGAGCAGGAGATGCATCAGCAGGAGATGCAGAAGTAGGAGATGCAGCAGAAGATTCAGCAGCAGGAGATTCAGCAGCAGACAAAGGATATTTAGTAGCAGAAACGGCATCAGGAGATTCAGCAGCTGGAGGTGCAGCAGGAGATGCAGAAGCAAACGCAGCAGTAGGAGTGGCAGCAGGTGGAGATGCATTAGGAGATTCAGCATGATATGTAGAAGCATTAGATGCCACAGGAGATTCATCAGGAGATTCAGCAGCAACTGATGCAGCAGCAGGAGAAGCAGCAGGAGATGCAGCAGCAGCAGGAGATGCAGAAGCAGATGCAGCAGGAAATGAAGATTCAGCAGAAGATGCAGTAGGAAGAGATTCTTCAACATATGCAGCAGCATGATATGATGCAGCAACTGGAGGTACAGCAGGTTATGGAGAAAGAGGCGATGATGCAGCAAACGCAGCAGTAGAAGATTCAGCAGGAGAAGATTCAGCAGCAGAAGATTCAGCAGCAGGAGATTCAGCAGCAGGAGAATCAGCAGGAGAAGCAGCAGGAGAAGCAGCAGGAGATGCATTTTCAGAAGGATATACGTCAGAGGATGTAGTAGGATATGTAGCAGCATGAGATGCCACCAGAGATTGAGGAGGAGATTCAGCAGAAAGAGATGCAATAGCAGGAGATGAAGCAGCAGGAGATGAAGAAGCAGGCTATACAGCAGCAGGGGATGAAGCAGCAGATGCAGCAGCAGGAAATGCAGGAGGACATCAAGTAGAAGGAGATGCAGAAGCAGGAGATTCCGTAGGAGATACATTGGCAGAAGATGCAGAAGGAGTTGCAGCATCAGGAGATTCAGCAGGAAATGCAGCAGCAGCAGAAGTAACAGTAGATGCAGCAGCACTAGGAGATGTAGCAGCAGGGGATGAAGAAGCAGGAGATGCTACAGGATATTCAGCCAGAGATGCAGAAGGAGGAGATGCAGCAGCAGGAGGTGCAGAGTAATAGATGAAGTGAAGAAGATGCAGCAGAAGGAAATATAGCAGGAGATGCAGCCGCAGTAAATGCATCAGGAGAGAAAGTAGCATCAGATGCAGCATCAGATGCAGCATCAGATGTACCATCCGGTGCAGCAGCAGGAGATGCAGCAGCAGGTGCAGCAGCAGGAGATGCAGAAGCAGGAGATCTATCAGGATATGCCGCAGTAGATGAAGCAGCAGCAGATGCAGCAGCAAATTCAGCAGATGCAGCAGTAGTAGATACATAAAGAGCTGCAGCAGGAAATGGAGATGAAAATGCAGGAGCAGGAGTTGCATCTGCAGGTGATGCAGAAGGAGATGCAGCAGGTGACGCTCAAGGAGATGCAGCAGGAGATGCAGAACGAGATGAAGCAGCAAGATATGCAGCAGAAAGAGATGACGCAGGAGATGATTCAAAAGAAGGTGCAACATGAGATACAGCAGGACATGCAGCAGCCGATGAAGCAAAAGGAGATGCAGAAACAGGAGATGCAGCAGCAGGACATGGATCAAGAGATGCAGCAGCAGGAGATTCACTTGGAGATGCAGTAGCAGGATATGAAAGAGCAGTAGCTATAGCAGCAGGAGATGCAGCCTGAGATGCAGCAGGATGAGATGAAGCAGCAGGTGATGTATCAGGAGATGCAGAATCAGCAGATGCTGTAGCAGGAGATGCAGAAGGAGATGCAGCAGAAGGAGATGCAGCAGCAGGAGATGCAGCAGGTGATGCAACCGGAAGAGATGGGTCAGGAGATGCAGAAGGAGGAGATTCAACAGGCTACGAATCAGGAGGAGGTACTCCAACATCAGATGCAGCAGTATATGCAGCAGAAGGAAATGAATAAGACGTGCAGCAGCAATTGATGCAGCAGGAGATGCTGGAGCGCGAGATGCAGAAGAAGGAGATGCAGAAGCAGGAGATGCAGCAGGACATGCATCAGCAGGAGATGCAGCAAAACATACATCAGCAGGAGACACAGCAGCAGGATATGAGGCAGGAGATGCACCAGCAGCAGAAGCAGCAGCAGATGCAGTAGCAAAGTGTGCAGGATGAGATGCAGCAGGAATTGCATCAGCAAGAGATACTTCTGGAAATTCAGTAGGATATGCAACAGCAAGCGATTTGGCAACAGCAGATGCAGCAGGATATGCAGCAGCCGATGCAACTGCATGAGGTGTATCAGCAGGAGATGTTGCAGGAGATGCATATTCAGCAGGTGATGCACCATTATATGCAGCAGGAGATTCAAGAGAAGGAAATGCAGCAGGAAATCAGCCGGAGATGCAGTTAAAGAAGACGCAGCCACACGAGAGGCAGCAGCAGATTCAGCAGGAGTTGCAGCAGCAGGAGATGAAGAGGCAAGAGATTCAGCAGCAGGAGATGCAGAAGCAGGCTATACAGCAGCAGTAGATGAAGCAGCAGATGCAGCAGCAGGAAATGCAGGAAGACATCAAGTAGAAGGAGATGCAGAAGCAGCAAATGTAGCAGGCGATGCAGCAGGAAATGGAGCAGCAGAATAAGGAGATGCAGCAGCAGGAAATGCAGCAGAATATGCAGCAGGAGGTAATGCAGCAGGTGATGCAGCAGCAGGTGATGCAGCTGCAGTGGGAGCACATCCAGCAGCAACAGAGGCAGCAGCAGATGTATTATGAGATGCTGATTCAGTAGGAGACGTAGCAGAACGAAATGCAGCAAGATATGTTGCAGGAGGAGATGCAGTAGGATATGAAGCAGGAGATGCAGCAGCAAGAGATGCAGCAGGGGATGCATATTCAGCAGTAGATTTAGCAGGAACATCAGAAGAAGATGCAGCTGCAGGAGATTTAGCAGGAGATGCAGCAGTAGATGAAGCAGCAGCAGATGCAGCAGCAAATTCAGCAGATGCCGCAGTAGTAGAATCATAAATAGCTGCAGCAGGAAATGCAGATGAATATGGAGGTGCAGGAGATGCAGCAAGAGATGCATCTGCAGGTGATGCAGAAGGAGATGCAGAATGAGATGAAGCAGCAAGATATGCAGCAGAAAGAGATGACACAGGAGATGCTTCAATAGTAGGTGCATAATGAGACAGAGTAGGAGATGCAGCAGCAGACAAGGCAAAAGGAGATGCAGAAAGAGGAGATGAAGCAGCAGGACATGGATCAAGAGATGAAGCAGTAGGAGATTCATTAGGAGATGCAGTAGCAGGATATGAAAGAGCAGTAGCTATAGCAGCAGGAGATGCAGCCTGAGATGAAGCAGGATGAGAAAAAGCAGCAGAGGATGTATCAGGAGATGCAGAATCAGCAGATACAGCAGGAGATGAAGCAGCAGACGGAGCTGGAGATGTAGCATCACCTAAAGCAGAAGCAGATGCAGCAGCAAAGGATGCAGGATGAGATGCAGCAGGAATTGCATCAGCAGGAGATGCTGCTGGAATTTCAGTAGGATATGCAACAGCAAGCGATTTGGTAACAGCAGATGCAGCAGGATATGCAGCAGCAGATGCAGCTGCATGAGGTGTATCAGCAGGAGATGTAGCAGGAGATGCATATTCAGCAGGTGATGCACCAAGATATGCAGCAGGAGATTCAAGAGAAGGAAATGCATCAGGAAATCAGCCGGAGATGCAGCAGCAGGAGATGCAGTAAAAGAAGATGCAGCCGCACCAGAGGCAGCAGCAGATTCAGCAGGAATTGCAGCAGGAGGAGATGAAGAGGCAAGAGATTCAGCAGCAGGAGATGAAGGGGCAAGAGATTCAGCAGCAGGAGATGAAGAGGCAAGAGTTTCAGCAGCAGGAGATGCAGCATCAGGAGATTCAGCAGGAGATGCACCAGCAGGAAATACATCAGCAGATTGTGCAGCAGGAATTCGGTAGGAGATTCTGCAGCAGGAGATTCAGTAGAAAAGGCAGCAGGAGATTCAGCAGAAAATGCAGCAGGAGATAGAGAAGGAGATTCAGCAGCAGGGGATGTAGTAGGAGATGCAGCAGGAGATACATCAGCAGGAATTGTAGCAGGAGATTCTGGAGGAGATTCTGCAGAAGAAGATTCAGCAGGAGATGCAGCACAAGATGAAATAGCAACATAGGCATCCGCAGTTACAGTAGGAAGTGCAGCAGGAGATTCAGCAGGAGATGTAACCGCAGGAGCTGCAGCCGCAGATGCCTTCAACAGGATATGCAGCTGAAATGCAGAAGCACTAGATGCACCCGTAGAAGATTGAGCGGCAGATGCAGCAGGAAATGGAGATGCTTCTGCAGATGCAAGCACAGATGCATCCACAGAAGATGCAGCAAGAGATGAAGCAGCAGGCTATACAGCAGCAGGAGATGAAGCAGCAGATGCAGCAGCAGGAGATGCAGGAGGACTTCAAGTAGAATGAGATGCAGCAGCAGCAAATGTAGCAGGAGATGCAGCAGTCCATGAAGCATCAGGAAATGGAGCAGCAGATTAAGGAGATGCAGCAGTACATGAAGCATCAGGAAATGGAGCAGCAGATTAAGCAGCAGCAGGATATACAGCAGAATATACAGCAGGAGGTAATGCAGCAGGTGATGCAGAGGCAGCAGATGCAGCAGCAATAGATGCAGCAGCAGATGCATCATGAGATGCAGATTCAGTAGGAGATGTAGCAGCAGAAGATACTGCAGAAGATGATGCAGCAGGAGATGCAGCAGAAGGACATGCATCAAGATATGCTGCAGTAGAAGATGCGGTTTGATATGAAGCAGGAGATGCAGCAGCAGGAGATGCAGCAGGGGATGCATATTCAGCAGGAGATTCAGCAGAAACTTCAGAAGCAGATGCAGCAGCAGGAGATTTAGCCGGAGATGCAGCAGTAGATGAAGCAGCAGCATATGCAACAGCAGATGCACCAGATGGAGCAGAAAGATATGCAGCAGGGGATGCAGCAGGAGATGCAATAGGTAATGGTGCATCAGGAGATGAATCCGCAGATGCATGAGCAGAGGATGCATCAGGAGATGTAGCAGTAGGAGATACAGAAGCAGGAGATGAAGCAGCAGATGCAGCATCAGGAGATGCAGGAGGACATCAAGTAATAGGGCTGCTCCTGCTTCCTCATTTTTTCTATATCTCCCGCTGCAACTTCTGCTGCTGCCTGTACTGGCGCATTTCCTGCTGATGCATCTCCTGCTACATATCCTTCTTCTGCATCTACTGTTGCTACATTTCCTGCTGAATTTGCTGCTGAATCCGGTGCTGCATCCCTTACTGCTGATTCTCCTGCTTCTGATTCTCCTGCTGCTTTATGGTCTGTTTCATCTACTGCTGCTGCATATCCTCCTACATCTTCTGCTGCTACACTTCCTTCTGCTGCATCTGCTACTGCATCTCCTGCTGCATCTCCTTCTGCTCTATCCCTTGCTGAAAATCCTGCGGCATCTCCTACGGCTGCATCACCTGCAGCTGAATCTGCTGCCAGAGTGCTGTGGTTGCATCTCCTGCTGCTGCATCCCCTGTTGCTGCATCTCCTTCAGAATATCCTGATGATGCAGATGCAGCAGCTGGAGCAGCAGGAGATGCAGAAGGAGATGCAGCAGGAGATGCCTCAGCAGGAGATGGAGCAGGGGATACAGCAGCGTGCCAAGCAGCACTATATGCAGCAGCAATATATGCAGCAAAAGGAGATGAAGCAAGATAGGAAGCATCAGGAGACTAAGCAAGAGGAGATGCATTAGGAGATTCGGCAGCAGGCTATGCAGCAGCAGTAGATGCAGGAGGGAATGGAGCAGCACGAGATTCAGCAGTAGGAGATGGCACAGGAAATGCAGCTGCAGGAGATGCAGCAGAGTTTGCAGCAGCAGGAGATGCAGAAGCAGGAGATCCAGCAAGAAAGCACCATCATAAGATGAATCCGCCGATGCAACAGGAGGATATGGAGCAGGAGATGCAGCCGCAAGAGATGGAGCAGGAGATGCAGCTGCAAGAGATGCAGCAGGAGATGCAGAAGGAGATGCAGTAGCAGGAGATGTAGCAGCAGGATGTGCAGCATGAGACTGAACAAGAGCAGATATATCCTGAGATGCAGCAGCAGGAAATGCAGAGGGAGATGTAGAAGCAGACGAAGCAGCAGCAGATGCAGCAGCAAGATAGGCATCAGAAGGAGATAAATCAGGAGATGCAAAAGCAGGAGATTAAGCTACAGGAGATGCATTAGGAGATGCAGTAGCAGCAGATACAGCATCAGGAGATTCAGCTGCAGTAGATGCAGCAGCAGATTCAGAAGCAGATTCCGTAAGAGATGCAGCAGCAGGAGATTGATAAGCAAAAGATATAGCAGCAGGAGATGCATCAGCAGGAAATTGAGGAGGAGACGTAGCAGCAGCAGAAGCAGCAGGTAATGCAGCAGCAGTAGATGAAGTAGGCTTAGAAGCAGCTGTAGATGCAGCAGGGTATGCAAGAGCAGGAGATTCAGCATCAGGAGATGAAGCAGGGGAGATGCATCATCAGATGAATCTGCTGATGCATCAGAGGAAGTTGCAGAAGGAGATGCACCAGCAGGAGGTTCAGCAGAGGATGCAGCAGCAATTGATGCAGGTGGAGATCCAGGAGGAGGACATAGAGAAGCAGGAGATGCAGCAGCACATGCAGCAGCAAATGCTAGAGATGAAGCAGTAGGAGAAGCAGCAGGAAGAGATTGAGCAGGAGATGCATCAGGAGGTGCATCAGCAGGAGATGCAGCATTAGGAGATGTATCAGTGGATGCAGCAGCAGGAGATGCAGCAGGGTATTCAGTAGAAGGTGATGCAGCAGCAGATGCAGCAGAAGTGAATTCAGCAGCAGAAGATGCAGCAGTGTATGCAGCAGCAGCAGATGGAGCATCAGGTGATGCAGGAGGACATCAAAAAATCAGAAGATGAAGCAACAGGAGATGCAGCAGTAGATTAATCTACAGCAGATGCACCAAAAGATGCAAGAGATGAAGCAGCAGGAGATGCAGCTGGAGATGCAGCAGCAATAGATTGAGCAAGATATAGAGAAGCAGGAGATGCATCAGCGGGAGATGTGGCATGAGAGGTAGAAGAAGAAGATCCTGCAGCAGATGCAGTAGCATATGCAGCACCAGCAGATGCAGCAGCAGGAGATTCAGCAGCAGGAGATGCAGCAGTCAGAGATGCAGCAGGTTATGCATCAGCAGAAGATGCATACGCAGGAGTTCAGCAGCAGGAGATGCAGTAGGTGGAGATGCAGCATCAGGAGATGCAGTAGTTTATGCAGCAGCAGGAGATGCAGCAGGAGATGCAGTAGTAGGAGATAAAGTAGTATATGAAGCAGCAGCAGATGCAGCAGAAAATACTGCAGATGCAGCAGTAGGAGATGAATCAGGAGATGCAGCAGGAGATTCAGCAGCAGGAGATGCAGTAGGCGATGATGCAGATGGAGCTGTAGCACCAGGAGATGCAGAATGAGAAGCAGAAGGAGATGCAGTAGTAGGAGATGAAGCAGTATATGAAGCAGCAGCAGATGCAGCAGCAGGAGATGAATGAGGAGATGCAGCAGGAGATGATGCAGAAGCAAGAGATGCAGCAGCAGGAGATTACGCAGGAGATGCATCAGTAGATGATGCAGCAGCAGGAGATGCAGCCGCTGCAGATGCAGGAAGATATTCAACAGCAGATTCAGCAGCAGTAGCTGCAGCAGCAGGAGATGAAGCAGCAGCAGATGCATCAATAGATGCCTATTCATCAGGAGATGCAGCAGGAAGAGATGCTTCAGCAGGTACAGCTTCATGAGATGTAGCACGAGATACAGAAGGAGATGTTGTAGGAGAAGAGGCAGGAGGAGATGATGCAGCAGACCCAGTAGCAGGAGATGCAGAAGCAGAAGATGCAGCCGGAGATTCTGCAGCAAGAGATGCAGCAGCAGGAGATGCAGCAGGAGATACAGTTGCAAGAGATGAGCAGCGGATTCAGCAGGAGATTCTGCAGCAAGAGATGAAGCCTCAGGATCTGCAGAGAAGAAGATGCAGCAGTCGGAGATGCAGCAGGAGATGCAACAGCAGACGCATCAGCAGGAGATGCAGCAGCAGAAGATACAGCAGCAGCAGCAGATGCACAAGAAAATGGAGCAGGATATGCGGCAGGATAAGATACAGTACCAGCAGGTGCAGCAGGAGATGCAGCGTCTGGAGTTGAAGCACTAGAAGACGCTGCAGAAGATGCAGCAGCAGATGCATCAGGAGAAGCAGGAGCAGGCAATGCAGCAGCAGGAGATGCAGCAGCAGAGATGCAGGAGTAAGTGAGGCAGAAGCAGGAGATGTGGCAGCAAGACATGCAAAAGGATATGCAGAAGCAGGAGATGCGGCAGCAGGAGAGGCACCATGTGATTCAGCAGGAAATGCAGAAGAAGATAGAGAAGCAGGAGATACAGCAGGAGATGCAGCCGCAGGAGACGCAGGAAATCCATCAGCTGATGCAGGAGGAGATTTAGCAGGAGGAGAGGCAGCAGCAGGAGATGCAGCAGTAGATTCATCTCCTCTGCTGCCTCTCCTACTGCATCTCCTCCTGTCTCATCTTTTGTTGCATCTCCTGCTGCTGTATATCATGGTGCATGTCCTCTTGCTACATCTCCGGCTGCATCTCCTGCTGCATCTTCTGCTGCTACATCTCCTCCTCAATCTGCATCTCCTGATGCATCTGCTGCTGCTACATCTCCTACTCAATCTGCATCTCCTGATGCATCTGCTGCTGCATCTATTACTGCTGCATCTGCTGCCTCTGCAGCTGCAGCTGCCATCACCTGCTGCTGCATCACCTGCTGCATTACCTCCTGCTGCATATTCTGCTGCATTTCCTGCTGCTGCTTAATCTGCTGCTCCATTTCCTGATGCTTCATGTACTGCTGCATCTCCTGCTACATTTGCTGCTGCTGCATCTTCTTCTACATGATGTCCTCCTGCATCTCCTGCTGCTGCATCTGCTGCAGCATCTCCTGCTGCTGTATAGCCTGCTGATTCATCTCCTGCTGCATCTTCTGAGGATGCATCTGCGGATGCATCTGCAGAAGCATCTCCATTTCCTGCTGCATCTGCTGCTCAATCTTCTACGGATGCATCTAGTGCTTCTGCATTTCAGCTGCATATCCTGTTGAAGGCATCTGCGGCTGCATCTCCTGCTGCTACATCTCCTGCTGAATCTCCTGCTGCACTTCCTGCTGTAACTGCTGATGCCTATGTTGCTATTTCATCTCATGCTGTATCTCCTGCTGAAGAATCTTCCCCTGCAGAATCTCCTCCAGCATCTCCTGCTACAATTCCTGCTGATGTATCTCCTGCTGCATCTCCTACTACATCCCCTGCTGCTGAATCTCCTTCTATATCTCCGGCTGCATCTCCTGCTGCATCTTCAGCTAGTGCATGTTCTGCTGCATTTCCTGCTGATGCATATCCTGCTGCTGTATTTCTTGATGCATCTCTTTCTGCTTTATCTTTTTCTGCATATCCTGCTGCATCTCTTCCTGCTCGATCTCCTGCTAATCTCCTCCTACTACATCTTCAGCATATGCTGCTGCATCTGGTGCTGCTTCACATATTGCTGCATCTCCTGCCAGTACATCTGCTGCTGCAATTCCTGCTACTTCATCTGCTGCTGCATCTCCTGTTACTTCATCTGCTGCTGAATCTGCATCTCCTTTTTTGTTTCCTTCCTGCATCTCCTGCTGCTGCATCTCCTGCTGCTGCATCTGCCTGTGCTGTATATGCTACTGCATCTGCTGCAGGATCTTCTTCTTCTGCCTCTCACGCCACATCTCCCGCTGATGCATCTCCTGCTTTTGTATATCTTGCTCAATCTACTGCTGCTGCATCTCCAGCTGCATCTCCTGCTGCTGCATCTCTTGCATCTTTTGGTGCATCTGCTGTAGATTAATCTACTGCTGCATCTCCTCTTGCTTCATCTTCTGATTTTTTGATGTCCTCCTGCATCACCTGATGCTCCATCTGCTGCTGCTGCATACACTGCTGCATCTTCTGCTGCTGAATTCACTTCTGCTGCATCTGCTGCTGCATCACCTTCTACTGAATACCCTGCTTCTGCTGCATCCACTGGTACATCTCCTACTGCTGCATCTCCTGCTCAATCTCTTCCTGCTGCTTCTCCTACTGCTTCATCTCCTGCATCTGCTGCTGCATATGCTACTGCATCTCCTGCTTCTCTATGTCCTCCTCCTGCATCTCTACTTGCATCTATTGCTGCTGCATCCTCTGCTGAACCTCCTGCTGGTGCATCTCCTTCTGCAACTTCCTCTGACGCATCAGCAGATTCATCTGATGATGCATCTCCCCTGCTTCAACTCCTGATGCTGAATGCTCTTGCTCTTGCATACCCTGCTGCATCTACAGCTGCTTCTAAGCCTGCTGCATCTATATCTGCTTCTAAGCCTACTTCATCTACTGCTGCTGCATTACCTGCTGCTTCTGCTGCTGCTACGTCTCCTCCTGAATTTCCTGCTGATGCATCTCCTGCTGCTATATCTTTTACTTATCAATCTCCTGCTGCTGCATCTCTTACGGAATTTGCTTCTGAATCTGCTGCTGCATCTACTGCGGCTGCATCTCCTGATGCTGTATCTGCTGCTACTCCATCTCCTAATGCATCTCCTGTAGCTTAATCTCCTGCTTTTGCATCTCCTGATTTATCTCCTTCTGATGCCTACCTTGCTGCTGCATCTGCTGCTGCTTCGTCTGCTTCTACATCTCCCTCTGCATTTCCTGCTGCTGCATCTCAGGATACATCTGCTCTTGTTCAGTCTCTTGCTGCACATCCTGCTGCTACATCTCCTGCTACTGCATCTCCTGCTGCATCTCCTGCTGCATCTCTTGCAGCTGCATCTCCTGCTCCATCTCTTGCGGCTGCATCTCCTGCTCCATATCCTCCTGTTGCATCGGCGGATTCATCTTATGATGGTGCTTTCTTGCTGGATCTCCTGCTTCTGCATCTCCTGCTGCTGCAAACTCTGCTGCATCTCCTGCTGCTGCATTTCCGGCTGCAGTTGCTGATGCTGCATCTCCTGCGGCTGCGACTGCTGATGCATTTCCTGATGTATTTTCTACTGCTGCATCTCCTCCTGCTGCAAACTCTCCTGCATCTCCTTTTGCTGCATTTCCTTCTGCTGCATTTCCTGCTCCTGCATCTAATATTTCATCTCCTGCTGCTGCAACTGCTGGTGCTGCATCTCCTGCTGATGGATGTCCTCGTGCATCTCCTGATGCTGTATCTGCTGCTGCATCTCCTGCAGCTGCATCTCCTCTGCCATCTCCTACTGCTGAATCTCGTGCTGCTCCATTCCCTCCTGCATCCACTGCTGCTGCATAGCCTGCTGCCGAATCTCCTAATGCATCTTCTCTTGCTTAGTCTCCTGATGCTTCCTATTCTGCTTCATCTCCTTTTGCTGCACATATATTGCTGCTACATCTACTGCTGCTTGGCACGCTGCTGTATTCCCTGCTCCATCTCCTGCTGGGGCATCTCCTGCTGCATCTCCTTCTGCATCTCCTGCTGCTCCAGCTGCTGCATCTGCATCATCAGGATATTCTGAAGGAGATGCAGCAACAGGAGATGCAGCAGCAGGAGATGCAACCACAGCACTCTGGCAGCAGATTCAGCTGCAGGAGATGCAGCCGTAGGAGATGCCGCAGGATTTTCAGCAGGAGATAGAGCAGAAGGAGATGCAGCAGGAGATGCAGTAGCAGATGCAGCAGAAGGAAGTGTAGCAGCAGAAGATGTAGGAGGATATGCAGCAGCAGTAGATGAAACAGACCATAAAGCAGCAGGAGAATCAGCAGCAGGGGATGCAGCAGCAGGGGATGCAGCACCAGATTCAGCAGCAAATTCAGCAGGAAATGTAGCAACAGTAGATGCAGAAGGATATGTAGCAGGAGATGCATCAGCAGGAAATGCGCCAGTACAGGCAGCAGCAGAATATGCAGCGGGAGATATAGAAAAAAATGAGGAAGCAGGAGCAGCCCCTATTACTTGATGTCCTCCTGCATCTCCTGATGCTGCATCTGCTGCTTCATCTCCTGCTTCTGTATCTCCTGCTGCTACATCTCCTGATGCATCCTCTGCTCATGCATCTGCGGATGCATCTCCTGATGCACCATTACCCATTGCATCTGCTGCTCCATCCCCTGCTGCATCTCTTTCTGCTCCATCTGGTGCATCTGCTGTTGCATATGCTGCTGCTTCATCTACTGCTGCATCTCCGGCTAAATCTCCTGCTGCTGCATTTCCTTCTGATGTTCCTGCTGCATCTCCTGCTGAATATGCATGCCCTGCTGCATCTCCTGCTGCTGCATCTCCTGCTTCATATCCTACTGCATCTCCTCCTGCAGCATATCTTGCTGCATTTCCTACTGCTGCATCTCCTGCGGCATCATCTGCTCCTGTATTTCCTGCTGCTTCATCTCCTGATGCATCCTCTGCTCATGCATCTGCGGATGCATCTCCTGATGCACCATTTCCCGTTGCATCTGCTGATCCATCCCCTGCTGCATCTCTTTCTGCTCCATCTAGTGCATCTGCTGTTGCATATGCTGCTGCTTCATCTACTGCTGCATCTCCTGCTAAATCTCCTGTTGCTGCATCTCCTTCGGAAGTTTCTGCTGAATCTCCTGCTGAATATGCAACCCCTGCTGCATCTCCTGCTGCTGCATCTCCTGCTTCATATCCTACTGCATCTCCTCCTGCAGCATATCTTGATGCATTTCCTTCTGCTGCATCTCCTGCTGCATCATCTGCTGCAGCATCTTCTGCTGCTACATCTCCTACTGAATCTGCATCTCATGATGCATCTGCTGCTGCATCTATTGCTGCTGCATCTGCTGCCTCTGCAGCTACAGCTGCATCACTGGCTGCTGCATATTCCGCTGCATTTCGTGCTTCTGCTTAATCTGCTGCTCCATTTCCTGATGCTTCATGTACTGCTCATCTCCTGCTCCATTTGCTGCTGTTGCATCTCATTCTACTTGAAGTCCTCCTGCATTTCCTGCTGCTGAATCTGCTGCTTCATCTCCTGCTGCGGAATAGCCTGCTGCTTCATCTCTTGCTGCATCTTCTGTGGGTGCATCTGTGCTTGCATCTGCAGAAGCATCTCCATTTCCTGCTGCATCTGCTGCTCAATCTTCTACGGATGCATCTAGTGCTTCTGCATTTCAGCTGCATATCCTGTTGAAGGCATCTGCGGCTGCATCTCCTGCTGCTACATCTCCTGCTGAATCTCCTGCTGCACTTCCTGCTGTAACTGCTGATGCATATGTTGCTATTTCATCTCCTGCTGCATCTCCTGCTGAATCTTCTTCTGCAGAATCTCCTCCAGCATCTCCTGCTACAATTCCTGCTGATGTATCTCCTGCTGCATCTCCTACTGCAGCACCTGCTGCTGAATCTCCTTCTTTATCTCCTGCTGCATTTTCTACTGAATCTCCTGCTGCACAGAATCTGCTGATGCATTTCCTGCTGATGCAACTCCTGCTCAGTCTCCTGATTCTGCATCTCCTGCTGCTGTATCTCCTGCTCCTCCATATTCATCTGCATTTCCTGCTGCAGCTATTGATGAATCTACTACTGCGGCATCTGCGGAATTTGCTGCTGCATCTGCTGCTGCTTCATCTACTGCTGCATCTCCTGCTAAATTTCCTGCTGCTGCATCTTCTTCTGATGTTCCTGCTAAATCTACTGCTGAATATGCATCCCCTGCTGCATCTCTTGCTGCTGCATCTCTTGCGTCTTATCCTACTGCATCTCCTCCTGCAGCATATCTTGCTGCATTTCGTTCTGCAATGTCTCCTGCTGCATCATCTGCTGCAGCATCTTCTGCTGCTACATCTCCTACTTAATCAACATCTCATGCTGCATCTGCTGCTGCATCTATTGCTGCTGCATCTGCTGCTGCATTACATCCTGCTGCATAGTCTGCTGCATTTCCTGATGCTGCATCTCCTTATTCTGCTGCTCCATTTCTTCTCCTTCATGTAGTGCTGCATCTCCTGCTACATTTGCTGCTGCTGCATCTCCTTCTACTTGATGTCTTCCTGCATTTCCTGCTGCTGCATCTGCTGCTTCATCTCCTGCGGCTCTATAGTTTGTCTCTGCATCTCCTGCTGCTTCATCTCCTGCTCTTGCATCTCCTTCTACTGAATCTCCTCCTCAATCTCTGGTGGTATCTCATGCTGCTACATATCCTGCTACATCTCCTGACGTATCTCCTTCTGAATATGCATCTCCTGCTACTTCTCCTGCTGCTGAATCTCCTGCTCCTGAATCTCCTGCTGCTGCATATTTTCCTGCTGCTGCTTCTTTTCCTGCTGCATCTTCTGCTGCTGTGTCTGCTGCATTATCTCCTCTTTCTCCATAACCTGCTGTATCTCCTGTTGCTGCATCATATCATGCTGCTGCAGATGTTGAAGAATCTCTTCCTACTGCATCTTCTGCTGAATCTTCATTTCCTGCTGCATCTGCTTCTGCATCTCCTGCTGCTGCTGCATCTCCTGCTGCTTCTCCTGCTGCTGCATCAGTTTCTGCAGCAGCTCCTGATGAGTCTCCTGTGACATCTAATGCTTCTACATATCATGCTGAATCTCCTAATGCATCTCCACCTGCTGCCACTCCTACTGCTGCGTTTGCTTCTGCATCTCCTGCTGCACCTCCAGCTGCTGAATCTCCTGATGCCGTGTCTACTACTGAATATCCTTTGTCTGCTGCTGAATCTCCTGATGCTGAATATTCTGCTGCATCATTTACTGCTGCATCTCCTGCTGCTGCATCTCCTGCTGCATCTCCGTCGGAATCTCTTGCTGCTGCATTTCCTGCTGATGCATATTCTGCTTCAACTCCTGCTGCTGCATTACCTTCTGCATATATTCCTGTTGTATTTCCTGCTGTTGCATCTACTGCTGCTGCATCTGTTGCTTCATCTCCTGCTGCATCTCTTGGTGCTGCATCTTCTGGTGTTGCATCTCTTCGTGCTGCATCTCCTGCGGCATCCTGTATCTCCTGCTGCTACATCTCCTGATGCATCCTCTGCTCATGCATCTGCGGATGCATTTCCTGATGCACCATTTCCCGTTGCATCTGCTGCTCCATCCCCTGCTGCATATCTTTCTGCGCCATCTGGTGCATCTGCTGTTGCATATGCTACTGCTTCATCTACTGCTCCATCTCCTGTTAAATCTCCTGCTGCTTCATCTTCTGAATTTTCTGCTGAATCTAGTGCTCAACATGCATCCCCGGCTGCATCTCCTGCTGCTGCATCTCCTGCTTCATATCCTACTGCATCTCCTCCTGCAGCATATCTTGATGCATTTCCTTCTGCTGCATCTCCTGCTGCATCATCTTCTGCAGCACCTTCTGCTGCTACATCTCCTACTGAATCTGCATCTCTTGATGCATCTGCTGCTGCGTCTATTGCTGCTACATCTGTTGCCTCTGCAGCTGCATCACCTGATGCTTCATCACCTGCTGCATTACCTCCTGCTGCTTAATCTGCTGCTCCATTACCTGATGCTTCATGTACTGCTGCATCTCCTTAATATGCTGCTCCATTTCCTGATGCTTCATGATGCTCCATTTCCTGATGCTCTGTCTTCTACTGATGCATCTAGTGCTTCTGTGTTTCAGCTGTATATCCTGTTGAAGGCATCTGCGACTGCATCTCCTGCTGAATCTCCTGCTGCACTTCCTGCTGTAACTGCTGATGCCTATGTTGCTATTTCATCTCCTGCTGCATCTCCTGCTGAATCTTCTTCTGCAGAATCTCCTCCAGCATCTCCTGCTACAATTCCTGCTGATGTATCTCCTGCTGCATCTCCTACTACATCCCCTGCTGCTGAATCTCCTTCTATATCTCCTTCTGCATCTCCTGCTGCATTTTCTACTGAATCTCCTGCTGCAGAATCTCCTATGGAATTTCCTGCTGCAGAATCTGCTGATGCATTTCCTGCTGATGCATCTCCTTCTCAATCTCCTGCTACTGCATATCCTGCTGCTGCATCTCCGGATGCTGCATCTCGTTCTGCTAAATCTTTTTTTGCATCTCCTGCTACAGCATCTCCTGCTGTATCTGCTGAATTTGCTGCTGCATCTGCTGCTGCTTCATCTACTGCTGCATCTCCTGATAGGTCTCCTGCTGCTGCATCTGCTGTTGCATCCTCTTCCACTGCATCTGCTGCTGCATCTGATGCTACTTTCTCTCTTCCTGCATTTATGCGGCTGCATCTCCTGCTATATTTCCTTCTGCTGCATGTTCTTTACTTCATCTACTACTCTGCATGTCCTGCTGCTGCATCTTTTACTTCTGCATCTCCGGCTGAATCGCCTGTAGCAGCTCCTGCTTTTTCATCTCCTGCTGCTACATCTCCTAGTGCATATGATGCTGCTGCATCTCCTGTTACTTCTGCTGCTGCTGCATTCCCTGCTGCATCTCCTGATGCTGCAGCTCCTTCTGCATCTCCTTCTGTGTCTCCTGCTACTACATCCCCTGCTGCTGCATTTCCTGCTGCATCTCCTGATGCTGCAACTCCTTCTGCATCTTCTGCCGATGCATCTCCTGCGGAATCTGCTGCTGCTGCATCTCCTTTTGAATCTGCTTCTGATGCATCTGCGGCTACATCTCTGCTGCTGCATCTCTTGCTGCATTGCCTGCTTCATCTGCTGATGCATCTGCTGCTGCTCTATGTCCTGCTACATCTCGTCATCCTTCACATCCTGCTGGATCTGCTGAAGATTCTCTTCCTATTGCTTCTCCTGCTGAATCTGCGTTTCCTGCTTTATCTGCTTCTGCATCTCCTGCTGCTGCATCTCCTGCTGAGACGTAGAAAGTACTGCTGCATCTGCTTCTACATATACGTTATAACTTTCTACGTTTGCTGCCTCATCTCCTGGTACATCTGCTAATGAACATCCTGCTGCTGCATTTCCTGCTTCATCTTCAACTGATGCATCTGTGGCTTCATCACCTCGTATGTGATCTCCTGCTGCATCTGTTGCAGTATTTCCTGCTGCAGTATCTGCTGATCCTGCATCTACTGCTGCATTTCCTGCTGCATCTGCTGCTGTGCTGATGATTCATCTCCTGCCAAATCTCCTGCTACTTATCCTGATGCTGCAACTCCTAATTCATCTCATGATAATGCTTCATCTCCTGCTACTGCATCTCCTGCTGCACCTACTGCTTCTGCATTTCCTGCTGCATCTTCTGCTGCTGCATCTCCTGCCGATGGGTCTGATGCTGCATCTCTTGCTCTTGCATCTCCTGCTGCATCTCTTCCTGCTGCATTACCTTCTTTATCTCTTCCTACCGCATCTCCTGCTGCTGCATATCCTGCTTCTGTATATACTGCTGCCTTTCCTGCTGCTGCATATCCTGCTGCTGAATCTTTCTTCATCTCTTTCTTCTGAAACTCCTGCTGCTCTTTTACCTTCTGCATCGACTCCTGCTACATGTCCTGCTTCTGCATCGACTCCTGCTGCATCTGCTTCTGCATCTTTTGCTGATGCATCTCCTGCTCTTGCATCTCCTGCTGAATCTCCTCCTCAATCTCCGGAGGCATCTCATTCTGTTCGATATCCTGCTACATCTCCTGACATATCTCCTTCTGAATATGCATCTCCTGCTGCTTCTTTAGCAGTACAATCTCCTGCTTCTTAATCTCCTGCTGCTCAATCTCCTGCTGCTGCGTCTGCCTCATCATCTCCTCTTTCTCCATAACGTGCTCTATCTCCTGTTGCTGCATCATATCATGCTGCTGCACATGTTGAAGAATATCTTCCTACTGCATCTTCTGCTGAATCTTCATTTTCTACTGCATCTTCTTCTGCATCTCCTGCTGCTGCTGCATCTCCTGCTGATTCTCCTTCTGAATATGCCTCTGGTGCAGCTGCATCTTTTTTTACTGCATATCATGCTGCTGCATCTCTGGATGCTGAATCTCGTTCTGTTACATCTCCTCTTGCATCTCCTGCTACAGCATCTCCTGCTGCATCTGCTGAATTTGCTGCTGCATCTGCTGCTGCTTCATCTACTGCTGCATCTCCTGATAGGTCTCCTGCTGCTGCATCTGCTGTTGCATCCTCTTCCACTGCAACTGCTGCTACATCTGATGCTACTTTCTCTCTTCCTGCATTTATGCGGCTGCATCTCCTGTTATATTTCCTTCTGCTGCATGTTCTTTACTTCATCTACTACTCTGCATGTCCTGCTGCTGCATCTTTTACTTCTGCATCTCCGGCTGAATCGCCTGTAGCAGCTCCTGCTTTTTCATCTCCTGCTGCTACATCTCCTAGTGCATATGATGCTGCTGCATCTCCTGTTACTTCTGCTGCTTCTGCATTCCCTGCTGCATCTCCTGATGCTGCAGCTCCTTCTGCATCTCCTTCTATGTCTTCTGCTACTACATCTCTTGTTGCTGCATTTACTGCTGAATCTCCTGATGCTGCAACTCCATCTGCATCTTCTCCCAATGCATCTCCTGCAGAATCTGCTGCTGCTGCATCTCCTTTTGAATCTGCTTCTGATGCATCTGCGGCTACATCTCTGCTGCTGCATCTCTTGCTGCATTGCCTGCTTCATCTGCTGATGCATCTGCTGCTGCTCTATGTCCTGCTACATCTCGTCATCCTTCACATCCTGCTGGATCTGCTGAAGATTCTCTTCCCATTGCTTCTCCTGCTGAATCTGCATTTCCTGCTGCATCTGCTTCTGCACCTCCTGCTGCTGCATCTCCTGCTGAATTAGGTGCTGCATCTTCTGCTTCTACATGTACGTTATAACTTTCTACGTTTGCTGCCTCATCTCCTGGTACATCTGCTAATGAACATCCTGCTGCTGCATCTCCTGCTTTATCTTCAACTGATGCATCTGTGGCTTCATCACCTCGTATGTCATCTCCTGCTGCATCTGTTGCAGTATTTCCTGCTGCAGTATCTGCTGATCTTGCAACTACTGCTGCATTTCCTGCTGTATCTGCTGCTGCTCTGCTGCTGTTTCATCTCCTGCAAAATCTCCTGCTACATACCCTGATGCTGCAACTCCTAATGCATCTCATGATAATGTTTCATCTCCTCCTACTGCATCTCCTGCTGCACCTACTGCTGCTGCATTTCCTGCTGCATCTTCTGCTGCTACATCTCCTGCTGATGGGTCTGATGCAGCATCTCTTGCTCTTGCATGTCCTGCTGCATCTCCTGCTGCTGCATTACCTGCTCTGTCTCTTCCTACTGCAATTCCTCCTGCTGCATATCCTGCTTCTGTATATACTGCTGCCTTTCCTGCTGCTGTATCTCCTGCTGCTGAATCTCTTTCTGCATCTCCTTCTTCTGAATCTCCTGCTGCTCTATTTCCTTCTGCATCCACTACTGCTGCATGTCCTGCTGCTGCATCGACTCCTGCTGCATCTGCTTCTGCATCTCCTTCTTCAGAATCTCCTGTTCTTGCATCTCCTTCTGCTGAATCTCCTCCTGAATCTCCAGTGTCATCTCATGCTGCTACATATCCTGCTACATCTTCTGACATATCTCCTTCTGAATCTGCATCTCCTGCTGCTTCTTTTGCAGTTGAATGTCCTGCTTCTTAATCTCCTGCTGCTGAATCTCCTGCTGCTGCGTCTGCTGCATCATCTCCACTTTCTTCATAACCTGCTGAATCTCCAGTTGCTGCATCTTATCATGCTGCTGCATATGTTGAAGAATTTCTTCCTACTGCAACTTCTGCTGAATCTTCATTTCCTGCTGCATCTGCTTCTGCATCTCCTGCTGCTGCTGCATCTCCTGCTGCTTCTCCTGCTGCTGCATCAGTTGCTGATAAATCTCCTGATGAATCTCCTTCTGCATCGCCTTCTGAATATGCATCTCCTCAGGCATCTCCACCTGCTGCCCCTCCTACTGCTGCGTTAGCTTCTGCATCTCCTGCTGCACCTCCAGCTGCTGAATCTCCTGATGCCGTGTCTGCTACTGAATATCCTTTGTCTGCTGCTGAATCTCCTGCTGCTGAATCTCCTGCTGCATCTGCTGCTGCTGCATCTCCTAATGCTGCATCACCTTCAGCATGTGTTGCTGCAGCGTCTCCTAATGCTGCATCTCCTGTTGCTGCATCTGCTGGTGCTGCACCTGCGGCAACATTTGCTTCTGCATCTCCTGCTGCTGCACCTCCTGCTGCATCTTCGTCTGAATTTTTTGTGCTGCATTTCCTGCTGTTGCATATTCTGCTTCAACTCCTGCTGCTGCATTACCTTCAGCTGCATTTTCTACTGAATCTCCGGCTGCCTTTTCTACTGAATCTCCTGCTGCACAATCTGCTGATGCATTTCCTGCTGATGCATCTCCTGATCAATCTCCTGATGCTGCATCTCCTGCTGCTGAATCTCCTGCCTCTTCATCTCCTGCTGCTGCAACTCTTGCTGAATCTGCTGCTGCCTCTGGTGCGGCTGCATCTTCTTTTCCTGCATCTCCTGCTGCTGCATCTCCGGCTGATTTCCTGCTGCATTTCCTTCTGTTGAATCTCCTGCTGCATTTCCTGGTGCTGCATTACCTGCTCTGTCTCTTCCTACTGCATTTCCTCCTGCTGCATATCCTGATTCTGTATATACTGCTGCCTTTCCTGCTGCTGCATCTCCTGCTGCTGAATCTCTTTCTTCATCTCTTTCTTCTGAAACTCCTGCTGCTCTATTACCTTCTGCATCGATTCCTGCTGCATGTCCTGCAATGGGTAATGGTGCATCAGGAGATATATCTGCAGATGCATGAGCAGAGGATGCATCAGGATATGTAGCAGCAGGAGATGCAGGAGCAGTTGATGCCGCAGGAGATGCAGCAGGAGATGCAACACCAGAAGATGCAGCACCAAGAGATGCATCAGGAGATGCATCAGGAGATGCAGCAGCATATGCAGTATCAGCAGATGCAGCAGTAGGAGATGAAGCAGCAGATGCAGCAGCAGGAAATGCAGCACCAAGAGTTTCAGACGGAGATGCAGCAGGAGATGCAGCAGCAGGAGATGAAGCAGGAGATGCAGCAGCAGGAGATGCAACAGCAGATGCAGCAGAAGGAGATGCTGCAGCAGCACATGCAGAAGGTGATGCAGCAGTAGGAGATGCAGCAGCAGCAGATTCAGTATGATATGTAGAAGCATTAGATGCCCCAGGAGATTCATCCGGAGATTCAGCAGCAACTGATGCAGCAGCAGGAGACGCAGCAGCAGCAGGAGATACAGAAGCAGATGCAGCAGGAAATGAAGATTCTGCAGAAGATGCAGTAGGAAGAGATTCTTCAATGTATGTAGCAGCATGATATGTTGCAGCAACAGGAGATACAGCAGGTTATGGAGAAAGAGGAGGTGATGCAGCAGATGCAGCAGCAGGTGATTCAGCAGCAGGAGATTAAGAAGCAGGAGATGGTACTGCAAAAGAAGCAGCAGGAGATGCAGATTCAGAAGGAGATATGTGAGGAGATGTAGCAGGATATGTAGCAGCATGAGATGCCGCCTGAGATTCAGGAGGAGATTCAGCAGAAGGAGATGCAAGAGCAGGAGATGAAGCAACAATAGATGCAGATTTAGCTGGAGATGCAGAAGCAGGAGATGCAGAAGCAGATGCAGCAGGAGTCGAAGCAGCAGCAGGACATGCAGGAGGAGTCGATGCAGAAGGTAATAGAGCAGCAGGACATTCAGAATAAGGAGACGCAGTAGCAGGAGATGCAGTAAAAGATGATGCAGGCGCAGCAGATGCAGGAGAAGCAGCACCAGGAGATTAAGAGGCAGGAGATTCAGCAGGAGATGCATCAGCAGGAAACGTAGCAGGAGATTCTGCAGAAGGAAACACCGTAGGAGAGTCTGCAGCAGGAGATTCAGCGGAAGATTCAGCAGAAGATGCAGCAGGAGATATAGAAGGAGATTCAGCAGCAGGAGATGTAGTAGGAGATGCAGCAGGAAATACATCAGCAGGAGTTGCAGGAGAAGATTCTGCAGAAGAAGATTCAGCAGGAGATAGAGTAGGAGATGCATCAGGAGATGAAGTAGCAACATATGCATCAGAGGTTACAGCAGGAAGGGCAAGAGGAGATTCAGCAGGTGATGTAGCAGCAGGAGATGCAGCTGCAGATGCCTTCAAGAGGAAATGCAGGAGCACTAGATGCATCAGTAGAAGATTGAGCAGCAGATGCAGCAGGAAATGGAGATACTTCTGCAGATGCAGATGCATGAGCAGAGGATGCATCAGGAGATGTAGCAGCAGGAGATACAGAAGCAGGTGATGCCGCAGGAGATGCAGCAGGAGATGCAACACCAGAAGATGCAGCACCAAGAGATGCAGCAGGAGATGCAGCAGCACATGCAGTATCAGCAGATGCAGCAGCAGGAGATGCAGCAGCCGGAAATACAACAGGAATAGATGCAGAAGGTAATGCAGCAGCAGGAGTTGAAGCAGAATATGCATCAGCAGGAAATGCAGCACCAAAAGATTCAGAGATGCAGCAGGATGTGCAGCAGCAAGAGATGCAGAAGCAAATGTTGCAGCAGGTGCAGCACCAGCTTATGCAGCAACAGGAGATGCAGCAGAAGGGGATGCTGCAACAGCACATGCAAAAGGTGATGCAGCTGTAGGAGATGCAGCAGCAGCAGATGCAGCAGGAGATTCAGCAGCATGAGATTCAGCAGAAGGAGATTCATCAGGAGACAAAGGATATTCATCAGCAGACAAAGGATATTCAGCGGCAGAAACGGCATCAGGAGATTTAGCAGTAGGAGATGCATCAGGAGATGCAGAAGCAAACGCAGCAGTAGGAGTGGCAGCAGGTGGAGATGCATCAGGAGATACATATTCAGAAGGAGATGCAAAAGGAGATTCAGCATGATATGTAGAAGCATGAGATGCTGCAGGAGATTCATCTGGAGATTCAGCACGAACTGATGCAGCAGCAGGAGAAGCAGCACCATATGTAGCAGAAGATGCAGAACCATATGCAGCAGAAGATGCAGAACCATATGCAGCAGGAGATACAGCAGCAGATGAAGCAGCAGACGGAGCTGGAGATGTAGCATCACCTAAAGTAGAAACAGATGCAGCAGCAAAGGATGCAGGATGAGATGCAGCAAGAATTGCATCAGCAGGAGATGCTGCTGGAAATTCAGTAGGATATGCAGCAGCAAGAGATTTGGCAAGAGCAGATGCAGCAGGATATGCAGCAGCAGATGCAGCTGCATGAGGTGTATTATCAGGAGATGTAGCAGGAGATGCATATTCAGCAGGTGATGCACCAAGATATGCAGCAGGAGATAGAAGAGAAGGAAATGCAGCAGGAAATTAGCCGGAGATGCAGCAGCAGGAGATGCAGTAAAAGAAGATGCAGCCACACATGATGCAGCAGCAGATTCAGAAGAAGTTGCAGCAATAGGAGATGAAGAGGCAGGAGATTCAGCAGAAGGAGATGAAGAGGCAGGAGATTCAGCAGGAGGTGCATCAACAGGAAATGGATCAGAAGATTGTGCAGCAGGTGATTCAGTAGAAAAGGCAGCAGGAGATTCAGTAGAGAATGCAGCGGAAGGTAATGCAGCAGCAGGAGTTGAAGGAGAATATGCATCAGCAGGAAATGCAGCATAAAAAATTCAGACGAAGATGCAGCAGGAGGTGCAGCAGCAGGAGATGCAGAAGCAGATGTTGCAGCAGGTGCAGCACCAGCAGATGCAGCAACAGGAGATGCAGCATTAGGAGATGCTGCAGCATCACATGCAGAAAGTGATGCAGCATTAGGAGATGCAGCAGCAGCATTGCAGAAAAGATTCATCAGCAGGAGATTCAGCAGCAGACAAAGAATATTCAGCAGCAGACAAAGGATATTCAGTAGTAGACACAGCATCAGGAGATTCAGCAGCTGGAGGTGCAGCAGGAGATGCAGAAGCTAACGCAGCAGTAGGAGTGGCAGCAGGTGGAGATGCCTGAGGAGATGCATATTCAGAAGGCGATGCAGCAGGAGATTCATCAGGAGATATATCAGCAACTGATTCAGCAGCAGGAGAAGCAGCAGTAGATGCAGCAGCAGGAGATACAGAAGCAGATGCAGCAGGAAATGAAGATTCAGCAGAAGATGCAGAAGGAAGAGATTCTTCAACATATGCAGCAGCATGATAAGATGCAGCAACAGGAGATACAGCAGATTATGGAGAAAGAGGAGGTGACGCAGCAGATGCAGCAGCAGGTGATTCAGCAGCAGGAGATTAAGAAGCAGGAGATGGTACTGCAAATGAAGCAGCAGGTAATGCAGATTCAGAAGGAGATATGTCAGGAGATGTAGCAGGATATGGAGCAGAAAGAGATGCCGCCGGAGATTAGGGAGGAGATTCAGCAGAAGGAGATGCAAGAGCAGGAGATGCATCAGCAGGAGATGCAGAAACAGATGCAGCAGGAGATGCAGATTTAGCAGGAGATGCATCAGCAAAAGATGCAGAAGAAGATGCAGCAGGAGTTGATGCAGCAGCAGGACATGCAGCAGGAATCGATGCAGAAAGTAATAGAGCAGCAGGAGAATCAGAAGAAGGAGATGCAGAAAGAGATTCAGCAGCAGGAGATGCAGCAGCAGGAAAGGCAGCAGTATATACAGAAGCAGGATATGCAGCAGGAGAAAGGCAGCAGTATATACAGAAGCAGGATATGCAGCAGGAGAAGATGCAGTAGGAGGAGATAGAGCAGGTAATGCAGCAGCAAGAGATGCAGCAGGAGATGCAAGAGCAAGAGATGCTGCATCAGACCCATCAGCAGGAGATGCAGCAGCAGAAGTTGCAACAGGAAATGCAGCAGCAGTAGTTGCATCAGGAGATGCAGTAGCAGGAGATGAAGCATTATCATGAGATGCATTAGGAGGTGCAGCAGCAGGATATGATGCAGGAGATTTTGCAGGAGATGAAGCAGCAGCAGAGCAGCAGCAGATGCAGCAGGAAATGCAGCAGTAGATGCAGGATCAGCACATACTGCATCAGGAAATACTGCAACAGATGCAGCAGGAGATGACATATGAGGTGATGAAGCCACAGATGGATCAGTTGAAGATGAAGCAGGAGATGCAGCAGCAGGAGGTGCATCAACAGATGCACAAGGAGATGAGGCAGCAAACGTAGAAAGTTATAACGTACATGTAGAAGCAGATGCAGCAGCAGCTAATTCAGCAGGAGATGCAGCTGCAGCTTATTCAGCAGGAGATGCAGCAGCAGGTGATGCAGAAGCAGATGCAGCAGGAAATGCAGATTCAACAGGAGAAGCAATAGGAAGAGAATCTTCAGCAGATCCAGCAGGATGTGAATGATGACGAGATGTAGCAGGACATAGAGCAGCCGCAGACGCATCAGCAGATCAGCAGAAAATGCAGCAAGAGTTGCAGCAGCAGAGATGTAGCCGCAGATGCATCAGAAGCAGATGCAACAGGAGATGCAGCAGCAGCAGATTCTGCAGGAGATGCATTGGCAGAAGATGCAGAAGGAGCTGCAGCATCAGGAGATGCAGCATGGAATGCAGCAGCAGCAGAAGTAACAGGAGATGCAGCAGCATCATATGCACTAGGCGATATAGCAGCAGGAGATGAAGAAGCAGGAGCTGCTACAGGCGATTCAGCCGGAGATGCAGAAGGAAGAGATGCAGCAGCAGGAGGTGCAGAGTAGTAGATGAACTGAAGATGCAGCAGAAAGAAATATAGCATGAGATGCAGCCGCAGTAAATGCAGGAAGAGAGAAAGTAGCAGCTGTTTCAGCAGCAGATGCAGTGGAAGAGGATGCAACAGCAGATGCAGCAGCAGGAGACCTATCAGGAGATGCAGCAGTAGATGAAGCAGCAGCAGATGCAGCAGCAAATTCAGCAGATACAGCAGGAGATGTTGTATCAGGAGATGCAAAAACGATTTAGCAGAACGAGATGCAGCAACAGGATATGCAGTAAAAGAAGATGCAGCCGCAACAGAGGCAGCAGCCGATTCAGCAGGAGTTTCAGCAGTAGGAGATTCAGCAGCAGGAGATGCAGCATCAGGAGACTGAGCAGGAGATGCATCAGCAGGAAATGCATCAGCGGATTCTGCAGTAGAAAAATTTGTAGGCAATTCTGCAGCAGGAGATTCAGTAGAAAATGCAGTAGGAGATGCAGCAGGAGATACATCAGCAGGAGTTGTAGCAGGAGATGCAGCAGGAGATTCTGCAGAAGAAGATTCAGTAAGAGATCCAGCAGGAGATGAAATACCAACATATGCATCAGCAGTTACAGCAGGAATTGCAGCAGGAGATTCAGGAGGAGATGCAGCCGCAGATGCCTTCAACAGGATATTCAGCTGAAATGCAGAAGCACTAGATGCATCCGTAGAAGACTGAGCAGCAGATGCCGCAGGAAAAAGATGCTTCTGCAGATGCGTCTGAAGATGCATCAGCAGAGGATGCAGCAGGAGATGAAGCAGCAGATGCAGCAGCAGGAGATGCAGGAGGACATCAAGTAGAATGATTTGCAGCAGCAGCAAGTGTAGCAGGAAATGCAGCATGTACATGAAGCATCAGGAAATGGAGCAGCAGATTAAGGAGATGCAGCAGTACATGAAGCATCAGAAAATGGAGCAGCAGATTAAGCAGCAGGAGGTAATGCAGCAGGTGATGCATCAGCAGGTGATGCAGCTGCAGCTGCAGAGGCAGCAGATGCAGCAGCAATAGATGCAGCAGCAGATGCATCAGGAGATGCTGATTCAGTAGGAGATGTAGCAGCAGAAGATGCTGCAGCAGATGATGCAGCAGGAGATGCAACAGAAAGAAATGCATCAAGATATGCTGCAGGAGGAGATGCAGTAGGATATGAAGCAGGAGATGCAGCAGCAGGAGATGCAGCCGGGGATGCATGTTCAGCACTAGATTCTGCAGAAACTTCAGAAGGAGATGAAGCAAGAGATTTAGCAGGAGATGCAGCAGTAGATGAAGCAGCAGCATGTGCAACAGCAGATGCACCAGATGGAGCAGAAAGAGATGCCGCATGGGATGGAGCAGCAGATGCAAAAGGAAATGGTGCATCAGGAGATGCATCCGCAGATGCATGAGCAGAGGATGCATCAGGAGATGTAGCAGCAGAAGATGCAGCAGGAGATGCAACAGAAAGAAATGCATCAAGATATGCTGCAGGAGGAGATGCAGTAGGATATGAAGCAGGAGATGCAGCAGCAGGAGATGCAGCCGGGGATGCATGTTCAGCACTAGATTCAGCAGAAACTTCAGAAGGAGATGAAGCAAGAGATTTAGCAGGAGATGCAGCAGTAGATGAAGCAGCAGCATGTGCAACAGCAGATGCACCAGATGGAGCAGAAAGAGATGCAGCATGGGATGGAGCAGCAGATGCAAAAGGAAATGGTGCATCAGGAGATGCATCCGCAGATGCATGAGCAGAGGATGCATCAGGAGATGTAGCAGCAGGAGATACAGGATGCCGCAGGAGATGCAGCAGTATATGCAACACCAGAAGATGCAGCACCAAGAGATGCAGCAGGAGATGCAGTAGCAAATACAGTATCAGCTTATGCAGCAGCAGGAGATGCAGCAGCAGGAGATGCAGAAGTAGGAGATGCAGCAGAAGAAGATTCTGCAGCTGCACATACAGTAGGAGATAGCAGTAGGAGATGCAGCAGAAGGAGATGCAGGAGGTGGAGATGCATTAGGAGATTCAGCATGATATGTAGAAGCATTAGATGCCACAGGAGATTCGTCAGGTGATTCAACAGCAACTGATGCAGAAGCAGGAGAAGCAGCAGGAGATGCAGCAGCAGCAGGAGATGCAGAAGCAGATGCAGCAGAAAATGAAGATTCATCAGCAGAAGATGCATTAGGAAGAGTTCCTTCAACATATGCAGCAGCATGATATGATGCAGCAACAGGAGATACAGCAGGTTATGGAGAAAGAGGGGATAATGCAGCAGATGCAGCAGCAGAAGATTCAGCAGGAGAAGATGCAGCAGCAGGAGATTCAGCAGCAGGAGAAGCAGCAGGAGATGCATATTTAGAAAGAGATACTTCAGGAGATGTAGCAGAATATGTAGCAGCATGAGATGTCACCAGAGATTGAGGAGGAGATTCAGCAGAAGGAGATGCAAGAGCAGGAGATGAAGCAGCAGGAGATGCAGAAGCAGGCTATATAGCAGCAGTAGATGAAGCAGCAGATGCAGCAGCAGGAAATGCAGGAAGACATCGAGTAGAAGGAGATGCAGCAGGAAATGGAGCAGCAGAATAAGGAGATGCAGCATCAGGAAATTCAGCAGAATATGCAGCAGGAGGTAATGCAGCAGGTGATGCAGTAGCCGGTGATGCAGCTGCAGCTGCAGAGGGAGCAGATCCAGCAGCAATAGATGCAGCAGCAGATGTATTATGAGATGCTGATTCAGTAGGAGATGTAGCAGCAGAAGATGCTGCAGCAGATGATGCAGCAGGAGACGTAGCAGAACAAAATACATCAAGATATGCTGCAGGAGGAGATGCAGTAGGATATGAAGCAGGAGATGCAGCAGCAAGAGATGCAGCAGGGGATGCATATTCAGCAGTAGATTTAGCAGGAACATCAGAAGAAGATGCAGCTGCAGGAGATTTAGCAGGAGATGCAGCAGTAGATGAAGCAGCAGCAGATGCAGCAGCAAATTCCGCAGATGCCGCAGTAGTAGAATCATAAATAGCTGCAGCAGGAAATGCAGATGAATATGGAGGAGCAGGAGATGCAGCAAGAGATGCATCTGCAGGTGATGCAGAAGGAGATGCAGCAGGTGACGCTCAAGGAGATGCAGCAGGAGATGCAGAATGACATGAAGCAGCAAGATATGCAGCAGAAGGAGATGACACAGGAGATGCTTCAATAGTAGGTGCATAATGAGACAGAGTAGGAGATGCAGCAGCAGACAAGGCAAAAGGAGATGCAGAAAGAGGAGATGAAGCAGCAGGACATGGATCAAGAGATGAAGCAGCAGGAGATTCATTAGGAGATGCAGTAGCAGGATATGAAAGAGCAGGAGCTATAGCAGCAGGAGATGCAGCATGAGATGAAGCAGGATGAGAAAAAGCAGCAGAGGATGTATCAGGAGATGCAGAATCAGCAGATTCAGCAGGAGATGAAGCAGCAGACGGAGCTGGATATGTAGCATCACCTAAAGCAGAAGCAGATGCAGCAGCAAAGAGTGCAGGATGAGATGCAGCAGGAATTGCATCAGCAGGAGATGCTGCTGGAAATTCAGTAGGATATGCAACAGCAAGTGATTTGGTAACAGCAGATGCAGCAGGATATGCAGCAGCAGATGCAGCTGCATGAGGTGTATCAGCAGGAGATGTAGCAGGAGATGCATATTCAGCAGGTGATGCACCAAGATATGCAGCAGGAGATTCAAGAGAAGGAAATGCAACAGGAAATCAGCCGGAGATGCAGCAGCAGGAGATGCAGGAAAAGAAGATGTAGCCGCACCAGAGGCAGCAGCAGATTCAGCAGGAATTGCAGCAGGAGGAGATGAAGAGGCAAGAGATTCAGCAGCAGGAGATGAAGAGGCAAGAGATTCAGCAGCAGGAGATGCAGCATCAGGAGATTCAGCAGGAGATGCACCAGCAGGAAATACATCAGCAGATTGTGCAGCAGGAAATTCTGTAGGAGATTCTGCAGCAGGAGATTCAGTAGAAAAGGCAGCAGGATATTCAGTAGAAAATGCAGCAGGAGATATAGAAGGAGATTCAGCAGCAGGGGATGTAGTAGGAGATGCAGCAGGAGATACATCAGCAGGAATTGTAGCAGGAGATGCAGGAGGAGATTCTGCAGAAGAAGATTCAGCAGGAGATGCAGCACAAGATGAAATAGCAACATAGGCATCCGCAGTTACAGTAGGAAGTGCAGAAGGAGATTCAGCAGGAGATGTAGCCACAGGAGATGCAGCCGCAGATGCCTTCAACAGGATATGCAGCTGAAATGCAGAGGCACTAGATGCATCCGTAGAAGATTGAGCAGCAGATGCAGCAGGAAATGGAGATGCTTCTGCAGATGCAACCACAGATGCATCCACAGAAGATGCAGCAGGAGATGAAGCAGCAGGCTATACAGCAGCAGGAGATGAAGCAGCAGATGCAGCAGCAGGAAAAGCAGGAGGACTTCAAGTAGAATGCGATGCAGCAGCAGCAAATGTAGCAGGAGATGCAGCAGTACATGAAGCATCAGGAAATGGAGCAGCAGATTAAGCAGCAGCAGGATATGCAGCAGAATATGCAGCAGGAGGTAATGCAGCAGGTGATGCAGAGGCAGCAGATGCAGCAGTAATAGATGCAGCAGCAGATGCATCAGGAGATGCAGATTGAGTAGGAGATGTAGCAGCAGAAGATGCTGCAGCAGATGATGCAGCAGGAGATGCAGCAGAAGGACATGCAGCAAGATATGCTGCAGTAGGAGATGCAGTTTGATATGAAGCAGGAGATGCAGCAGCAGGAGATGCAGCAGGGGATGCATATTCAGCAGGAGATTCAGCAGAAACTTCAGAAGTAATTGCAGCAGCAGGAGATTTAGCAGGAGATGCATCAGTAGATGAAGCAGCAGTATATGCAACAGCAGATGCACCAGATGGAGCAGAAAGAGATGCAGCAGGGGATGGAGCAGCAGATGCAACGGGAAATGACGCATGAGGAGATGCATCCGCAGTTGCATGAGCAGAGGATTCATCAGGGGCTGCTCCTACGTCCTCATTTTTTTCTATATCTCCCGCTGCATACTCTGCTGCTGCCTCTGCTGGCGCATTTCCTGCTGATGCATCTCCTGCTACATATCCTTCTTCTGCATCTACTGTTGCTACATTTCCTGCTGAATTTGCTGCTGAATCTGCTGCTGCATCCCCTGCTGCTGATTCTCCTGCTTCCGCATATCCTGCTGCTTTATGGTCTGTTTCATCTACTGCTGCTGCATATCCTCCTACATCTTCTGCTGCTACACTTCCTTCTGCTGCATCTGCTACTGCATCTCCTGCTGCATCTCCTTCTGCTCTATCTCCTGCTGAAAATCCTGCTCCATCTCCTACGGCTGCATCACCTGCAGCTGAATCTGCCGCGGCAGTGCTGTGGTTGCATCTCCTGCTGCTGCATCTCCTGTTGCTGCATCTCCTTCAGAATATCCTGATGATGCAGATGCAGCAGCTGGAGCAGCAGGAGATGCAGAAGGAGATGCAGCAGGAGATGCCCCAGCAGGAGATGGAGCAGGGGATACAGCAGCGTGCCAAGCAGCAGTAGATGCAGCAGCAATATATGCAGCAAAAGGAGATGAAGCAAGATAGGAAGCATCAGGAGACGAAGCAAGAGGAGATGCATTAGGAGATTCGGCAGCAGGCTATGCAGCAGCAGTAGATGCAGGAGGGAATGGAGCAGCACGAGATTCAGCAGTAGGAGATGGCACAGGAAATGCAGCTGCAGGAGATGCAGCGGAGTTTGCAACAGCAGGAGATGCAGAAGCAGGAGATCCAGCAAGAAAGCACCATCATAAGATGAATCCGCCGATGCAACAGGAGGATATGCAGCAGGAGATGCAGCCACAAGAGATGGAGCAGGAGATGCAGCTGCAAGAGATGCAGCAGGAGATGCAGAAGGAGATGCAGTAGCAGGAGATGTAGCAGCAGGATATGCAGCAAGAGACTGAACAAGAGCAGATGTATCCTGAGATGCAGCAGCAGGAAATGCAGAGGGAGATGTAGAAGTAGAAGAAGCAGCAGCAGATGCAGCAGCAAGATAGGCATCAGAAGGAGATAAATCAGGAGATGCAAAAGCAGGAGATTAAGCTACAGGAGATGCATTAGGAGATGCAGTAGCAGCAGATACAGCATCAGGAGATTCAGCTGCAGTAGATGCAGCAGCAGATTCAGAAGAAGATTCCGTATGAGATGCAGCAGCAGGAGATTGATAAGCAAAAGATATAGCAGCAGGAGATGCAGCAGCAGGAAATTGAGGAGGAGACGTAGCAGCAGCAGAAGCAGCAGGTAATGCAGCAGCAGTAGATGAAGTAGGCTTAGAAGCAGCTGTAGATGCAGCAGGGTATGCAAGAGCAGGAGATTCAGCATCAGGAGATGAAGCAGGGGAGATGCATCATCAGATGAATCCGCTGATGCATCAGAGGAAGTTGCAGAAGGAGATGCAGCAGCAGGAGGTTCAGCAGAGGATGCAGCAGCAATAGATGCAGGTGGAGATCCAGGAGGAGGACATAGAGAAGCAGGAGATGCAGCAGCACATGCAGCAGCAGATGCAGGAGATGAAGCAGTAGGAGAAGCAGCAGGAGGAGATTGAGCAGGAGATGCATCAGGAGGTGCAACAGCAGGAGATGCAGCATTAGGAGATGTACCAGTTGATGCAGCAGCAGGAGATGCAGCAGGGGATTCAGTAGAAGGTGATGCAGATGCAGCAGAAGTGAATTCAGCAGCAGAAGATGCAGCAGTGTATGCAGCAGCAGCAGATGGAGCATCAGGTGATGCAGGAGGACATCAAAAATCAGAAGATGAAGCAAGAGGAGATGCAGCAGTAGATTAATCTACAGCAGATGCACCAAAAGATGCAAGAGATGAAGCAGCAGGAGATTCAGCTGGAGATGCAGCAGGAGTAGATTGAGCAAGATATAGAGAAGCAGGAGATGCATCAGCGGGAGATGTGGCATGAGAGGCAGAAGAAGACGATCCTGCAGCAGATGCAGTAGCATATGCAGCACCAGCAGATACAGCAGCAGGAGATTCAGCAGCAGGAGATTCAGCAGCAGGAGATTCAGCAAGAGGAGACGCAGCAGTTTATGCAGCAGCATGAGATGCAGCAGGAGATGTGGTAGGATTAGATTCAGCAGGAGATGCAGTAGGAGCTGCAGCAGCAGGAGATGCAGCAGGAGATGCATTAGTAGGAAATGAAGCAGTATATGAAGCAGCAGCAGATGCAGCAGAAAATACTGGAGATGCCGCAGTGGGAGATGAATCAGGAGATGCAGCAGGACATTCAGCAGAAGGAGATGCAGTAGGCGATGATGCAGATGGAGCTGTAGCACCAGGAGATGCAGAATGAGAAGCAGAAGGAGATGCAGTAGTAGGAGATGAAGCAGTATATGAAGCAGCAGCAGATGCAGCAGCAGGAAATGAATGAGGAGATGCAGCAGGAGATGATGCAGAAGCAAGAGATGCAGCAGCAGGAGATTACGCAGCAGCAGATTCATCAATAGATGCCTATTCATCAGGAGATGCAGCAGGAAGGGATTCTTCAGCAGGTACAGCTTCATGAGATGTAGCACGAGATACAGAAGGAGATGCTGTAGGAGAAGAGGCAGGAGGAGATGATGCAGCAGACCCAGTAGCAGGAGATGCAGAAGCAGAAGATGCAGCTGGAGATTCTGTAGCAAGAGATGCAGCAGCAGGAGATGCAGCAGGAGATACAGTTGCAAGAGATGAGCAGAGGATTCAGCAGGAGATTCTGCAGCAAGAGATGAAGCCTCAGGATCTGCAGAGAAGAAGATGCAGTAGTAGGAGATGCAGCAGGAGATGCAACAGCAGACGCATCAGCAGGAGATGCAGCAGCAGAAGATACAGCAGCAGCAGCAGATGCACTAGAAAATGGAGCAGGATATGCGGCAGGATAAGATGCAGTACCAGCAGGTGCAGCAGGAGATGCAGCGTCTGGAGTTGAAGCACTAGAAGATGCTGCAGAAGATGCAGCAGCAGATGCATCAGGAGAAGCAGGAGCAGGCAATGCAGCAGCAGGAGATGCAGCAGCAGAGATGCAGGAGTAAGTGAGGCAGAAGCAGGAGATGTGGCAGCAAGACATGCAAAAGGATATGCAGAAGCAGGAGATGCGGCAGCAGGAGAGGCACCATGTGATTCAGCAGGAGATGCAGCAGAAGATAGAGAAGCAGGAGATGCACCAGCAGATGCAGCCGCAGGAGATGCAGGAAATGCATCAGCTGATGCAGGAGGAGATTTAGGAGGAGGAGAGGCAGCAGCAGGAGATGCAGCAGTAGATTCATCTCCTCTGCTGCCTCTCCTACTGCATCTCCTCCTGTCTCATCTTTTGTTGCATCTCCTGCTGCTGTATATCATGGTGCATGTCCTCTTGCTACATCTCCGGCTGCATCTCCTGCTGCATCATCTGCTGCAGCATCTTCTGCTGCTACATCTCCTACTCAATCTGCATCTCCTGATGCATCTGCTGCTGCATCTATTACTGCTGCATCTGCTGCCTCTGCAGCTGCATCACCTGCTGCTGCATCACCTGCTGCATTACATCCTGCTGCTTATTCTGCTGCATTTCCTGCTGCTGCTTAATCTGCTGCTCCATTTCCTGATGCTTCATGTACTGCTGCATCTCCTGCTACATTTGCTGCTGCTGCATCTTTTTCTACTTGATGTCCTCCTGCATCTCCTGCTGCTGCATCTGCTGCAGCATCTCCTGCTGCTGTATAGCCTGCTGATTCATCTCCTGCTGCATCTTCTGAGGATGCATCTGCGGATGCATCTGCAGAAGCATCTCCATTTCCTGCTGCATTTGCTGCTCAGTCTTCTACGGATGCATCTAGTGCTTATGCATTTCAGCTGCATATCCTGTTGAAGGCATCTGTGGCTGCATCTCCTGCTGCAACATCTCCTGCTGAATCTCCTGCTGCACTTCCTGCTGTAACTGCTGATGCCTATGTTGCTATTTCATCTCATGCTGTATCTCCTGCTGAAGAATCTTCCCCTGCAGAATCTCCTCCAGCAACTCCTGCTACAATTCCTGCTGATGTATCTCCTGCTGCAACTCCTACTACATCCCCTTCTGCTGAATCTCCTTCTATATCTCCGGCTGCATCGCCTGCTGCATCTTCAGCTAGTGCATGTTCTGCTGCATTTCCTGCTGATGCATATCCTGCTGCTGTATTTCTTGATGCATCTCTTTCTGCTTTATCTTTTTCTGCATATCCAGCTGCATCTCTTCCTGCTGGATCTCTTGCTTAATCTCCTCCTACTACATCTTCAGCGTATGCTGCTGCATCTGGTGCTGCTTCACATATTGCTGCATCTCCTGCTATTGCATCTGCTGCTGCAACTCCTGCTACTTCATCTGCTGCTGCATCTCCTGTTACTTCATCTGCTGCTGAATCTGCATCTCCTCTTTTGTTTCCTTCCTGCATCTCCTGCTGCTGCATCTCCTGCTGCTGCATATGCTTGTGCTGTATATGCTACTGCATCTGCTGCAGGATCTTCTTCTTCTGCCTCTCATGCCACATCTCCCACTGATGCAACTCCTGCTTCTGTATATCTTGCTCAATCTCATGCTGCTGCATCTCCAGCTGCATCTCCTGCTGCTGCATCTCTTGCATCTTTTGGTGCATCTGCTGTAGATTAATCTACTGCTGCATCTCCTCTTGCTTCATCTTCTGATTTTTTGATGTCCTCCTGCATCACCTGATGCTCCATCTGCTGCTGCTGCATACACTGCTGCATCTTCTGCTGCTGAATTCACTTCTGCTGCATCTGCTGCTGCATCACCTTCTACTGAATCCCCTGCTGCATCTCCTGCTGCTGCATCCACTGGTACATCTCCTAATGCTGCATCTCCTGCTGCTGAACCTCCTGATGCATCTCCTGCTCAATCTCCTCCTGCTGCTTCTCCTACTGCTTCATCTCCTGCATCTGCTGCTGCATGTGCTGCTGCATCTCCTGCTTCTCTATGTCCTCCTCCTGGATCTCCACCTGCATCTATTGCTGCTGCATCCTCTGCTGAACCTCCTGCTGCTGCATCTCCTTCTGCAACTTCCTCTGATGCACCAGCAGATTCATCTGATGATGCATCTCCCCTGCTTCATCTCCTGATGCTGAATCTCTTGCTCTTGCATACCCTGCTGCATCTACAGCTGCTTCTAAGCCTACTTCATCTACTGCTGCTGCATTACCTGCTGCTTCTGCTGCTGCTACGTCTCCTCCTCAATTTCCTGCTGATGCATCTCCTGCTGCTATATCTTTTGCTTATCAATCTCCTGCTGCTGCATCTCTTACGGAATCTGCTTCTAAATCTGCTGCTGCATCTACTGCAGCTGCATCTCCTGATGCTGTATCTGCTGCTACTGCATCTCCTAATGCATCTCCTGTAGCTTAATCTCCTGCTTTTGCATCTCCTGATTTATCTCCTTCTGATGCCTATCTTGCTGCTGCATCTGCTGCTGCTTCGTCTGCTTCTACATCTCCCTCTGCATTTCCTGCTGCTGCATCTCAGGATACATCTGCTCTTGTTCAGTCTCTTGCTGCACATCCTGCTGCTACATCTCCTGTTACTGCATCTCCTGCTGCATCTCCTGCTGCATCTCTTGCAGCTGCATCTCCTGCTCCATCTCTTGCGCCTGCATCTCCTGCTCCATATCCTCCTGTTGCATCGGCGGATTCATCTTATGATGGTGCTTTCTTGCTGGATCTCCTGCTTCTGCATCTCCTGCTGCTGCTAACTCTTCTGCATCTCCTGCTGCTGCATTTCCGGCTGCAGTTGCTGATGCTGCATCTCCTGCGGCTGCGACTGCTGATGCATTTCCTGATGTATTTTCTACTGCTGCATCTCCTTCTGCTGCAAATCCTGCTGCATCTCCTTTTGCTGCATTTCATTCTGCTGCATTTCCTGCTCCTGCATCTAATACTTCATCTCCTGCTGCTGCATCTGCTGGTGCTGCATCTCATGCTGATTGATGTCCTCGTGCATCTCCTGATGCTGTATCTGCTGCTGCATCTCCTGCAGCTGCATCTCCTCTGCCGTCTCCTCCTGCTGAATCTCGTGCTGCTCCATTCCCTCTTGCATCTACTGCTGCTGCATAGCCTGCTGCCGAATCTCCTAATGCATCTCCTCTTGCTTAGTCTCCTGATGCTTCCTATCCTGCTTCATCTCCTTTTGCTGCACATATATTGCTGCTGCATATAGTGCTGCTTGGCACGCTGCTGTATCCCCTGCTCCATCTCCTGCTGGGGCATCTCCTGCTGCATCTCCTTCTGCATCTCCTGCTGCTCCAGCTCCTGCATCTGCATCATCAGGATATTCTGAAGGAGATGCAGCAACAGGAGATGCAGCAGCAGGAGATGCAACCACAGCACTGTGGCAGCAGATTCAGCTGCAGGAGATGCAGCCGTAGGAGATGCCGCAGGATTTTCAGCAGGAGATAGAGCAGAAGGAGATGCAGCAGGAGATGCAGTAGCAGATGCAGCAGAAGGAAGTGTAGCAGCAGAAGATGTAGGAGGATATGCAGCAGCAGTAGATGAAACAGACCATAAAGCAGCAGGATATGCAGAAGCAGGAGAATCAGCAGCAGGGGATGCAGCACCAGATTCAGCAGCAAATTCAGCAGGAAATGTAGCAACAGTAGATGCAGAAGGATATGTAGCAGGAGATGCATCAGCAGGAAATATGCCAGCACAGGCAGCAGCAGAAGATTCAGCGGGAGATATAGAAAAAAAATGAGGAAGCAGAAGCAGCCCCTATTACTTGATGTCCTCCTGCATCTCCTGATGCTGCATCTGCTGCTTCATCTCCTGCTTCTGTATCTCCTGCTGCTACATCTCCTGATGCATCCTCTGCTCATGCATCTGCGGATGCATCTCCTGATGCACCATTTCCCGTTGCATCTGCTGCTCCATCCCCTGCTGCATCTCTTTCTGCTCCATCTGGTGCATCTGCTGTTGCATATGCTGCTGCTTCATCTACTGCTCCATCTCCTGTTAAATCTGCTGCTTCATCTTCTGAATTTTCTGCTGAATCTGCTGCTGAACATGCATCCCCGACTGCATTTCCTGCTGCTGCATCTCCTGCTTCATATCCTACTGCATCTCCTCCTGCAGCATATCTTGCTGCATTTCCTACTGCTGCATCTCCTGCGGCATCATCTGCTCCTGTATTTCCTTCTGATTCATCTCCTGATGCATCCTCTGCTCATGCATCTGCAGATGCATCTCCTGATGCTCCATTTCCCGTTGCATCTGCTGCTCCATCCCCTGCTGCAGCTCTTTCTGCTCCATCTGGTGCATCTGCTGTTGCATATGCTGCTGCTTCATCTACTGCTGCATCTTCTGCTAAATCTCCTGCTGCTTCATCTCCTTCTGATGTTCCTGCTGAATCTACTGCTGAATATGCATCCCCTGCTGCATCTCCTGCTGCTTCATCTCCTGCTTCATATCCTACTGCATCTCCTGCTGCAGCATATCTTGATGCATTTCCTTCTGCTGCATCTCCTGCTGCATCATCTGCTGCAGCATCTTCTGCTGCTACATCTCCTACTCAATCTGCATCTCCTGATGCATCTGCTGCTGCATCTATTGCTGCTGCATCTGCTGCTTCTGCAGCTACAGCTGCATCACTGGCTGCTGCATATTCTGCTGCATTTCCTGCTTCTGCTTAATCTGCTGCTCCATTTCCTGATGCTTCATGTACTGCTGCATCTCCTTAATCTGCTGCTCCATTTCCTGATGCTTCATGTACTGCTGCATCTCCTGCTACATTTGCTGCTGCTGCATCTCATTCTACCTGAAGTCGTCCTGCATCTCCTGCTGCTGAATCTGCTGCAGCATCTCCTGCTGCGGAATAGCCTGCTGCTTCATCTCTTGCTGCATCTTCTGTGGATGCATCTGTGGTTGCATCTGCAGAAGCATCTCCATTTCCTGCTGCATCTGCTGCTCAATCTTCTACGGATGCATCTAGTGCTTCTGCATTTCAGATGCATATCCTCTTGAAAGCATCTGTGGCTGCATCTCCTGCTGCAACATCTCCTGCTGAATCTCCTGCTGCACTTCCTGCTGTAACTGCTGATGCCTATGTTGGTATTTCATCTCCTGCTGCATCTCCTAGGGAATCTTCTTCTGCAGAATCTCCTCCAGCATCTCCTGCTACAATTCCTCCTGATGTCTTTCCTGCTGCATCTCCTACTACATCCCCTGCTGCTGAATCTTCTTCTATATCTCCTGCTGCATTTTCTACTGAATCTCCTGCTGCCTATTCTACTGAATCTCCTGCTGCACAATCTCCTACGGAATTTCCTGATGCAGAATCTGCTGATGTATTTCCTGCTGATGCAACTCCTGCTCAATCTCCTGATGCTGCATCTCCTGCTGCTGTATCTCGTGCTCCTCCATATTCATCTGCATTTCCTGCTGCAGCTATTGATGAATCTACTACTGCGGCATCTAATGAATTTGCTGCTGCATCTGCTGCTGCTTCATCTACTGCTGCATCTCCTGCTAAATTTCCTGCAGCTGCATCTTCTTCTGATGTTCCTGCTAAATCTACTGCTGAATATGCATCCCCTGCTGCATCTCTTGCTGCTGCATCTCCTGCGTCTTATCCTACTGCATCTCCTCCTGCAGCATATCTTGCTGCATTTCGTTCTGCTATGTCTCCTGCTGCATCATCTGCTGCAGCATCTTCTGCTGCTACATCTCCTACTTAATCAGCATCTCATGCTGCATCTGCTGCTGGATCTAATGCTGCTGCATCTGCCGCTGCATTACTCCTGCTGCATATTCTGCTGCATTTCCTGATGCTGCATCTCCTTATTCTGCTGCTCCATTTCTTCTCCTTCATGTAGTGCTGCATCTCCTGCTACATTTGCTGCTTCTGCATCTCCTTCTACTTGATGTATTCCTGCATTTCCTGCTGCTGCATCTGCTGCTTCATCTCCTGCGGCTGTATAGTTTACTTCTGCATCTCCTGCTGCTTCATCTCCTGCTCTTGCATCTCCTTCTGCTGAATCTCCTCCTCAATCTCTGGTGGTATCTCATGCTGCTACATATCCTGCTACATCTCCTGACGTATCTCCTTCTGAATATGCATCTCCTGCTACTTCTCCTGCTGCTGAATCTCCTGCTCCTGAATCTCCTGCTGCTGCATCTTTTCCTGCTGCTGCTTCTTTTCCTGCTGCATCTTCTGCTGCTGTGTCTGCTGCATTATCTCCTCTTTCTCCATAACCTGCTGTATCTCCTGTTGCTGCATCATATCATGCTGCTGCAGATGTTGAAGAATCTCTTCCTACTGCATCTTCTGCTGAATCTTCATTTCCTGCTGCATCTGCTTCTGCATCTCCTGCTGCTGCTGCATCTCCTGCTGCTTCTCCTGCTGCTGCATCAGTTTCTGCAGCAGCTCCTGATGAGTCTCCTGTGACATCTAATGCTTCTACATATCATGCTGAATCTCCTAATGCATCTCCACCTGCTGCCACTCCTACTGCTGCGTTTGCTTCTGCATCTCCTGCTGCTCCTCCAGCTGCTGAATCTCTTGATGCCGTGTCTACTACTGAAAATCCTTTGTCTGCTGCTGAATCTCCTGCTACTGAATATTCTGCTGCATCATTTACTGCTGCATCTCCTGCTGCTGCATCTCCTGCTGCATCTCCGTCGGAATCTCTTGCTGCTGCATTTCCTGCTGATGCATATTCTGCTTAAACTCCTGCTGCTGCATTACCTTCTGCATATATTCCTGTTGTATTTCCTGCTGCTGCATCTCCTGCTGCTGCATCTGTTGCTTCATCTCCTGCTGCGTCTCTTGGTGCTGCATCTTCTGGTGTTGCATCTCTTCGTGCTGCATCTCCTGCGGCATCCTGCATCTCCTGCTGCTACATCTCCTGATGCATCCTCTGCTCATGCATCTGCAGATGCATCTCCTGATGCACTATTTCCCGTTGCATCTGCTGCTCCATCCCCTGCTGCATCTCTTTCTGCTCCATCTGGTGCATCTGCTGTTGCATATGCTACTGCTTCATCTACTGCTCCATCTCCTGTTAAATCTCCTGCTGCTTCATCTTCTGAATTTTCTGCTGAATCTACTGCTGAACATGCATCCCCGGCTGCATCTCCTGCTGCTGCATCTCCTGCTTCATATCCTACTGCATCTCCCCCTGCAGCATATCTTGATGCATTTCCTTCTGCTGCATCTCCTGCTGCATCATCTTCTGCAGCACCTTCTGCTGCTACATCTCCTACTGAATCTGCATCTCTTGATGCATCTGCTGCTGCATCTATTGCTGCTACATCTGCTGCCTCTGCAGCTGCATCACCTGATGCTTCATCACCTGCTGCATTACCTCCTGCTGCTTAATCTGCTGTTCCATTTCCTGATGCTTCATGTACTGCTGCATCTCCTTAATCTGCTGCTCCATTTCCTGATGCTTCATGTACAGCTGCATCTCCTGCTACACTTGCTGCTGCTGCATCTCATTCTACCTGATGTCCTCCTGCATATCCTGCTGCTGCATCTGCTGCCTCATCTCCTGCTGCAACCTCTGCGGATGCATCTGCGGATGCACTTGCAGAAGCACCTCTTTTTCCTGCTGCATCTGCTGCTCAGTCTTCTACTGATGCATCTAGTGCTTCTGTATTTCACCTGTATATCCTGTTGAAGGCATCTGCGGCTGCATCTCCTGCTGAATCTCCTGCTGCACTTCCTGCTGTAACTGCTGATGCATATGTTGCTATTTCATCTCCTGCTGCATCTCCTGCTGAATCTTCTTCTGCAGAATCTCCTCCAGCATCTCCTGCTACAATTCCTGCTGATGTATCTCCTGCTGCATCTCCTACTACATCCCCTGCTGCTGAATCTCCTTCTATATCTCCTGCTGCATCTCCTGCTGCATTTTCTTCTGAATCTCCAGCTGAAGAATCTCCTACGGAATTTCCTGCTGCAGAATCTGCTGATGCATTTCCTGCTGATGCATCTCCTTTTCAGTCTCCTGCTGCTGCATCTCCTGCTGCTGAATCTCCTACTGCTGAAACTCCTGTTGAATCTGCTGCTGCCTCTGGTGTGGCTGCATATTCTTTTACTGCATATCATGCTGCTGCATCTCCGGCTGCTGCATCTCGTTCTGCTAAATCTTTTTTTGCATCTCCTTATACAACATCTCCTGCTGCATCTGCTGAATTTGCTGCTGCATCTGCAGCTGCTTCATCTACTGCTGCATCTCCTGATATGTCTCCTGCTGCTGCATCTGCTGTTGCATCCTCTTCCACTGCATCTGCTGCTGCATCAGCTGCTACTTTCTCTCTTGCTGCATTTACTGCGGCTGCATCTCCTGCTAAATTTCCTTCTGCTGCATGTTCTTTACTTCATCTACCACTCTGCATTTCCTGCTGCTGCATCTCCTACTTCTGCATCTCCGGCTGAATCGCCTGTAGCAGCTCCTGCTTCTTCATCACCTGCTGCTACATCGCCTAGTGCATATGATGCTGCTGCATCTCATGTTATTTCTGCTGCTGCTGCATTCCCTGCTGCATCTCCTGATGCTGCAGCTCCTTCTGCATCTTCTGCCGATGCATCTCCTGCAGAATCTGCTGCTGCTGCATCTCCTGTTGCATCTGCTTCTGATGCATCTGCGGCTACATCTCTGCTGCTGCATCTCTTGCTGCATTGCCTGCTTCATCTGCTGATGCATCTGCTGCTGCTCTATGTCCTGCTACATCTCGTCATCCTTCACATCCTGCTGGATCTGCTGAAGATTCTCTTCCTATTGCTTCTCCTGCTGATTCTGCATTTCCTGCTGTATCTGCTTCTGCATCACCTGCTGCTGCATCTCCTGCTGAATTAGCTGCTGCTGCATCTGCTTCTACATGTACGTTATAACTTTCTACGTTTGCTGCCTCATCTCCTGGTACATCTGCTAATGAACATCCTGCTGCTGCATTTCCTGCTTCATCTTCAACTGATGCATCTGTGGCTTCATCACCTCATATGTCATCTCCTGCTGCATCTGCTGCAGCATTTCCTGATGTAGTATCTGCTGATCCTGCACCTACTGCTGAATTTCCTGCTGCATCTGCTGCTGTGCTGATGCTTCATCTCCTGCCAAATCTCCTGCTACATATCCTGATGCTGCAACTCCTAATTCATCTCATGATAATGCTTCATCTCCTGCTACTGCATCTCCTGTTGCACCTACTGCTGCTGAATCTCCTGCTGCATCTGCTGCTGCTGCATCTCCTATTGCTGCATAACCTTCAGCATGTGCCGCTGCAGCATCTCCTAATGCTGCATCTCCTGTTGCTGCATCTCCTGCTGCTGCACCTCCTGCTGCATGTTCATCTGAATTTTTTGTGCTGCATTTCCTGCTGATGCATATTCTCCTTCAACTCCTGCTGCTGCATTACCTTCAGCTGCATTTTCTACTGAATCTCCTGCTGCCTTTTCTACTGAATCTCCTGCTGCACAATCTCCTACGGAAATTCCTGCTGCACAATCTGCTGATGCATTTCCTGCTGGTGCATCTCCTGCTCAATCTCCCGATGCTGCATCTCCTGCTGCTGAATCTCCTGCCTCTTCATCTCCTACTGCTGCAATTCCTGCTGAATCTGCTGCTGCCTCTGGTGCGGCTGCATCTTCTTTTACTGACTCTCCTGCAGCTGCATCTCCGGTTGATTTCCTGCTGCATTTCCTTCTCTTGAATCTCCTGCTGCATATCCTGGTTCATCACCTGCTGAATATGCATCTCCTGCTACATCTCCTGCTGATATACCTCATGCAGCTGCATCTGCTGCTGCATATCCTGCTGCATCTGCTGTTGCCAAATCTCTTGCTGCTGCATATCCTACTGAATTTCCAGCAGCATCTCCTGCTGATGCAATTCTTGCTGCATCTCATCCTGCATCCTTTGCTGCTGCATCTGCTGCTGCTTCTGGTGATGCTACATCTCCAGCTGCATCTGCTGCTTCATCTGCTGCTGTATCTCCTGCTGCATATGGTTCTGCATCTTCTGCTGCATATAGTGCTACTTCTCCTGCTGCTGCATCAGTTCCTGCTGAATCTCCAGATGAATCTCCTGTGGCATCTCCTGCTTCTACATATCATGCTGAATCTCCTTTTGCATCTCATTCTGAATATGCATATCCTGATGCATCTCCACCTGCTGCCACTCGTACTGCTATTTTTTCTTCTGCATCTCCTGATGCATCTCCTACTGCTGAATCTCCTGATGCCGTTTCTGCCGCTGAATATCCTTTGTCTCCTGCTGAATCTCCTGCTGCTGAATCTCCTGCTGCATCTGCTGCTGCTGCATCTCCTACAGCTGCATCACCTTTTGCATATGCTGTTGCAGCATCTCCTTCCTCTGCATTTCCTGTTGCTGCATCTGCTGGTGCTGCACCTGCTGCAACATCTGCTTCTGCATCTCCTGCTGCTGCACCTCCTGCTGCATCTCTGTCTGAATCTTTTGGTGCTGCATTTCCTGCTGATGCATATTCTGCTTCAACTCCTTCTGCTGCATTACCTTCTGCATCTATTCCTGTTGTATTTCCGGCTGCTGCATCTCCTGCTGCTGCATCTGCTGATACTGCATGTGCTCCTGCATCTCCTGCTGCATCTCTTGGTGCTGCATCTTCTGATGTTGCATCTCCTGCTGCATCTCCTGTGGCATCACCTGCTTCTGTATCTCATGCTGCTACATCTCCTGCTGCTACGTCTCCTGATGCATCCTCTGCTCATGCAGATGCATCTGCAGAAGTATCTCCATTTCCTGCTGCATCTGCTGCTCAATCTTCTACTGATGCATCTAGTGCTTCTGCATTTCCTCCTGAAGGCATCTGCAGCTGCATCTCCTGTTGCTACATCACCTGCTGAATCTCCTCTTGCCCTTCCTGCTGTAACCTCTGATACATATGTTGCTACTTCATCTCCTGCTGCATCTCCTACTACATCTCCTGCTGCTGAATCACTTTCTAGATCTCCTGCTACATCTTCTGCTGAATCTTCTGCTGAATCTCCTGCTGCAGACTCTCCTATGGTGTTTCCTTCTGCAGAATCTCCTGCTACGTTTCCTGCTGATGCATCTCCTGCTGAACGTCCTGCCTCTTCATATCCTGGTGCTGCTTCTCCTGCATCTGCTGCTGCTGCATCATCTTCTACTGTGTCTCCTGCTACTGCATCTCCTTCTGAATCTCCTGCTGCTCTATTACCTTCTGCATCGACTCCTGCTGCATGACCTGCTCCTGCATCTACTCCTCCTGCATCTGCTTCTGCATCTTTTGCTGATGCATCTCCTGCTAAATCTGCATCTCCTGCTGCATCTGCTTCTGCATCTCCTTCTTCAGAATCTCCTGCTCTTGCATCTCCTTCTGCTGAATCTCCTCCTGAATCTCCGGCGGCATCTCATGCTGCTACATATCCTGCTACATGTCCTGACGTATCTCATTCTATATATATGCTTCTCCTGCTGCTGAATCACCTTCTTCTTAATCTCCTGCTGCTGCATCTCCTCCTGCTGCGTCTGCTGCTGCTGCGTCTGCTGCATCATCTCCTCTTTCTCCATAACCTGCTGTATTTCCAGTTGCTGCATCATATCATGCTGCTGCAGATGTTGAAGAATCTCTTCCTACTGCATCTTCTGCTGCATCTCCTGCTTTATCTCCTGCTGCTGCATCAGTTGCTGATGAATCTCCTGATGAATCTCCTGTGGCATGACGTGCTTCTACATATCATGCTGCTGAATCTCCTGATGTCTCAGCTGCTGCTGCATCTCCTACAGCTGCATCACCTTCTGCATGTGCTGCTGCAGCATCTACTTCTACTGAATCTCTTATTGCTGCATCTGCTCGTGCTGCACCTGCTGCAACATCTGCTTCTGCATCTCATGCTGCTGCATCTCCATCTGAATCTCTTGGTGCTGCATTTCCTGCTGATGCATATTCTACTTCAACTCCTGCTGCTGCACCACCTTCTGCATCTATTCCTATTGTATTTCCTGCTTCTGCATCTCCTGCTGCTGCATCTCCGTCTGAATCTCTTGGTGCTGCATCTCCTGCTGATGCATGTCCTGCTGCATCTCCTGCTTCTGCATCTGCTTCTTCTGCATCTCCGGCTCCAGCATCTCCTGCTGAATCAATTGCTGCTGCATCCCTTACTCATCTCCTACTGCTGCATATAATGCTGCATCTGGTGCTGCTGTACCTCTTCCTACTGAATCTCCTCTTGCATACCCTCCTGCTGCATCTCCTGTCCCATCACATCCTGCTGCATCTCCTGCTGAATCTCCTGCTGCTGCATCTCCTGCTGTATCTGCTGATTCTGCATCTCCTGATAAATCCCATGCTGCTTCGTCTCATCCTGCTGCATCTCAGGCTGCATCTCCTGCTGCTATAGCTCCTGCTCTTTCATATCCTGCTACTGCATCTCCTAATGAATCTCCTGCTGCTTCATCTCTTGATCCATGTCCTGCTGCTGCATCTCCTCTTTCTTCATCTCCTTTTGCTTCGTCTGCTGCTACATCTCCTGCTCTATCTCATGTTGCACCTTCTGTTGAAGCATCTCCTGCGTCATCTCCTTCTGCTGCATATCTTGCTGCTTCATCTCGTTCTGCATCTCCTGCTGCATCTCCTTGAGCGTCACCTGCTGCATCTCCTTCTGCATCACCTGCACATGCATCTCCTGCTGTATCTTCTGCTCCTGCATTTTCATCTGCATTTCCTGCTAAAGATCTTTATGAATACACTACTGCTGCATCTGCTGCTGCTTCATCTACTGCTGCATCTCCTGATAGATCTCCTGCAGCTGCATCTCCTGCTACTGCATCTGATGCTGCATCTGATGCTGCTTTCTCTCTTTCTGCATGATGAATCTCCTGCTAAATTTCCTTCTGCTGCATCTTCTCTTCATCTACTACGCTGCACCTCCTGCTACTGCATCTCCTCCTTCTGCATCTCAGCTGAATCGCCTGTAGCATCTCCTGCTTCTTCATCTCCTGCTGCTACATCACCTAGTGCATATGATGCTGCTGCATCTCCTGTTACTTCTGCTGCTGCAGCATCTCCTTCTGCATCTCCTTCTGCATCTCCTTCTACAGCATCTCCTGCTGTATCTGCTGATTCTGCATCTCCTGATACATCACCTGCTGCTTCGTCTCATCCTGCTGCATCTCAGGCTGCATCTCCTGCTGCTATAGGTCCTGCTCTTTCATATCCTGCTACTACATCTCCTAATGAATCTCCTGCTGCTTCATCTCTTGATCCATGTCCTGCTGCTGCATCTCCTGTTTCTGCATCTCCTTTTGCTTCGTCTGCTGCTACATCTCATGCACTATCTCAATTTGCACCTTCTATTGAATCATCTCCTGCGTCATCTTCTTCTGCTGCATATCTTGCTGCTTCATGTCGTTCTGCATGTCCTGCTGCATCTCCTTGAGCGTCACCTGCTGCATCTCCTTCTGCATCACCTGCTGCATCTCCTTCTGCATCACCTGCAGATGCATCTCCTGCTGCATCACCTGCAGATGCATCTCCTGCTGCATCACCTGCAGATGCATCTCCTGCTGTATCTCCTGCTCCTGCATATTCATCTGCATTTCCTGCTGCAGCTCTTTATGAATCTACTACTGCATCAGCTCAATTTCTTGCTGCATCTGCTGCTGCTTCATCTACTGCTGCATCTCCTGATAGATCTCCTGCTGCTGCATCTCCTGCTGCTGCATCCGATGCTGCATCTGATGCTGCATCTGATGCTGCATTTGATGCTACTTTCTCTCTTGATGCATTTACTGCAGCTGCATCTCCTGCTATATTTCCTTCTGCTGCATCTTCTTCACTTCATCTATTACTCTGCACCTCCTGGTGCTGCATCTCCTCCTTCTGCATCTCCGGCTGAATCGCCTGTAGCATCTCCTGCTTCTTCATCCCCTGCTGCTACATCTCCTAGTGCTGCTGCATCTGCTGTTACTTCTGCTACTGCTGCATTCCCTGATTCTGCAACTCCTTCTGCATCTCCTGCTACGACATCCCCTGCTGCTGCATTTCCGGCTGAATCTCCTGATGCTGCAACTGCTCCTGCATCTCCTCCTACTACATCCCCTGATGCTGCATTTCCTGCTACATCTCCAGATGCTGCAACTCCTTCTCCATCTCCTACTGCATCTTATTTCTTAATGCATGTCCTGCTCCATTTCCTGTTGAAACGTCTCCTGCTCTATCTCCTCAGTTATACCTTTCTACATTTGCTGCCTCATTTCCTCATGCACCTGCTGATGCACCTCGTGCTGCTGCATCTCCTGCTTCATCTTCAACTGATGCATCTGTGGCTTCATCACATGATATGTCATCTGCTGCATCTGCTGCTGCTTCATCTCCTTCCAAAACTCCTGCTACATATCCTGCTGCTGCATCTCTTAATGCAGCTCATGGTAATGCTTCATCTTTTCTTGCTGCTTTTCTTGCTGCATCTTCTGCTGCTGCATCTCCTGCCGATGGGTCTGATGCTGCATCTCTTGCTCTTGCATCTCCTGCTACATCTCTTGCTGCTGCATTACCTACTCTATCACCTCCTGCTGCACCTCCTGCTGCTGCATATCCTGCTTCTGTATATACTGCTGCCTTTCCTGCTGCTGCATCTCCTGCTGCTGAATCTCTTTCTGCATCTCCTTCTTCTGAATCTCCTGCTGCTCTATTACCTTCTGCATCAACTCCGGCTGCATGTCCTGCTAATGCATATCCTGCTCTTGCATCTCCTTCTGCTGAATCTCCTCCTCAATCTCCGGCGGCATCTCATGCTGCTACATATCCTGCTACATCTCCAGACGTATCTCCTTCTGAATATGAATCTCCTTCTGCTTCTCCTGCTGCTAAATCTACTGCTGCTGCGTCTGCTCCTGCTCAATCTCCTGCTTCTGCGTCTGCTGCATCATCTCCTCTTTCTCCATATCGTGCTGTATCTCCTGTTGCTGCATCATATCATGCTGCTGCAGATGTTGAAGAATCTCTTCCTACTGCACCTTCTGCTGAATCTTCATTTCCTGATGCATCTGCTTCTGCATCTCCTGCTGCTGCTGCATCTCCTGCTGATTCTCCTTCTGAATATGCATCTCCTGATGCATCTCCACCTGCTGCCACTCCTACTGCAGCGTTTGCTTCTGCAGCTCCTGATGCATCTCCTGCTGCTGAATCTCCTGATGCTGTTACTTCTGCTGAATATCCTTTGTCTCCTGCTACATCTCCTACTGCTGCATCTCCTGTTGCTTCATCTGCTGGTGCTGCACCTGCTGCAACATCTGCTTCTGCATCTCCTGCTGCTGCACCTCCTGCTGCATCTCCATCTTAATCTCATGGTGCTGCATTTCCTGCTGATGCATATTCTGCTTCAACTCCTGCTGCTTCAACTCCTGCTGCTGCATCCACTGCTTCATCTCCTGCTGCTGCATCTGCTGGTACTGCATGTGCTGCTGCACCTCCTGCTGTATCTCTTGGTGCTGCATCTTCTGTCGTTGCATCTCCTGCTTCATCTCATTATGACTTAACTGCCATTATTGAGGTGCTTTAGGGAAATCGAATAACGCCCACAGGGAAGATGCTAGCATGGAAAGTTGCTGCTTCTGAATGTCTTCTCTTAAAGAGCTTTCCATGCTGACATCTTCCGTGCTGGAGATATTCTCTTTTCCTAAAAAGCATATTAGGCGTTATTAAGTATCTAATAACTAGCCTACGCAAAAAAGGTTTTCGTGCTTTGCGGCTGGCAGTGACAGCGCTTCATGAAAGGATCCTAACGAGAGCCAAAATTTGATGGTAGCAGCTTCCCTGCGGTACTTGTACTGAACGATCTCTAACCTTGAAATGAGGCTTTAATAGCCATTCAGATCTTACAGCTCATAAGCCTAGAGTAAAAGTTCTACAAGTCGTCTTTTGCAGACTCTAACGAGAACCAGCATTTGATGGTAGAAGCTTCCCTGCGGTACTTGTGCTGAACACTCTGAAATTTTGAAGCGACACTTTACTAGCTGATGATATACTTCAGAAGACTAGAATGGAACTTCTAGAAGTCGTACTTTGCAGTGAAAGTGCTATATGAGAAGACATTCAGAAGCAGCTGCATTCCATGCTAGCATCTTCCATACGGGCTTTACTCACTTTTCCTAAGGCTCCTCAATATTTAAATCACAATTCCGTAATAAATTATAAACGTATTGTTAGACGTGCTTTGCAGCTTGCAGTGAAAGCGCTTCAAGAGAAGATTCTAACGAGAGCTAGCATTTGATCATAGCAGCACCCTTGCGGTACTTTTTCTAAACGTCTTCAAATTTTGCAGTGACGCTTTAATACCCATTCTGATGATGCAGTACACGAGCTTAGACTGAAAGTTCTGCAAGTCTTACCTTGCAGTGAAAGCGCATCCAGAGAAGAGTTATACGAATTTAACTTTTTGATTTTAGCATCTTCCCTGCGGTATTTGCGTTGAACACTCTGATATTTTGAAGCGACGCTTTATTAGCCATTCTGATGTTGCAGTGTAGAAACCTAGACTGAAACTTCTACAAGTTTTGCTTTGCAGTGAAAGCGCTCTAAGAGAAGACATTCAGTAGCAGCACTATTCCACGCTAGCATCCTCATTGCGTGTTACTCACTTATCAGAAAGCACCTTCATAAGTCACAATTCAGTACCCTATACTAAAACGTTCTGTTAGTCATGCTTGGCAGCTTGCAGTGAAAGCGTTTCCAGAGAAGACTCTAACGAGAGCCAGCATTTCATCGTAGCTTCTTCCCTGCGGTATTTGTGCTGAATGCTCTGCTACTTTCAAGTGACGCTTTAATAGCCGTTCTGATGTTAAAGCACACAAGCGTATACTCCAACTTCTTACAAGTCTCGGTTTGCAGTGAAAGCTCTTTAAGAGAAGACATTCAGAAGCATCAGCATTCCATGCTAGCATCTTCCCTGTGGGCGTTATTCAATTTCCCTAAAGCACCTGAATAGTGGCAGTTAAGTCATAATGAGATGAAGCAGGAGATGCAACGCCAGAAGATGCAGCACCAAGAGATACAGCAGGAGGTGCAGCAGCACATGCAGTATCAGCAGATGCAGCAGCAGGAGATGAAGCAGCAGGAGTTGAAGCAGAATATGCATCAGCAGGAAATGCAGCACATTGAGATTAAGATGGAGATGCAGCAGGAGGTGCAGCAGCAGGAGATGCAGAAGCAGATGTTGCACCTAGTGCAACACCAACAGATGAAGCAACAGGAGATGCAGTAGAAGGAGATGCTGCAGCAGCACATGCAGAAGGTGATGCAGCAGTAGGAGATGTAGCAGCAGCAGATGCAGCAGGAGATTCAGCATCAGGAGATGCAGCAGCAGACAAAGGATATTCAGCAACAGTAACGGCATCAGGAGATTGAGCAGCAGGAAGTGCAGCAGGTGATGCAGAAGCAAAAGCAGCAGTAGAAGTGGCAGGAGTGGAGATGCATCAGGAGATGCATATTCAGAAGGAGAAGCAGCAGGAGATGCAGCAGCAGCAGGAGATGCATAAGCAGATGCATCAGGAAATGAAGATTCAGCAGAAGATGCAGTAGGAAGAGATTCTTCAACATCTGCAGCAGCATGATATGATGCAGCAACAGGAGATACAGCAGGTTATGGAGAAAGAGGAGATGATGCAGCAGACTCAGCAGCAGGAGATTGAGCAAGAGCAGACGCAGCAGCAGTAGATTTAGCAGCAGGAGAAGAAGAAGGAGATTCATATTCAGAAGGAGATACACCAGGAGATGTAGCAGGATATGTAACAGCATGAGATGCCACCGGAGATTGAGGAGGAGATTCAGCAGAAGGAGATGCAAGAGCAGGAGATGCATTAGCAGGACATGCAGCCGGAGTCGATGCAGAAGGTAATAGAGCAGCAGGAGATTCAGAAGAAGGAGATGCAGAAAGAGATTCAGCAGCAGGAGATGCAGCAGCAGGAAAGGCAGCAGTATATAGAGAAGCAGGATATGCAGCAGCAGGAGATGCACCAGGAGGAGATAGAGCAGGTAATGCAGCAGCAGGAGATGCAGCAGGAGATGCAAGAGCAAGAGATACAGCATCAGACCCATCGGCAGGAGATGCAGCAGCAGAAGATGCAGCAAGAAAAGCAGCAAGAAAAGATGAAGCATTACCATGAGCTGCATTAAGAGATGCAGCAGCAGGATATGTAGCAGGAGTTTTGGAAGGAGATGAAGCAGCAGCAGAGCAGCAGCAGATGCAGCAGGATATGCAGCAGTAGATTCTAGGTCAGCAGATGCTCCATCAGGAAATACTGCAGAAGATGCAGCAGGAGATGACATATCATGTGATGAAGCCACAGATGCATAATTTGAAGATGAAGCAGGAGATGCAGCAGCAGGAAAGGCAGCAGTATATAGAGAAGCAGGATATGCAGCAGCAGGAGATGCAGCAGGAGGAGATAGAGCAGGTAATGCAGCAGCAGGAGATGCAGCAGGAGATGCAAGAGCAAGAGATACAGCATCAGACCCATCGGCAGGAGATGCAGCAGCAGAAGTTGCAGCAAGAAAAGCAGCAACAGGAGATGAAGCATTACCATGAGATGCATTAAGAGGTGCAGCAGCAGGATATGTAGCAAGAGTTTCGGCAGGAGATGAAGCAGCAGCAGAGCAGCAGCAGATGCAGCAGGATATGCAGCAGTAGATTCTAGGTCAGCAGATGCTCCATCAGGAAATACTGCAGCAGATGCAGCAGGAGATGACATATCATGTGATGAAGCCACAGATGCATAATTTGAAGATGAAGCAGGAGATGCAGCAGCAGGAAAGGCAGCAGTATATAGAGAAGCAGGATATGCAGCAGCAGGAGATGCAGCAGGAGGAGAGAGAGCAGGTAATGCAGCAGCAGGAGATGCAGCATCAGACCCATCGGCAGTAGATGCAGCAGCAGAAGATGCAGCAAGAAAAGCAGCAACAGGAGATGAAGCATTACCATGAGCTGCATTAAGAGGTGCAGCAGCAGGATATGTAGCAAGAGTTTTGGCAGGAGATGAAGCAGCAGCAGAGCAGCAGCAGATGCAGTAGGATATGCAGCAGTAGATTCTAAGTCAGCAGATACTCCATCAGGAAATACTGCAGCAGATGCAGCAGGAGATGACATATCAAGTGATGAAGCCACAGATGCATAATTTGAAGATGAAGCAGGAGATGCAGCAGCACGAGTGGCATTAGCAGGTCCATGAGGAAATGAGGCAGCAAAGGTATAATGGAGGAGCTAGAGCTGGAGATGTTTCAACAGGAAATGCAGCAGGACATACATTAAGAAATGAGATGCAGTTTGAGATGTAGCAGGAGTTGCAGCATCAGGAGATGTAGCAGGAAATGCAGCATCAGGAGATATAGTAGGAGGAGATGCAGAAGTAGTTGCATCATCAGGAGATTCAGCAGGAAATGCCGCAGCAGGGGATGTCGTAAAAGGAGATGCTGAAGGAGTTGCAGAATCAGGGAATGCAGCAGTAGCAGAAGTAACAGGAGATGCAGCAGCATAATATGCACTAGGAGATGTAGCAGCAAGAGATGAAGAAGCAGGAGATGCTACAGGCGATTCAGCCGGAGATGCAGAAGGAGGAGATGCAGCAGCAGGAGGTGCAGAGTAATAGATGAAGTGAAGAAGATGCAGCAGTAGGAAATAGAGCAGGAGATGCAGCTGCAGTAAATGCATCAAGAGAGAAAGTAGCATCAGATGCAGCATCGGATGCAGCAGCAGGAGATGCAGCAGCAGGAGATCTATCAGGAGATGCAGCAGTAGATGAAGCAGCAGCAGATGCAGCAGAAAATTCAGCAGATGCAGTAGTAGATACATAAAGAGCTGCAGCAGGAAATGCAGATGAATATGCAGGAGCGGAAGATACAGCAGGAGATGCATGTGCAGGTGATGCAGAAGGAGATGCAGCAGGTGACGCTCAATGAGATGCAGCAGGAGATGCAGAACGAGATGAAGCAGCAAGATATGCAGCAGAAGGAGATGACGCAGGAGATGATTCAATAGAAGGTGCAACATGAGATAGAGCAGGAGATGTAGCAGCAGATGAAGCAAAAGGAGATGCAGAAAGAGGAGATGCAGCAGCAGGACATGGATCAAGAGATGAAGCAGCAGGAGATTCATTAAGAGATGCAGTAGCAGGATATGAAAGAGCAGGAGCTATAGCAGCAGGAGATGCAGCCTGAGATGCAGCAGGATGAGACGAAGCAGCAGGGGATGTATCAGGAGATGCACAATCAGCAGATACAGCAGGAGATGCTGTAGAAGGAGATGTAGAAGGAGATGTAGCAGAAGGAGATGCAGCAGCAGGAGATGAAGCAGCAGGAGATGCAGCAGGTGATGCAACCGGAGGAGATGGGACAGGAGATGCAGCAAAAGGAGATTCAGCTGGAGATGCAGCAGGAGGAGATGCAACAGGCTATGAATCAGGAGGAGGTACTCCAACATCAGATGCAGCAGTATATGCAGCAGAAGGAAATGAATAAGACGTGCAGCAGCAATTGATGCAGCAGGAGATGCTGGAGCACAAGATGCAGAAGCAGGAGATGCAGCAGGACATGCATCAGCAGGAGATGCAGCAAAACATATATCAGCAGGAGACACAGCAGCAGGATATGAGGCAGGAGATGCACCAGCAGCAGAAGCAGCAGCAGATGCAGCAGCAAAGGCTGCAGGATGAGATGCAGCAAGAATTGCATCAGCATGGAGATGCTGCTGGAAATTCTGTAGGATATGTAACAGCAAGCGATTTGGCAACAGCAGATGCAGCAGGATATGCAGCAGCAGATGCAGCTGCATGAAGTGTATCAGCAGGAGATGTAGCAAGAGATGCATATTCAGCAGGTGATGCACCAGGATATGCAGCAGGAGATTCAAGAGAAGGAAATGCAGCAGGAAATCAGCCGGAGATGCAACAGCAGGAGATGAAGGAAAAGAAGATGCAGGCGAACCAGAGGCAGCATCAGATTCAGAAAGAGTTGCAGCAGCAGGAGATGAAGAGGCATGAGATTCAGCAGAAGGAGATGAAGAGGCAGGAAATTCAGCAGGAGATGCATCAGCAGGAAATGCATCAGAAGACTGTGCAGCAGGAAATTCTGTAGGAGATTCTTCAGCAGGAGATTCAGTAGAAAATGCAGAAGGAGATGCAGCAGGAGATATAGAAGGAGATTCAGCAGCAGGGGATGTAGTAGGAGATGCAGCAGGAGATACATCAGCAGGAATTGTAGCAGGAGATGCTGGAGGAGATTCTGCAGAAGAAGATTCAGCAGGAGATGCAGCAGGAGATGAAATAGAAACATAGGCATCAGCAGTTACAGCAGGAAGTGCAGCAGGAGATTCAGCTGGAGCTGCAGCCGCAGATGCCTTCAAGAGGATATGCAGCTGAAATGCAGAAGCACTAGATGCATCAGTAGAAGACTGAGCAGCAGATGGAGCAGGAAATGGAGATATTTCTGCAGATGCATCTGCAGATTCATGAGCAGAGGATGCAGCAGCAGGAGATGCTGGAGGACACCAAGTGGCAGAAGATGTAGCAGCAGGAATTGTAGCAGAAGATGCAGCAGTACATGAATGAGCAGCAGATGCTGCAGCAGATTAAGGAGATGCAATAGCCAGAAATGCAGCAGAAGATGCAGCAAGAGGAGATGCGTCAGCAGGAGATGCAGGCAGCAGACGAAAGAGGAGATGCAGATTCAGCAGCAGATGAAGTAGCAGGAGTTGCAGCAGCAGATGCAATAGCAGGAGATGCAGCAATATGTGAAGCAGCACCAGATGCAGTAGCATATGCTGAATATGTAGTGGGAGGAAATTAAGCGGGAGATGCAGCAGGAAGAGATGCAGCAGGATATGCAGAAAAAGATAAAGCAGAAAGAGATGCATCAGGAAATACAGCAGCAGGATATGCATCAGCAGGAAATGCAGCAGAACATGCACTAGCAGAAAATGCAGCAGGAGATGCAGCAGGAGATTCTGCAGAAGAAGATTCAGTAGGAGATGCAGCAGGAGATGAAATAGCAACATATGCATCAGCAGTTACTGCAGGAATTGCAGCAGGAGATTCAGCAGGAGATGTTGCAGCAGGAGATGCAGCCGCAGATGCCTTCAACATGATATGCAGCTGAAATGCAGAAGCACTAGATGCACCCGTAGAAGATTGAGCAGCAGATGCAGCAGGAAATGGAGGTGCTTCTGCAGATGCATCCTCAGATGCATCCGCAGAAGATGCAGCAGGAGATGCTGCAGCAGATGCAGCAGCAGGAGATGCAGGAAGACATCAAGTAGAAGGAGATGCAGAAGCAGCAAATGCAGCAGGAGATGCAGCAGTCCATGAAGCATCAGGAATTGGAGCAGCAGATTAAGCAGCAGCAGGAATTGCAGCAGAATATGCAGCAGTAGGTAATGCAGCAGGTGATGCAGCTGCAGCTGCAGAGGCAGCAGATGCAGCAGCAATAAATACAGCAGCTGATGCATCATGAGATGCAGATTCAGTAGGAGATGTAGCAGCAGAATATGCTGCAGTAGATGATGCAGTAGGTGATGCAACAGAAAGAAAATGCAGCAAGATATGCTGCAGCAGGAGATGCAGTAGGATATGAAGCCGGAGAAGCAGCAGCAGGAGATTTAGCAAGAGATGCAGCAGTAGATGAAGCAGCACCATATGCAACAGCAGATGCACCAGATGGAGCAGAAAGAAATGCAGCACGGGATGGAGCAGTGATGCAATGGGTAATGGTGCATCAGGATATGCATCCGCAGATGCATGAGCAGAGGATGCATCAGGAGATGTATCAGCAGGAGATACAGGAGCAGGTGATGCCGCAGGAGATGCAACACCAGAAGATGCAGCACCAAGAGATGAAGCAGGAGATGCAGCATCACGTGCAGTATCAGCAGATGCAGCAGCAGAGATTGAGGAGGACATTCTGCAGAAAGAGATGCACGAGCAGGAGATGAAGCAGCGAGAGATGAAGAAGCAGGATCTACAGCAGAAGGGGATGAGGAAGCAGATGCAGCAGCAGGAAATGCAGGAAGACATCAAGTAGAAGGAGATGCAGAAGCAGGAGATTCCGTAGGAGATGCATTGGCAGAAGATTCAGAAGGAGTTGCAGCATCAGGAGATTCAGCAGGAAATGCAGCAGCAGCAGAAGTAACAGGAGATGCAGCAGCATCATATGCACTAGGAGATGTAGCAGCAGGAGATGAAGAAGCAGGAGATGCTACAGGCGATTCAGCCGGAGATGCAGAAGGAGGAGATGCAGCAGCAGGAGGTGCAGAGTAATAGATGAAGTGAAGAAGATGCAGCAGAAGGAAATAGAGCAGGAGATGCAGCTGCAGTAAATGCATCAAGAGAGAAAGTAGAATCAGATGCAGCATCAGATGTACCATCAGGTGCAGCAGCAGGAGTTGCAGCAGCAGGTGCAGCAGCAGGAGATGCAGCAGCAGGAGATCTATCAGGATATGCTGCAGTAGATGAAGCAGCAGCAGATGCAGCAGCAAATTCAGGAGATGCAGCAGTAGTAGATACATAAAGAGCTGCAGCAGGAAATGGAGATGAAAATGCAGGAGCAGGAGTTGCATCTGCAGGTGATGCAGAAGGAGATGCAGCAGGTGACGCTCAAGGAGATGCAGCAGGAGATGCAGAACGAGATGAAGCAGCAAGATATGCAGCAGAAAGAGATGACGCAGGAGATGCTTCAATAGAAGGTGCAACATGAGATAGAGCAGGAGATGCAGCAGCAGATGAAGCAAAAGGAGATGGAGAAACAGGAGATGCAGCAGCAGGACATGGATCAAGAGATGAAGCAGCAGGAGATTCATTAGGAGATGCAGTAGCAGGATATGAAAGAGCAGGAGCTATAGCAGCAGGAGATGCAGCCTGAGATGCAGCAGGATGAGATGAAGCAGCAGGGGATGTATCAGGAGATGTAGAATCAGCAGATACAGGAGGAGATGCTGTAGCAGGAGATGCAGAAGGAGATGTAGCAGAAGGAGATGCAGCAGCAGGAGATGCAGCAGCAGGAGATGCAGCAGCAGGATATGAGTCAGGAGATGCACCAGCAGCAGAAGCAGCAGCAGATGCAGCAGCAAAGGGTGCAGGATGAGATGCAGCAGGAATTGCATCAGCAAGAGATACTTCTGGAAATTCAGTAGAATATGCAACAGCAAGCGATTTGGCAACAGCAGATGCAGCAGGATATGAAGCAGCAGATGCAGCTGCATGAGGTGTATCAGCAGGAGATGTTGCAGGAGATGCATATTCAGCAGGTGATGCACCAGGATATGTAGCAGGAGATACATAAGAAGGAAATGCAGCAGGAAATCAGCCGGAGATTAAGCAGCAGGAGATGCAGTAAAAGAAGTCGCAGCCACACCAGAGGCAGCAGCATATTCAGAAAGAGTTGCAGCAGCAGGAGATGAAGAGGCAAGAGATTCAGCAGGAGGAGATGCAGCATCAGGAGATTCAGCAGGAGATGCAACAGCAGGAAATGCATCAGCAGATTGTGCAGCAGGAAATTCCGTAGGAGATTCTGCAGCAGGAGATTTAGTAGAAAAGGCAGCAGGAGATTCAGTAGAAAATGCAGATGGAGATGCAGCAGGAGATATAGAAGGAGATTCAGCAGCAGGGGATGTAGTAGGAGATGCAGCAGGAGATTCATCAGCAGGAATTTTAGCAGGAGATGCTGGAGGAGATTCTGCAAAAGAAGATTCAGCAGGAGATACAGCAGGAGATGAAATAGCAACATATGCATCAGCAGTTACAGCAGAAAGTGCAGCAGGAGATTCAGCAGATGTAGAAGCAGGAGATGTAGCAGCAGGAGATGCAGCCGCAGACGCCTTCAACAGGATATGCAGCTGATGGATCTGTAGAAGACTGAGCAGGAGATGCAACAGGAAATGGAGATTCTTCTGCAGATGCTTCCGCAGATGCATCCACAGAGGATGCAGCAGGAGATGAAGCAGCAGATGCAGCAGCAGGAGATGCAGGAAGACATCAAGTAGAAAAAGATGCAGCAGCAGCAAATGTAGCAGGAGACGCAGCAGTACATGAAGCATCAGGAAATAGAGCAGCAGATTAAACAGCAGCAGGAAATGCAGCAGAATATGGAGCAGGAGGTAATGCAGCAGCTGATGCATCAGCAGGTGATGCAGCTGCAGCTGCAGAGGCAGCAGATGCCGCAGCAATAGATGCAGCAGCAGATGCATCATGAGATGCTGATTCAGTAGGAGATGTAGCAGCAGAAGATGATGCAGCAGGAGATGCAGCAGAAAGAAATGCAGCAAGATAATGCTGCAGGAGGAAATGCAGTAGGATATGAAGCAGGAGATGCAGCAGCGAAGATGCACTAGGGGATGCCTATTCAGCAGGATATTCAGCAGAAACTTCAGAAGGAGATGCAGCAGCAGGAGATTTAGCAGGAGATACAGCAGTAGATGAAGCAGCAGCATATGCAACAGCAGATGCACCAGATGGAGCAGAAAGAGATGCAGCAGGGGATGGAGCAGCAGATGCAATGGGTAATGGTGCATCAGGAGATGTATCTGCAGATGCATGAGCAGAGGATGCATCAGGAGATTTAGCAGCAGGAGATGCAGGAGCAGTTGATGCCGCAGGAGATGCAGCAGGAGATGCAACACCAGAAGATGCAGCACCAAGAGATGCATCAGGAGATGCAGCAGCATATGCAGTATCAGCAGATGCAGCAGTAGGAGATGAAGCAGCAGATGCAGCAGCAGGAGATGCAGCAGCCGGAAATACAACAGGAATAGATGCAGAAGGTAATGCAGCAGCAGGAGTTGAAGACGAATATACATTAGCAGGAAATGTAGAACCAAGAGTTTCAGATGGAGATGCAGCAGGAGATGCAGCAGCAGGAGATGAAGCAGGAGATGCAGCAGCAGGAGATGCAGCAGCAGCAGATTCAGTATGATATGTAGAAGCATTAGATGCCCCAGGAGATTCATCCGGAGATTCAGCAGCAACTGATGCAGCAGCAGGGGAAGCAGCAGGAGACGCAGCAGCAGCAGGTGATACAGAAGCAGATGCAGCAGGAAATGAAGATTCTGCAGAAGATGCAGTAGGAAGAGATTCTTCAATGTATGTAGCAGCATGATATGTTGCAGCAACAGGAGATACAGCAGGTTATGGAGAAAGAGGAGGTGACGCAGCAGATGCAGCAGCAGGTGATTCAGCAGCAGGAGATTAAGAAGCAGGAGATGGTACTGCAAAAGAAGCAGCAGGAGATGCAGATTCAGAAGGAGATATGTGAGGAGATGTAGCAGGATATGGAGCAGCATGAGATGCCGCCTGAGATTCAGGAGGAGATTCAGCAGAAGGAGATGCAAGAGCAGGAGATGAAGCAACAATAGATGCAGATTTAGCTGGAGATGCAGAAGCAGGAGATGCAGAAGCAGGAGATGCAGAAGCAGATGCAGCAGGAGTCGAAGCAGCAGCAGGACATGCAGGAGGAGTCGATGCAGAAGGTAATAGAGCAGCAGGACATTCAGAATAAGGAGACGCAGTAGCAGGAGATGCAGTAAAAGATGATGCAGGCGCAGCAGATGCAGGAGAAGCAGCACCAGGAGATGAAGAGGCAGGAGATTCAGCAGGAGATGCATCAGCAGGAAACGTAGCAGGAGATTCTGCAGAAGGAAACACCGTAGGAGAGTCTGCAGCAGGAGATTCAGCGGAAGATTCAGCAGAAGATGCAGCAGGAGATATAGAAGGAGATTCAGCAGCAGGAGATGTAGTAGGAGATGCAGCAGGAAATACATCAGCAGGAAACGTAGCAGGAGGAGATTCTGCCGAAGAAGTTTCAGCAGGAGATACAGTAGGAGATGCAGCAGGAGATGAAGTAGCAACATATGCATCAGAGGTTACAGCAGGAAGGGCAAGAGGAGATTCAGCAGGTGATGTAGCAGCAGGAGATGCAGCCGCAGATAACTTCAGGAGGAAATGCAGAAGCACTAGATGCATCAGTAGAAGATTGAGCAGCAGATGCAGCAGGAAATGGAGATACTTCTGCAGATGCAGATGCATGAGCAGAGGATGCATCAGGAGATGTAGCAGCAGGAGATACAGGAGCAGGTGATGCCGCAGGAGATGCAGCAGGAGATGCAACACCAGAAGATGCAGCACCAAGAGATGCAGCAGGAGATGCAGCAGCACATGCAGTATCAGCAGATGCAGCAGCAGGAGATGCAGCAGCCGGAAATACAACAGGAATAGATGCAGAAGGTAATGCAGCAGCAAGAGTTGAAGCAGAATATGCATCAGCAGGAAATGCAGCACCAAAAGATTCAGAGATGCAGCAGGAGGTGCAGCAGCGAGAGATGCAGAAGCAAATGTTGCAGCAGGTGCAGCACCAGCTTATGCAGCAACAGGAGATGCAGCAGAAGGAGATGCTGCAACAGCACATGCAAAAGGTGATGCAGCTGTAGGAGATGCAGCAGCAGCAGATGCAGCAGGAGATTCAGCAGCATGAGATTCAGCAGAAGGAGATTCATCAGGAGAAAAAGGATATTCATCAGCAGACAAAGGATATTCAGCAGCAGTCAAAGGATATTCAGCAGCAGAAACGGCATCAGGAGATTCAGCAGCAGGAGATGCATCAGAAGATGCAGAAGCAAACGCAGCAGTAGGAGTGGCAGCAGGTGGAGATGCATCAGGAGATACATATTCAGAAGGAGATGCAAAAGGAGATTCAGCATGATATGTAGAAGCAGGAGATGCCACAGGAGATTCATCTGGAGATTCAGCAGGAACTGATGCAGCAGCAGGAGAAGCAGCACCATATGCAGCAGGAGATACAGCAGCAGATGAAGCAGCAGACGGAGCTGGAGATGTAGCATCACCAGAAGCAGCAGCAGATGCATCAGCAAAGTGTGCAGGATGAGATGCAGCAAGAATTGCATCAGCAGGAGATGCTGCTGGAAATTCAGTAAGATATGCAGCAGCAAGAGATTTGGCGACAGCAGATGCAGCAGGATATGCAGCAGCAGCTGCAGCTGCATGAGGTGTATCAGCAGGAGATGTATCAGGAGATGCATATTCAGCAGGTGATGCACCAGGATACGCAGCAGGAGATTCAAGAGAAGGAAATGCAGCAGGAAATCAGCCGGAGATGCAGCAGCAGGAGATGCAGTAAAAGAAGATGCAGGCGAACCAGAGGCAGCAGCAGATTCAGCAGGAACTGCAGGAGATGAAGAGGCAGGAGATTCAGCAGAAGGAGATGCAGCATCAAAAGATTCAGCAGGAGATGCATCAACAGGAAATGGATCAGAAGATTGTGCAGCAGGAAATTCAGTAGAAAAGGCAGCAGGAGATTCAGTAGAGAATGCAGCGGAAGGTAATGCAGCAGCAGGATTTGAAGGAGAATATGCATCAGGAGGAAATGCAGCACCAAAAGATTCAGACTAAGATGCAGCAGGAGGTGCAGCAGCAAGAAATGCAGAAGCAAATGTTGCAGCAGGTGCAGCACCAGCAGATGCAGCAACAGGAGATGCAGCATTAGGAGATGCTGCAGCATCACATGCAGAAAGTGATGCAGCATTAGGAGATGCAGCAGCAGATGCAGGAAAGATTCATCAGCAGGAGATTCAGCAGCAGACAAAGAATATTCAGCAGCAGACAAAGGATATTCAGCAGCAGACAAAGGATATTCAGCAGCAGAAATGGCATCAGGAGATTCAGCAGCTGGAGGTGCAGCAGGAGATGCAGAAGCTAACGCAGCAGTAGGAGTGGCAGCAGGTGGAGATGCCTGGAGATGAATATTCAGAAGGCGATGCAGCAGGAGATTCATCAGGATATTTATCAGCAACTGATGCAGCAGCAGGAGAAGCAGAAGCAGATGCAGCAGGAAATGAAGATTCAGCAGAAGATGCAGTAGGAAGAGATTCTTCAACATATGCAGCAGCATGATATGATGCAGCAACAGGAGATACAGCAGGTTATGGAGAAAGAGGAGGTGACGCAGCAGATGCAGCAGCAGGTGATTCAGCAGCAGGAGATTAAGAAGCAGGAGATGGTACTGCAAAAGAAGCAGCAGGAGATGCAGATTCAGAAGGAGATATGTGAGGAGATGTAGCAGGATATGGAGCAGAATGAGATGCCGCCGGAGATTGAGGAGGAGATTCAGCAGAAGGAGATGCAAGAGAGGAGATGTAGCCACAGGAGATGCAGCCGCAGATGCCTTCAACAGGATATGCAGCTGAAATGCAGAAGCACTAGATGCATCCGTAGAAGATTGAGCAGCAGATGCAGCAGGAAATGGAGATAATACTGGAGATGCATCCGCAGATGCATCCACGGAAGATGCAGAAAGAGATGAAGCAGCAGGCTATACAACAGAAGGAGATGAAGCAGCAGATGCAGCAGCAGGAGATGCAGGAGGACTTCAAGTAGAATGAGATGCACCAGCAGCAAATGTAGCAGGAGATGCAGCAGTACATGAAGCATCAGGAATTGGAGCAGCAGATAAAGCAGAAGCAGGATATGCAGCAGAGTATGCAGTAGGAGGTAATGCAGCAGGTGATGCAGAGACAGCAGATGCAGCAGCAATAGATGCAGCAGCAGATGCATCATGAGATGCAGATTGAGTAGGAGATGTAGCAGCAGAAGATACTGCAGAAGATGATGCAGCAGGAGATGCAGCAGAAGGACATGCAGCAAGATATGCTGCAGTAGGAGATACAGTTTGATATGAAGCAGGAGATGCAGCAGCAGGAGATGCAGCAGGGGATGCATATTCAGCAGGAGATTCAGCAGAAACTTCAGAAGGAGATGCAGCAGCAGGAGATTTAGCTGGAGATGCAGCAGTAGACGAAGCAGCAGCATATGCAACAGCAGATGCACCAGATGGAGCAGAAAGAGATGCAGCAGGGGATGGAGCAGCAGATGCAACGGGAAATGACGCATGAGGAGATGCATCCGCAGATGCATGAGCAGAGGATGCATCAGGAGATGTAGCAGCAGGAGATACAGAAGCAGGAGATGAAGCAGCAGATGCAGCATCAGGAGATGCAGGAGGACATCAAGTAATAGGGCTGCTCCTGCTTCCTCATTTTTTCTATATCTCCCGCTGCAACTTCTGCTGCTGCCTCTGCTGGTGCATTTCCTGCTGATGCATCTCCTGCTACATCTCCTTCTTCTGCATCTACTGTTGCTACATTTCCTGCTGAATTTGCTGCTGAATCTGGTGCTGCATCCCCTGCTGCTGATTCTCCTGCTTCTGCATATCCTGCTGCTTTATGGTCTGTTTCAGCTACTGCTGCTGCATATCCTCCTACATCTTCTGCTGCTACACTTCCTTCTGCTGCATCTGCTACTGCATCTCCTGCTGCATCTCCTTCTGCTCTATCTCTTGCTGAAAATCCTGCGGCATCTCCTACGGCTGCATCTCCTGCAGCTGAATCTGCTGCCACAGTGCTGTGGTTGCATCTCCTGCTGCTGCATCTCCTGTTGCTGCATCTCCTTCAGAATATCCTGATGATGCAGATGCAGGAGCTGGAGCAGCAGGAGATGCAGAAGGAGATGCAGCAGGAGATGCCCCAGCAGGAGATGGAGCAGGGGATACAGCAGCGTGCCAAGCAGCAGTAGATGCAGCAGCAATATATGCAGCAAAAGGAGATGAAGCAAGATAGGAAGCATCAGGAGACTAAGCAAGAGGAGATGCATTAGGAGATTCGGCAGCAGGCTATGCAGCAGCAGTAGATGCAGGAGGGAATGGAGCAGCACGAGATTCAGCAGTAGGAGATGGCACAGGAAATGCAGCTGCATGAGATGCAGCAGAGTTTGCAGCAGCAGGAGATGCAGAAGCAAGAGATCCAGCAAGAAATCACCATCATAAGATGAATCTGCCGATGCAACAGGAGGATATGGAGCAGGAGATGCAGCCGCAAGAGATGGAGCAGGAAATGCAGCTGCAAGAGATGCAGCAGGAGATGCAGAAGGAGATGCAGTAGCAGGAGATGTAGCAGCAGGATATGCAGCAAGAGACTGAACAAGAGCAGATGTATCCTGCGATGCAGCAGCAGGAAATGCAGAGGGAGATGTAGAAGCAGACGAAGCAGCAGCAGATGCAGCAGCAAGATAGGCATCAGAAGGAGATAAAACAGGAGATGCAAAAGCAGGAGATTAAGCTACAGGAGATGCATTAGGAGATGCAGTAGCAGCAGATACAGCATCAGGAGATGCAGCCGCAGTAAATGCAGAAGCAGATTCAGAAGCAGATTCCGTAAGAGATGCAGCAGCAGGAGATTGATAAGCAAAAGATATAGCAGCAGGAGATGCATCAGCAGGAAATTGAGGAGGAGACGTAGCAGCAGCAGAAGCAGCAGGTAATGCAGCAGCAGTAGATGAAGTAGGCTTAGAAGCAGCTGTAGATGCAGCAGGGTATGCAAGAGCAGGAGATTCAGCATCAGGAGATGAAGCAGGGGAGATGCGTCATCAGATGAATCTGCTGATGCATCAGAGGAAGTTGCAGAAGGAGATGCAGCAGCAGGAGGTTCAGCAGAGGATGCAGCAGCAATAGATGCAGGTGTAGATCCAGGAGGAGGACATAGAGAAGCAGGAGATGCAGCAGCACATGCAGCAGCAGATGCAGGAGATGAAGCAGTAGGAGAAGCAGCAGGAGGAGATTGAGCAGGAGATGCATCAGGAGGTGCAGCAGCAGGAGATGCAGCATTAGGAGATGTACCAGTGGATGCAGCAGCAGGAGATGCAGCAGGGGATTCAGTAGAAGGTGATGCAGCAGCAGATGCAGCAGAAGTGAATTCAGCAGCAGAAGATGCAGCAGTGTATGCAGCAGCAGCAGATGGAGCATAAGGTGATGCAGAAGGACATCAAAAAATCAGAAGATGAATCAAGAGGAGATGCAGCAGTAGATTAATCTACCACAGATGCACCAAAAGATGCAAGAGATGCAGCAGCAAAAGATGCAGCTGGAGATGCAGCAGCAGTAGATTGAGCAAGATATACAGAAGTAGGAGATGCATCAGCGGGAGATGTGGCATGAGAGGCAGAAGAAGAAGATCCTGCAGCAGATGCAGTAGCATACACAGCAACAGCAGATGCATCAGCAGGAGATTCAACAGCAGGAGATGCAGCAGTCAGAGATGCAGCAAGAGGAGACGCAGCAGTTTATGCAGCAGCAGGAGATGCAGCAGGAGATGTGGTAGGATTAGATTCAGCAGGAGATGCAGTAGGAGTTGCAGCAGCAGGAGATGCAGCAGGAGGTGCAGTAGTAGGAGATGAAGCAGTATATGAAGCAGCAGCAGATGCAGCAGAAAATACTGGAAATGCCGCAGTGGGAGACGAATCAGGAGATGCAGCAGGAGATTCAGCAGCAGAAGATGCAGTAGGCGATGATGCAGATGGAGCTGTAGCACCAGGAGATGCAGAATGAGAAGCAGAAGGAGATGCAGTAGTAGGAGATGAAGCAGTATATGAAGCAGCAGCAGATGCAGCAGCAGGAGATGAATGAGGAGATGCAGCAGGAGATGATGCAGAAGCAAGAGATGCAGCAGCAGGAGATTACGCAGGAGATGCATCAGTAGATGATGCAGCAGCAGGAGATGCAGCCGCTGCAGATGCAGGAAGATTTTCAACAGCAGATTCAGTAGGAGCTGCAGCAGCAGGAGATGAAGCAGCAGCAGATGCATCAATAGATGCCTATTCATCAGGAGATGCAGCAGGAAGAGATGCTTCAGCAGGTACAGCTTCATGAGATGTAGCACGAGATACAGAAGGAGATGCTGTAGGAGAAGAGGCAGGAGGAGATGATGCAGCAGACCCAGTAGCAGGAGATGCAGAAGCAGAAGATGCAGCCGGAGATTCTGCAGCAAGAGATGCAGCAGCAGGAGATGCAGCAGGAGATACAGTTGCAAGAGATGAGCAGCGGATTCAGCAGGAGATTCTGCAGCAAGAGATGAAGCCTCAGGATCTGCAGAGAAGAAGATGCAGCAGTCGGAGATGCAGCAGGAGATGCAACAGCAGACGCATCAGCAGGAGATGCAGCAGCAGAAGATACAGCAGCAGCAGCAGATGCACAAGAAAATGGAGCAGGAGATGCAGCAGGATAAGATGCAGTACCAGCAGGTGCATCAGGAGATGCAGCGTCTGGAGTTGAAGCACTAGAAGACGCTGCAGAAGATGCAGCAGCAGATGCATCAGGAGAAGCAGGAGCAGGCAATGCAGCAGCAGGAGATGCAGGAGTAAGTGAGGCAGAAGCAGGAGATGTGGCAGCAAGACATGCAAAAGGATATGCAGAAGCAGGAGATGCGGCAGCAGGAGAGGCACCATGTGATTCAGCAGGAGATGCAGCAGAAGATAGAGAAGCAGGAGATGCACCAGCAGATGCAGCCGCAGGAGATGCAGGAAATGCATCAGCTGATGCAGGAGGAGCTTTAGCAGGAGGAGCTTTAGCAGGAGGAGAGGCAGCAGCAGGAGATGCAGCAGTAGATTCATCTCCTCTGCTGCCTCTCCTACTGCATCTCCTCCTGTCTCATCTTTTGTTGCATCTCCTGCTGCTGTATATCATGGTGCATGTCCTCTTGCTACATCTCCGGCTGCATCTCCTGCTGCATCATCTGCTGCAGCATCTTCTGCTGCTACATCTCCTACTCAATCTGCATCTCCTGATGCATCTGCTGCTGCATCTATTACTGCTGCATCTGCTGCCTCTGCAGCTGCAGCTGCATCACCTGCTGCTGCATCACCTGCTGCATTACCTCCTGCTGCATATTCTGCTGCATATCCTGCTGCTGCTTAATCTGCTGCTCCATTTCCTGATGCTTCATGTACTGCTGCATCTCCTGCTACATTTGCTGCTGCTACATCTTCTTCTACATGATGTCCTCCTGCATCTCCTGCTGCTGCATCTGCTGCAGCATTTCCTGCTGCTGTATAGCCTGCTGATTCATCTCCTGCTGCATCTTCTGTGGATGCATCTGCGGATGCATCTGCAGAAGTATCTCCATTTCCTGCTGCATCTGCTGCTCAATCTTCTACGGATGCATCTAGTGCTTCTGCATTTCAGCTGCAGATCCTGTTGAACTCATCTGCGGCTGCATTTCCTGCTGCTACATCTCCTGCTGAATCTCCTGCTGCACTTTCTGCTGTAACTGCTGATGCCTATGTTGCTATTTCATCTCCTGCTGCATCTCCTGCTGAATCTTCTGCAGAATCTCCTGCTGCATCTCCTGCTACAATTCCTGCTGATGTATCTCCTGCTGCATCTCCTACTACATCCCCGGCTGCTGAATCTCCTTCTATATCTCCTGCTGCATTTTCTACTGAATCTCATGCTGCCTTTTCTACTGAATCTCCTGCTGCACAATCTCCTACGGAATTTCCTGATGCAGAATCTGCTGATGCATTTCCTGCTGATGCCTATGTTGCTATTTCATCTCATGCTGTATCTCCTGCTGAAGAATCTTCCCCTGCAGAATCTCCTCCAGCAACTCCTGCTACAATTCCTGCTGATGTATCTCCTGCTGCAACTCCTACTACATCCCCTTCTGCTGAATCTCCTTCTATATCTCCGGCTGCATCGCCTGCTGCATCTTCAGCTAGTGCATATTCTGCTGCATTTCCTGCTGATGCATATCCTGCTGCTGTATTTCTTGATGCATCTCTTTCTGCTTTATCTTTTTCTGCATATCCAGCTGCATCTCTTCCTGCTGGATCTCTTGCTTAATCTCCTCCTACTACATCTTCAGCGTATGCTGCTGCATCTGGTGCTGCTTCACATATTGCTGCATCTCCTGCTATTGCATCTGCTGCTGCAACTCCTGCTACTTCATCTGCTGCTGCATCTCCTGTTACTTCATCTGCTGCTGAATCTGCATCTCCTCTTTCGTCTGCTGCCTGCATCTCCTGCTGCTGCATCTCCTGCTGCTGCATATGCTTGTGCTGTATATGCTACTGCATCTGCTGCAGGATCTTCTTCTTCTGCCTCTCATGCCACATCTCCCACTGATGCAACTCCTGCTTCTGTATATCTTGCTCAATCTCATGCTGCTGCATCTCCAGCTGCATCTCCTGCTGCTGCATCTCTTGCATCTTTTGGTGCATCTGCTGTAGATTAATCTACTGCTGCATCTCCTCTTGCTTCATCTTCTGATTTTTTGATGTCCTCCTGCATCACCTGATGCTCCATCTGCTGCTGCTGCATACACTGCTGCATCTTCTGCTGCTGAATTCACTTCTGCTGCATCTGCTGCTGCATCACCTTCTACTGAATCCCCTGCTGCATCTCCTGCTGCTGCATCCACTGATACATCTCCTAATGCTGCATCTCCTGCTGCTGAACCTCCTGATGCATCTCCTGCTCAATCTCCTCCTGCTGCTTCTCCTACTGCTTCATCTCCTGCATCTGCTGCTGCATGTGCTGCTGCATCTCCTGCTTCTCTATGTCCTCCTCCTGGATCTACACCTGCATCTATTGCTGCTGCATCCTCTGCTGAACCTCCTGCTGCTGCATCTCCTTCTGCAACTTCCTCTGATGCACCAGCAGATTCATCTGATGATGCATCTCCCCTGCTTCATCTCCTGATGCTGAATCTCTTGCTCTTGCATACCCTGCTGCATCTACAGCTGCTTCTAAGCCTACTTCATCTACTGCTGCTGCATTACCTGCTGCTTCTGCTGCTGCTACGTCTCCTCCTGAATTTCCTGCTGATGCATCTCCTGCTGCTATATCTTTTGCTTATCAATCTCCTGATGCTGCATCTCTTACGGAATCTGCTTCTGAATCTGCTGCTGCATTTACTGCGGCTGCATCTCCTGATGCTGTATCTGCTGCTACTGCATCTCCTAATGCATCTCCTGTAGCTTAATATCCTGCTTTTGCATCTCCTGATTTATCTCCTTCTGATGCCTATCTTGCTGCTGCATCTGCTGCTGCTTCGTCTGCTTCTACATCTCCCTCTGCATTTCCTGCTGCTGCATCTCAGGATACATCTGCTCTTGTTCAGTCTCTTGCTGCACATCCTGCTGCTACATCTCCTGTTACTGCATCTCCTGCTGCATCTCCTGCTGCATCTCTTGCAGCTGCATCTCCTGCTCCATATCCTCCTGTTGCATCGGCGGATTCATCTTATGATGGTGCTTTCTTGCTGGATCTCCTGCTTCTGCATCTCCTGCTGCTGCTAACTCTGCTGCATCTCCTGCTGCTGCATTTCCGGCTGCAGTTGCTGATGCTGCATCTCCTGCGGCTGCGACTGCTGATGCATTTCCTGATGTATTTTCTACTGCTGCATCTCCTTCTGCTGCAAATCCTGCTGCATCTCCTTTTGCTGCATTTCATTCTGCTGCATTTCCTGCTCCTGCATCTAATACTTCATCTCCTGCTGCTGCATCTGCTGGTGCTGCATCTCATGCTGATTGATGTCCTCGTGCATCTCCTGATGCTGTATCTGCTGCTGCATCTCCTGCAGCTGCATCTCCTCTGCCGTCTCCTCCTGCTGAATCTCGTGCTGCTCCATTCCCTCTTGCATCTACTGCTGCTGCATAGCCTGCTGCCGAATCTCCTAATGCATCTCCTCTTGCTTAGTCTCCTGATGCTTCCTATCCTGCTTCATCTCCTTTTGCTGCACATATATTGCTGCTACATCTACTGCTGCTTGTCCTGCTGCTGTATCCCCTGCTCCATCTCCTGCTGGGGCATCTCCTGCTGCTCCAGCTGCTGCATCTGCATCATCAGGATATTCTGAAGGAGATGCAGCAACAGGGGATGCAGCAGCAGGAGATGCAACCACAGCACTGCGGCAGCAGATTCAGCTGTAGGAGATGCAGCCGTAGGAGATGCAGCAGGATTTTCAGCAGGAGATAGAGCAGAAGGAGATGCAGCAGGAGATGCAGTAGCAGATGCAGCAGAAGGAAGTGTAGCAGCAGAAGATGTAGGAGGATATGCAGCAGCAGTAAATAAAACAGACCATAAAGCAGCAGGATATGCAGAAGCAGGAGAATCAGCAGCAGGGGATGCAGCACCAGATTCAGCAGCAAATTCAGCAGGAAATGTAGCAACAGTAGATGCAGAAGGATATGTAGCAGGAGATGCATCAGCAGGAAATATGCCAGCACAGGCAGCAGCAGAAGTTGCAGCGGGAGATATAGAAAAAAAATGAGGAAGCAAAAGCAGCCCCTATTACTTGATGTCCTCCTGCATCTCCTGATGCTGCATCTGCTGCTTCATCTCCTGCTTCTGTATCTCCTGCTGCTACATCTCCTGATGCATCCTCTGCTCATGCATCTGCGGATGCATCTCCTGATGCACCATTTCCCGTTGCATCTCCTGCTGCATCCCCTGCTGCATCTCTTTCTGCTCCATCTGGTGCATCTGCTGTTGCATATGCTGCTGCTTCATCTACTGCTGCATCTCCTGTTAAATCTCCTGCTGCTTCATCTTCTGAATTTTCTGCTGAATCTGCTGCTGAACATGCATCCCCGACTGCATTTCCTGCTGCTGCATCTCCTGCTTCATATCCTACTGCATCTCCTCCTGCAGCATATCTTGCTGCATTTCCTACTGCTGCATCTCCTGCGGCATCATCTGCTCCTGTATTTCCTTCTGATTCATCTCATGATGCATCCTCTGCTCATGCATCTGCGGATGCATCTCCTGATGCTCCATTTCCCGTTGCATCTGCTGCTCCATCCCCTGCTGCAGCTCTTTCTGCTCCATCTGGTGCATCTGCTGTTGCATATGCTGCTGCTTCATCTACTGCTGCATCTTCTGCTAAATCTCCTGCTGCTTCATCTCCTTCTGATGTTCCTGCTGAATCTACTGCTGAATATGCATCCCCTGCTGCATCTCCTGCTGCTTCATCTCCTGCTTCATATCCTACTGCATCTCCTGCTGCAGCATATCTTGATGCATTTCCTTCTGCTGCATCTCCTGCTGCATCATCTGCTGCAGCATCTTCTGCTGCTACATCTCCTACTCAATCTGCATCTCCTGATGCATCTGCTGCTGCATCTATTGCTGCTGCATCTGCTGCTTCTGCAGCTACAGCTGCATCACTGGCTGCTGCATATTCTGCTGCATTTCCTGCTTCTGCTTAATCTGCTGCTCCATTTCCTGATGCTTCATGTACTGCTGCATCTCCTTAATCTGCTGCTCCATTTCCTGATGCTTCATGTACTGCTGCATCTCCTGCTACATTTGCTGCTGCTGCATCTCATTCTACCTGAAGTTGTCCTGCATCTCCTGCTGCTGAATCTGCTGCAGCATCTCCTGCTGCGGAATAGCCTGCTGCTTCATCTCTTGCTGCATCTTCTGTGGATGCATCTGTGGTTGCATCTGCAGAAGCATCTCCATTTCCTGCTGCATCTGCTGCTCAATCTTCTACGGATGCATCTAGTGCTTCTGCATTTCAGATGCATATCCTCTTGAAAGCATCTGTGGCTGCATCTCCTGCTGCAACATCTCCTGCTGAATCTCCTGCTGCACTTCCTGCTGTAACTGCTGATGCCTATGTTGGTATTTCATCTCCTGCTGCATCTCCTAGGGAATCTTCTTCTGCAGAATCTCCTCCAGCATCTCCTGCTACAATTCCTCCTGATGTCTTTCCTGCTGCATCTCCTACTACATCCCCTGCTGCTGAATCTTCTTCTATATCTCCTGCTGCATTTTCTACTGAATCTCCTGCTGCCTATTCTACTGAATCTCCTGCTGCACAATCTCCTACGGAATTTCCTGATGCAGAATCTGCTGATGTATTTCCTGCTGATGCAACTCCTGCTCAATCTCCTGATGCTGCATCTCCTGCTGCTGTATCTCGTGCTCCTCCATATTCATCTGCATTTCCTGCTGCAGCTATTGATGAATCTACTACTGCGGCATCTAATGAATTTGCTGCTGCATCTGCTGCTGCTTCATCTACTGCTGCATCTCCTGCTAAATTTCCTGCTGCTGCATCTTCTTCTGATGTTCCTGCTAAATCTACTGCTGAATATGCATCCCCTGCTGCATCTCTTGCTGCTGCATCTCCTGCGTCTTATCCTACTGCATCTCCTCCTGCAGCATATCTTGCTGCATTTCGTTCTGCTATGTCTCCTGCTGCATCATCTGCTGCAGCATCTTCTGCTGCTACATCTCCTACTTAATCAGCATCTCATGCTGCATCTGCTGCTGCATCTAATGCTGCTGCATCTGCCGCTGCATTACTCCTGCTGCATCTCCTGCTACATTTGCTGCTGCTGCATCTCCTTCTACTTGATGTCTTCCTGCATTTCCTGCTGCTGCATCTGCTGCTTCATCTCCTGCGGCTCTATAGTTTACTTCTGCATCTCCTGCTGCTTCATCTCCTGCTCTTGCATCTCCTTCTGCTGAATCTCCTCCTCAATCTCTGGTGGTATCTCATGCTGCTACATATCCTGCTACATCTCCTGACGTATCTCCTTCTGAATATGCATCTCCTGCTACTTCTCCTGCTGCTGAATCTCCTGCTCCTGAATCTCCTGCTGCTGCATCTTTTCCTGCTGCTGCTTCTTTTCCTGCTGAATCTTCTGCTGCTGTGTCTGCTGCATTATCTCCTCTTTCTCCATAACCTGCTGTATCTCCTGTTGCTGCATCATATCATGCTGCTGCAGATGTTGAAGAATCTCTTCCTACTGCATCTTCTGCTGAATCTTCATTTCCTGCTGCATCTGCTTCTGCATCTCCTGCTGCTGCTGCATCTCCTGCTGCTTCTCCTGCTGCTGCATCAGTTTCTGCAGCAGCTCCTGATGAGTCTCCTGTGACATCTAATGCTTCTACATATCATGCTGAATCTCCTAATGCATCTCCACCTGCTGCCACTCCTACTGCTGCGTTTGCTTCTGCATCTCCTGCTGCTCCTCCAGCTGCTGAATCTCTTGATGCCGTGTCTACTACTGAAAATCCTTTGTCTGCTGCTGAATCTCCTGCTACTGAATATTCTGCTGCATCATTTACTGCTGCATCTCCTGCTGCTGCATCTCCTGCTGCATCTCCGTCGGAATCTCTTGCTGCTGCATTTCCTGCTGATGCATATTCTGCTTCAACTCCTGCTGCTGCATTACCTTCTGCATATATTCCTGTTGTATTTCCTGCTGCTGCATCTCCTGCTGCTGCATCTGTTGCTTCATCTCCTGCTGCGTCTCTTGGTGCTGCATCTTCTGGTGTTGCATCTCTTCGTGCTGCATCTCCTGCGGCATCCTGTATCTCCTGCTGCTACATCTCCTGATGCATCCTCTGCTCATGCATCTGCAGATGCATCTCCTGATGCACTATTTCCCGTTGCATCTGCTGCTCCATCCCCTGCTGCATCTCTTTCTGCTCCATCTGGTGCATCTGCTGTTGCATATGCTACTGCTTCATCTACTGCTCCATCTCCTGTTAAATCTCCTGCTGCTTCATCTTCTGAATTTTCTGCTGAATCTACTGCTGAACATGCATCCCCGGCTGCATCTCCTGCTGCTGCATCTCCTGCTTCATATCCTACTGCATCTCCCCCTGCAGCATATCTTGATGCATTTCCTTCTGCTGCATCTCCTGCTGCATCATCTTCTGCAGCACCTTCTGCTGCTACATCTCCTACTGAATCTGCATCTCTTGATGCATCTGCTGCTGCATCTATTGCTGCTACATCTGCTGCCTCTGCAGCTGCATCACCTGATGCTTCATCACCTGCTGCATTACCTCCTGCTGCTTAATCTGCTGTTCCATTTCCTGATGCTTCATGTACTGCTGCATCTCCTTAATCTGCTGCTCCATTTCCTGATGCTTCATGTACAGCTGCATCTCCTGCTACACTTGCTGCTGCTGCATCTCATTCTACCTGATGTCCTCCTGCATATCCTGCTGCTGCATCTGCTGCCTCATCTCCTGCTGCAACCTCTGCGGATGCATCTGCGGATGCACTTGCAGAAGCACCTCTTTTTCCTGCTGCATCTGCTGCTCAGTCTTCTACGGATGCATCTAGTGCTTCTGTATTTCACCTGTATATCCTGTTGAAGGCATCTGCGGCTGCATCTCCTGCTGAATCTCCTGCTGCACTTCCTGCTGTAACTGCTGATGCATATGTTGCTATTTCATCTCCTGCTGCATCTCCTGCTGAATCTTCTTCTACAGAATCTCCTCCAGCATCTCCTGCTACAATTCCTGCTGATGTATCTCCTGCTGCATCTCCTACTACATCCCCTGCTGCTGAATCTCCTTCTATATCTCCTGCTGCATCTCCTGCTGCATTTTCTTCTGAATCTCCAGCTGAAGAATCTCCTACGGAATTTCCTGCTGCAGAATCTGCTGATGCATTTCCTGCTGATGCATCTCCTTTTCAGTCTCCTGCTGCTGCATCTCCTGCTGCTGAATCTCCTACTGCTGAAACTCCTGTTGAATCTGCTGCTGCCTCTGGTGTGGCTGCATATTCTTTTACTGCATATCCTGCTGCTGCATCTCCGGCTGCTGCATCTCGTTCTGCTAAATCTTTTTTTGCATCCCCTGATACAACATCTCCTGCTGTATCTGCTGAATTTGCTGCTGCATCTGCTGCTGCTTCATCTACTGCTACATCTCCTGATAGATCTCCTGCTGCTGCATCTGCTGTTGCATCCTCTTCCACTGCATCTGCTGCTGCATCAGCTGCTACTTTCTCTCTTGCTGCATTTACTGCGGCTGCATCTCCTTCTATATTTCCTTCTGCTGCATGTTCTTTACTTCATCTACCACTCTGCATTTCCTGCTGCTGCATCTCCTACTTCTGCATCTCCGGCTGAATCGCCTGTAGCAGCTCCTGCTTCTTCATCACCTGCTGCTACATCTCCTAGTGCATATGATGCTGCTGCATCTCATGTTATTTCTGCTGCTGCTGCATTCCCTGCTGCATCTCCTGATGCTGCAGCTCCTTCTGCATCTTCTGCCGATGCATCTCCTGCAGAATCTGCTGCTGCTGCATCTCCTGTTGCATCTGCTTCTGATGCATCTGCGGCTATATCTCTGCTGCTGCATCTCTTGCTGCATTGCCTGCTTCATCTGCTGATGCATCTGCTGCTGCTCTATGTCCTGCTACATCTCGTCATCCTTCACATCCTGCTGGATCTGCTGAAGATTCTCTTCCTATTGCTTCTCCTGCTGATTCTGCATTTCCTGCTGTATCTGCTTCTGCATCACCTGCTGCTGCATCTCCTGCTGAATTAGCTGCTGCTGCATCTGCTTCTACATGTACGTTATAACTTTCTACGTTTGCTGCCTCATCTCCTGGTACATCTGCTAATGAACATCCTGCTGCTGCATTTCCTGCTTCATCTTCAACTGATGCATCTGTGGCTTCATCACCTCATATGTCATCTCCTGCTGCATCTGCTGCAGCATTTCCTGATGTAGTATCTGCTGATCCTGCACCTACTGCTGAATTTCCTGCTGCATCTGCTGCTGTGCTGATGCTTCATCTCCTGCCAAATCTCCTGCTACATATCCTGATGCTGCAACTCCTAATGCATCTCATGATAATGCTTCATCTCCTGCTACTGCATCTCCTGTTGCACCTACTGCTGCTGAATCTCCTGCTGCATCTGCTGCTGCTGCATCTCCTATTGCTGCATAACCTTCAGCATGTGCCGCTGCAGCATCTCCTAATGCTGCATCTCCTGTTGCTGCATCTCCTGCTGCTGCACCTCCTGCTGCATGTTCATCTGAATTTTTTGTGCTGCATTTCCTGCTGATGCATATTCTCCTTCAACTCCTGCTGCTGCATTACCTTCAGCTGCATTTTCTACTGAATCTCCTGCTGCCTTTTCTACTGAATCTCCTGCTGCACAATCTCCTACGGAAATTCCTGCTGCACAATCTGCTGATGCATTTCCTGCTGGTGCATCTCCTGCTCAATCTCCCGATGCTGCATCTCCTGCTGCTGAATCTCCTGCCTCTTCATCTCCTACTGCTGCAATTCCTGCTGAATCTGCTGCTGCCTCTGGTGCGGCTGCATCTTCTTTTACTGACTCTCCTGCAGCTGCATCTCCGGTTGATTTCCTGCTGCATTTCCTTCTCTTGAATCTCCTGCTGCATATCCTGGTTCATCACCTGCTGAATATGCATCTCCTGCTACATCTCCTGCTGATATACCTCATGCAGCTGCATCTGCTGCTGCATATCCTGCTGCATCTGCTGTTGCCAAATCTCTTGCTGCTGCATATCCTACTGAATTTCCAGCAGCATCTCCTGCTGATGCAATTCTTGCTGCATCTCATCCTGCATCCTTTGCTGCTGCATCTGCTGCTGCTTCTGGTGATGCTACATCTCCAGCTGCATCTGCTGCTTCATCTGCTGCTGTATCTCCTGCTGCATATGGTTCTGCATCTTCTGCTGCATATAGTGCTACTTCTCCTGCTGCTGCATCAGTTCCTGCTGAATCTCCAGATGAATCTCCTGTGGCATCTCCTGCTTCTACATATCATGCTGAATCTCCTTTTGCATCTCATTCTGAATATGCATATCCTGATGCATCTCCACCTGCTGCCACTCGTACTGCTATTTTTTCTTCTGCATCTCCTGATGCATCTCCTACTGCTGAATCTCCTGATGCCGTTTCTGCCGCTGAATATCCTTTGTCTCCTGCTGAATCTCCTGCTGCTGAATCTCCTGCTGCATCTGCTGCTGCTGCATCTCCTACAGCTGCATCACCTTTTGCATATGCTGTTGCAGCATCTCCTTCCTCTGCATTTCCTGTTGCTGCATCTGCTGGTGCTGCACCTGCTGCAACATCTGCTTCTGCATCTCCTGCTGCTGCACCTCCTGCTGCATCTCTGTCTGAATCTTTTGGTGCTGCATTTCCTGCTGATGCATATTCTGCTTCAACTCCTTCTGCTGCATTACCTTCTGCATCTATTCCTGTTGTATTTCCGGCTGCTGCATCTCCTGCTGCTGCATCTGCTGATACTGCATGTGCTCCTGCATCTCCTGCTGCATCTCTTGGTGCTGCATCTTCTGATGTTGCATCTCCTGCTGCATCTCCTGTGGCATCACCTGCTTCTGTATCTCATGCTGCTACATCTCCTGCTGCTACGTCTCCTGATGCATCCTCTGCTCATGCAGATGCATCTGCAGAAGTATCTCCATTTCCTGCTGCATCTGCTGCTCAATCTTCTACTGATGCATCTAGTGCTTCTGCATTTCCTCCTGAAGGCATCTGCAGCTGCATCTCCTGTTGCTACATCACCTGCTGAATCTCCTCTTGCCCTTCCTGCTGTAACCTCTGATACATATGTTGCTACTTCATCTCCTGCTGCATCTCCTACTACATCTCCTGCTGCTGAATCACTTTCTAGATCTCCTGCTACATCTTCTGCTGAATCTTCTGCTGAATCTCCTGCTGCAGACTCTCCTATGGTGTTTCCTTCTGCAGAATCTCCTGCTACGTTTCCTGCTGATGCATCTCCTGCTGAACGTCCTGCCTCTTCATATCCTGGTGCTGCTTCTCCTGCATCTGCTGCTGCTGCATCATCTTCTACTGTGTCTCCTGCTACTGCATCTCCTTCTGAATCTCCTGCTGCTCTATTACCTTCTGCATCGACTCCTGCTGCATGACCTGCTCCTGCATCTACTCCTCCTGCATCTGCTTCTGCATCTTTTGCTGATGCATCTCCTGCTAAATCTGCATCTCCTGCTGCATCTGCTTCTGCATCTCCTTCTTCAGAATCTCCTGCTCTTGCATCTCCTTCTGCTGAATCTCCTCCTGAATCTCCGGCGGCATCTCATGCTGCTACATATCCTGCTACATGTCCTGACGTATCTCATTCTATATATATGCTTCTCCTGCTGCTGAATCACCTTCTTCTTAATCTCCTGCTGCTGCATCTCCTCCTGCTGCGTCTGCTGCTGCTGCGTCTGCTGCATCATCTCCTCTTTCTCCATAACCTGCTGTATTTCCAGTTGCTGCATCATATCATGCTGCTGCAGATGTTGAAGAATCTCTTCCTACTGCATCTTCTGCTGCATCTCCTGCTTTATCTCCTGCTGCTGCATCAGTTGCTGATGAATCTCCTGATGAATCTCCTGTGGCATGACGTGCTTCTACATATCATGCTGCTGAATCTCCTGATGTCTCAGCTGCTGCTGCATCTCCTACAGCTGCATCACCTTCTGCATGTGCTGCTGCAGCATCTACTTCTACTGAATCTCTTATTGCTGCATCTGCTCGTGCTGCACCTGCTGCAACATCTGCTTCTGCATCTCATGCTGCTGCATCTCCATCTGAATCTCTTGGTGCTGCATTTCCTGCTGATGCATATTCTACTTCAACTCCTGCTGCTGCACCACCTTCTGCATCTATTCCTATTGTATTTCCTGCTTCTGCATCTCCTGCTGCTGCATCTCCGTCTGAATCTCTTGGTGCTGCATCTCCTGCTGATGCATGTCCTGCTGCATCTCCTGCTTCTGCATCTGCTTCTTCTGCATCTCCGGCTCCAGCATCTCCTGCTGAATCAATTGCTGCTGCATCCCTTACTCATCTCCTACTGCTGCATATAATGCTGCATCTGGTGCTGCTGTACCTCTTCCTACTGAATCTCCTCTTGCATACCCTCCTGCTGCATCTCCTGTCCCATCACATCCTGCTGCATCTCCTGCTGAATCTCCTGCTGCTGCATCTCCTGCTGTATCTGCTGATTCTGCATCTCCTGATAAATCCCATGCTGCTTCGTCTCATCCTGCTGCATCTCAGGCTGCATCTCCTGCTGCTATAGCTCCTGCTCTTTCATATCCTGCTACTGCATCTCCTAATGAATCTCCTGCTGCTTCATCTCTTGATCCATGTCCTGCTGCTGCATCTCCTCTTTCTTCATCTCCTTTTGCTTCGTCTGCTGCTACATCTCCTGCTCTATCTCATGTTGCACCTTCTGTTGAAGCATCTCCTGCGTCATCTCCTTCTGCTGCATATCTTGCTGCTTCATCTCGTTCTGCATCTCCTGCTGCATCTCCTTGAGCGTCACCTGCTGCATCTCCTTCTGCATCACCTGCAGATTCATCTCCTGCTGTATCTTCTGCTCCTGCATTTTCATCTGCATTTCCTGCTAAAGATCTTTATGAATACACTACTGCTGCATCTGCTGCTGCTTCATCTACTGCTGCATCTCCTGATAGATCTCCTGCAGCTGCATCTCCTGCTACTGCATCTGATGCTGCATCTGATGCTGCTTTCTCTCTTTCTGCATGATGAATCTCCTGCTAAATTTCCTTCTGCTGCATCTTCTCTTCATCTACTACGCTGCACCTCCTGCTACTGCATCTCCTCCTTCTGCATCTCAGCTGAATCGCCTGTAGCATCTCCTGCTTCTTCATCTCCTGCTGCTACATCACCTAGTGCATATGATGCTGCTGCATCTCCTGTTACTTCTGCTGCTGCAGCATCTCCTTCTGCATCTCCTTCTGCATCTCCTTCTACAGCATCTCCTGCTGTATCTGCTGATTGTGCATCTCCTGATACATCACCTGCTGCTTCGTCTCATCCTGCTGCATCTCAGGCTGCATCTCCTGCTGCTATAGGTCCTGCTCTTTCATATCCTGCTACTACATCTCCTAATGAATCTCCTGCTGCTTCATCTCTTGATCCATGTCCTGCTGCTGCATCTCCTGTTTCTGCATCTCCTTTTGCTTCGTCTGCTGCTACATCTCATGCACTATCTCAATTTGCACCTTCTATTGAATCATCTCCTGCGTCATCTTCTTCTGCTGCATATCTTGCTGCTTCATGTCGTTCTGCATGTCCTGCTGCATCTCCTTGAGCGTCACCTGCTGCATCTCCTTCTGCATCACCTGCTGCATCTCCTTCTGCATCACCTGCAGATGCATCTCCTGCTGCATCACCTGCAGATGCATCTCCTGCTGCATCACCTGCAGATGCATCTCCTGCTGTATCTCCTGCTCCTGCATATTCATCTGCATTTCCTGCTGCAGCTCTTTATGAATCTACTACTGCATCAGCTCAATTTCTTGCTGCATCTGCTGCTGCTTCATCTACTGCTGCATCTCCTGATAGATCTCCTGCTGCTGCATCTCCTGCTGCTGCATCCGATGCTGCATCTGATGCTGCATTTGATGCTACTTTCTCTCTTGATGCATTTACTGCAGCTGCATCTCCTGCTATATTTCCTTCTGCTGCATCTTCTTCACTTCATCTATTACTCTGCACCTCCTGGTGCTGCATCTCCTCCTTCTGCATCTCCGGCTGAATCGCCTGTAGCATCTCCTGCTTCTTCATCCCCTGCTGCTACATCTCCTAGTGCTGCTGCATCTGCTGTTACTTCTGCTACTGCTGCATTCCCTGATTCTGCAACTCCTTCTGCATCTCCTGCTACGACATCCCCTGCTGCTGCATTTCCGGCTGAATCTCCTGATGCTGCAACTGCTCCTGCATCTCCTCCTACTACATCCCCTGATGCTGCATTTCCTGCTACATCTCCAGATGCTGCAACTCCTTCTCCATCTCCTACTGCATCTTATTTCTTAATGCATGTCCTGCTCCATTTCCTGTTGAAACGTCTCCTGCTCTATCTCCTCAGTTATACCTTTCTACATTTGCTGCCTCATTTCCTCATGCACCTGCTGATGCACCTCGTGCTGCTGCATCTCCTGCTTCATCTTCAACTGATGCATCTGTGGCTTCATCACATGATATGTCATCTGCTGCATCTGCTGCTGCTTCATCTCCTTCCAAAACTCCTGCTACATATCCTGCTGCTGCATCTCTTAATGCAGCTCATGGTAATGCTTCATCTTTTCTTGCTGCTTTTCTTGCTGCATCTTCTGCTGCTGCATCTCCTGCCGATGGGTCTGATGCTGCATCTCTTGCTCTTGCATCTCCTGCTACATCTCTTGCTGCTGCATTACCTACTCTATCACCTCCTGCTGCACCTCCTGCTGCTGCATATCCTGCTTCTGTATATACTGCTGCCTTTCCTGCTGCTGCATCTCCTGCTGCTGAATCTCTTTCTGCATCTCCTTCTTCTGAATCTCCTGCTGCTCTATTACCTTCTGCATCAACTCCGGCTGCATGTCCTGCTAATGCATATCCTGCTCTTGCATCTCCTTCTGCTGAATCTCCTCCTCAATCTCCGGCGGCATCTCATGCTGCTACATATCCTGCTACATCTCCAGACGTATCTCCTTCTGAATATGAATCTCCTTCTGCTTCTCCTGCTGCTAAATCTACTGCTGCTGCGTCTGCTCCTGCTCAATCTCCTGCTTCTGCGTCTGCTGCATCATCTCCTCTTTCTCCATATCGTGCTGTATCTCCTGTTGCTGCATCATATCATGCTGCTGCAGATGTTGAAGAATCTCTTCCTACTGCACCTTCTGCTGAATCTTCATTTCCTGATGCATCTGCTTCTGCATCTCCTGCTGCTGCTGCATCTCCTGCTGATTCTCCTTCTGAATATGCATCTCCTGATGCATCTCCACCTGCTGCCACTCCTACTGCAGCGTTTGCTTCTGCAGCTCCTGATGCATCTCCTGCTGCTGAATCTCCTGATGCTGTTACTTCTGCTGAATATCCTTTGTCTCCTGCTACATCTCCTACTGCTGCATCTCCTGTTGCTTCATCTGCTGGTGCTGCACCTGCTGCAACATCTGCTTCTGCATCTCCTGCTGCTGCACCTCCTGCTGCATCTCCATCTTAATCTCATGGTGCTGCATTTCCTGCTGATGCATATTCTGCTTCAACTCCTGCTGCTTCAACTCCTGCTGCTGCATCCACTGCTTCATCTCCTGCTGCTGCATCTGCTGGTACTGCATGTGCTGCTGCACCTCCTGCTGTATCTCTTGGTGCTGCATCTTCTGTCGTTGCATCTCCTGCTTCATCTCATTATGACTTAACTGCCATTATTGAGGTGCTTTAGGGAAATCGAATAACGCCCACAGGGAAGATGCTAGCATGGAAAGTTGCTGCTTCTGAATGTCTTCTCTTAAAGAGCTTTCCATGCTGACATCTTCCGTGCTGGAGATATTCTCTTTTCCTAAAAAGCATATTAGGCGTTATTAAGTATCTAATAACTAGCCTACGCAAAAAAGGTTTTCGTGCTTTGCGGCTGGCAGTGACAGCGCTTCATGAAAGGATCCTAACGAGAGCCAAAATTTGATGGTAGCAGCTTCCCTGCGGTACTTGTACTGAACGATCTCTAACCTTGAAATGAGGCTTTAATAGCCATTCAGATCTTACAGCTCATAAGCCTAGAGTAAAAGTTCTACAAGTCGTCTTTTGCAGACTCTAACGAGAACCAGCATTTGATGGTAGAAGCTTCCCTGCGGTACTTGTGCTGAACACTCTGAAATTTTGAAGCGACACTTTACTAGCTGATGATATACTTCAGAAGACTAGAATGGAACTTCTAGAAGTCGTACTTTGCAGTGAAAGTGCTATATGAGAAGACATTCAGAAGCAGCTGCATTCCATGCTAGCATCTTCCATACGGGCTTTACTCACTTTTCCTAAGGCTCCTCAATATTTAAATCACAATTCCAAAATCAATACGAAATGTTTTGTTATACGTGCTTTGCAGCTTGCAGTGAAAGCGCTTCAAGAGAAGATTCTAACGAGAGCTAGCATTTGATCATAGCAGCACCCTTGCGGTACTTTTTCTAAACGTCTTCAAATTTTGCAGTGACGCTTTAATACCCATTCTGATGATGCAGTACACGAGCTTAGACTGAAAGTTCTGCAAGTCTTACCTTGCAGTGAAAGCGCATCCAGAGAAGAGTTATACGAATTTAACTTTTTGATTTTAGCATCTTCCCTGCGGTATTTGCGTTGAACACTCTGATATTTTGAAGCGACGCTTTATTAGCCATTCTGATGTTGCAGTGTAGAAACCTAGACTGAAACTTCTACAAGTTTTGCTTTGCAGTGAAAGCGCTCTAAGAGAAGACATTCAGTAGCAGCACTATTCCACGCTAGCATCCTCATTGCGTGTTACTCACTTATCAGAAAGCACCTTCATAAGTCACAATTCAGTACCCTATACTAAAACGTTCTGTTAGTCATGCTTGGCAGCTTGCAGTGAAAGCGTTTCCAGAGAAGACTCTAACGAGAGCCAGCATTTCATCGTAGCTTCTTCCCTGCGGTATTTGTGCTGAATGCTCTGCTACTTTCAAGTGACGCTTTAATAGCCGTTCTGATGTTAAAGCACACAAGCGTATACTCCAACTTCTTACAAGTCTCGGTTTGCAGTGAAAGCTCTTTAAGAGAAGACATTCAGAAGCATCAGCATTCCATGCTAGCATCTTCCCTGTGGGCGTTATTCAATTTCCCTAAAGCACCTGAATAGTGGCAGTTAAGTCATAATGAGATGAAGCAGGAGATGCAACGCCAGAAGATGCAGCACCAAGAGATACAGCAGGAGGTGCAGCAGCACATGCAGTATCAGCAGATGCAGCAGCAGGAGATGAAGCAGCAGGAGTTGAAGCAGAATATGCATCAGCAGGAAATGCAGCACATTGAGATTAAGATGGAGATGCAGCAGGAGGTGCAGCAGCAGGAGATGCAGAAGCAGATGTTGCACCTAGTGCAACACCAACAGATGAAGCAACAGGAGATGCAGTAGAAGGAGATGCTGCAGCAGCACATGCAGAAGGTGATGCAGCAGTAGGAGATGTAGCAGCAGCAGATGCAGCAGGAGATTCAGCATCAGGAGATGCAGCAGCAGACAAAGGATATTCAGCAACAGTAACGGCATCAGGAGATTGAGCAGCAGGAAGTGCAGCAGGTGATGCAGAAGCAAAAGTAGCAGTAGAAGTGGCAGCAGTGGAGATGCATCAGGAGATGCATATTCAGAAGGAGAAGCAGCAGGAGATGCAGCAGCAGCAGGAGATGCATAAGCAGATGCATCAGGAAATGAAGATTCAGCAGAAGATGCAGTAGGAAGAGATTCTTCAACATCTGCAGCAGCATGATATGATGCAGCAACAGGAGATACAGCACGTTATGGAGAAAGAGGAGATGATGCAGCAGACTCAGCAGCAGGAGATTCAGCAGCAGGAGATTAAGAAGCAGGAGATGGTACTGCAAATGAAGCAGCAGGTAATGCAGATTCAGAAGGAGAGCAGACGCAGCAGCAGTAGATTTAGCAGCAGGCGAAGCAGAAGGAGATTCATATTCAGAAGGAGATACACCAGGAGATGTAGCAGGATATGTAACAGCATGAGATGCCACCGGAGATTGAGGAGGAGATTCAGCAGAAGGAGATGCAAGAGCAGGAGATGCATCAGGAGGACATCCAGCCGGAGTCCATGCAGAAGGTAATAGAGCAGCAGGAGATTCAGAAGAAGGAGATGCAGAAAGAGATTCAGCAGCAGGAGATGCAGCAGCAGGAAAGGCAGCAGTATATAGAGAAGCAGGATATGCAGCAGCAGGAGATGCAGCAGGAGGTGATAGAGCAGGTAATGCAGCAGCAGGAGATGCAGCATCAGACCCATCGGCAGGAGATGCAGCAGCAGAAGATGCAGCAAGAAAAGCAGCAACAGGAGATGAAGCATTACCATGAGCTGCATTAAGAGATGCAGCAGCAGGATATGTAGCAAGAGTTTTGGCAGGAGATGAAGCAGCAGCAGAGCAGCAGCAGATGCAGCAGGATATGCAGCAGTAGATTCTAGGTCAGCAGATACTCCATCAGGAAATACTGCAGCAGATGCAGCAGGACATGACATATCAAGTGATGAAGCCACAGATGCATAATTTGAAGATGAAGCAGGAGATGCAGCAGCACGAGGGGCATTAGCAGGTGCATGAGGAAATGAGGCAGCAAAAGTATAATGGAGGAGCTATAGCTGGAGACGTTTCAACAGGAAATGCAGCAGGACATACATTAAGAAATGAGATGCAGTTTGAGATGTAGCAGGAGTTGCAGCATCAGGAGATGTAGCAGGAAATGCAGCATCAGGAGATATAGTAGGAGGAGATGCAGAAGTAGTTGCATCATCAGGAGATTCAGCAGGAAATGCCGCAGCAGGGGATGTCGTAAAAGGAGATGCTGAAGGAGTTGCAGAATCAGGGAATGCAGCAGTAGCAGAAGTAACAGGAGATGCAGCAGCATCATATGCACTAGGAGATGTAGCAGCAAGAGATGAAGAAGCAGGAGATGCTACAGGCGATTCAGCCGGAGATGCAGAAGGAGGAGATGCAGCAGCAGGAGGTGCAGAGTAATAGATGAAATGAAGAAGATGCAGCAGTAGGAAATAGAGCAGGAGATGCAGCCTCAGTAAATGCATCAAGAGAGAAAGTAGCATCAGATGCAGCATCGGATGTACCATCAGGTGCAGCAGCAGGAGATGCAGCAACAGGAGATCTATCAGGAGATGCAGCAGTAGATGAAGCAGCAGCAGATGCAGCAGAAAATTCAGCAGATGCAGTAGTAGATACATAAAGAGCTGCAGCAGGAAATGCAGATGAATATGCAGGAGCGGAAGATACAGCAGGAGATGCATGTGCAGGTGATGCAGAAGGAGATGCAGCAGGTGACGCTCAATGAGATGCAGCAGGAGATGCAGAACGAGATGAAGCAGCAAGATATGCAGCAGAAGGAGATGACGCAGGAGATGATTCAATAGAAGGTGCAACATGAGATAGAGCAGGAGATGTAGCAGCAGATGAAGCAAAAGGAGATGCAGAAAGAGGAGATGCAGCAGCAGGACATGGATCAAGAGATGAAGCAGCAGGAGATTCATTAAGAGATGCAGTAGCAGGATATGAAAGAGCAGGAGCTATAGCAGCAGGAGATGCAGCCTGAGATGCAGCAGGATGAGACGAAGCAGCAGGGGATGTATCAGGAGATGCACAATCAGCAGATACAGCAGGAGATGCTGTAGAAGGAGATGTAGAAGGAGATGTAGCAGAAGGAGATGCAGCAGCAGGAGATGAAGCAGCAGGAGATGCAGCAGGTGATGCAACCGGAGGAGATGGGACAGGAGATGCAGCAAAAGGAGATTCAGCTGGAGATGCAGCAGGAGGAGATGCAACAGGCTATGAATCAGGAGGAGGTACTCCAACATCAGATGCAGCAGTATATGCAGCAGAAGGAAATGAATAAGACGTGCAGCAGCAATTGATGCAGCAGGAGATGCTGGAGCACAAGATGCAGAAGCAGGAGATGCAGCAGGACATGCATCAGCAGGAGATGCAGCAAAACATATATCAGCAGGAGACACAGCAGCAGGATATGAGGCAGGAGATGCACCAGCAGCAGAAGCAGCAGCAGATGCAGCAGCAAAGGCTGCAGGATGAGATGCAGCAAGAATTGCATCAGCATGGAAATGCAGCAGGAAATCAGCCGGAGATGCAACAGCAGGAGATGAAGGAAAAGAAGATGCAGGCGAACCAGAGGCAGCATCAGATTCAGAAAGAGTTGCAGCAGCAGGAGATGAAGAGGCATGAGATTCAGCAGAAGGAGATGAAGAGGCAGGAAATTCAGCAGGAGATGCATCAGCAGGAAATGCATCAGCAGATTCTGCAGCAGGAAATTCTGTAAGAGATTCTTCAGCAGGAGATTCAGTAGAAAATGCAGAAGGAGATGCAGCAGGAGATATAGAAGGAGATTCAGCAGCAGGGGATGTAGTAGGAGATGCAGCAGGAGATACATCAGCAGGAATTGTAGCAGAAGATGCTGGAGGAGATTCTGCAGAAGAAGATTCAGCAGGAGATGCAGCAGGAGATGAAATAGAAACATAGGCATCAGCAGTTACAGCAGGAAGTGCAGCAGGAGATTCAGCAGGAGATGCAGCTGCAGATGCCTTCAACAGGATATGCAGCTGAAATGCAGAAGCACTAGATGCATCAGTAGAAGACTGAGCAGCAGATGGAGCAGGAAATGGAGATATTTCTGCAGATGCATCTGCAGATTCATGAGCAGAGGATGCAGCAGCAGGAGATGCTGGAGGACACCAAGTGGCAGAAGATGTAGCAGCAGGAATTGTAGCAGAAGATGCAGCAGTACATGAATGAGCAGCAGATGCAGCAGCAGATTAAGGAGATGCAATAGCCAGAAATGCAGCAGAAGATGCAGCAAGAGGAGATGCATCAGCAGGAGATGCAGGCAGCAGACGAAAGAGGAGATGCAGATTCAGCAGCAGATGAAGTAGCAGGAGTTGCAGCAGCAGATGCAATAGCAGGAGATGCAGCAATATGTGAAGCAGCACCAGATGCAGTAGCATATGCTGAATATGTAGTGGGAGGAAATTAAGCGGGAGATGCAGCAGGAAGAGATGCAGCAGGATATGCAGAAAAAGATAAAGCAGAAAGAGATGCATCAGGAAATACAGCAGCAGGATATGCATCAGCAGGAAATGCAGCAGAACATGCACTAGCAGAAAATGCAGCAGGAGATGCAGCAGGAGATTCTGCAGAAGAAGATTCAGTAGGAGATGCAGCAGGAGATGAAATAGCAACATATGCATCAGCAGTTACTGCAGGAATTGCAGCAGGAGATTCAGCAGGAGATGTTGCAGCAGGAGATGCAGCCGCAGATGCCTTCAACATGATATGCAGCTGAAATGCAGAAGCACTAGATGCACCCGTAGAAGATTGAGCAGCAGATGCAGCAGGAAATGGAGGTGCTTCTGCAGATGCATCCTCAGATGCATCCGCAGAAGATGCAGCAGGAGATGCTGCAGCAGATGCAGCAGCAGGAGATGCAGGAAGACATCAAGTAGAAGGAGATGCAGAAGCAGCAAATGCAGCAGGAGATGCAGCAGTCCATGAAGCATCAGGAATTGGAGCAGCAGATTAAGCAGCAGCAGGAATTGCAGCAGAATATGCAGCAGTAGGTAATGCAGCAGGTGATGCAGCTGCAGCTGCAGAGGCAGCAGATGCAGCAGCAATAAATACAGCAGCTGATGCATCATGAGATGCAGATTCAGTAGGAGATGTAGCAGCAGAATATGCTGCAGTAGATGATGCAGTAGGTGATGCAACAGAAAGAAAATGCAGCAAGATATGCTGCAGCAGGAGATGCAGTAGGATATGAAGCCGGAGAAGCAGCAGCAGGAGATTTAGCAAGAGATGCAGCAGTAGATGAAGCAGCACCATATGCAACAGCAGATGCACCAGATGGAGCAGAAAGAAATGCAGCACGGGATGGAGCAGCAGATGCAATGGGTAATGGTGCATCAGGATATGCATCCGCAGATGCATGAGCAGAGGATGCATCAGGAGATGTATCAGCAGGAGATACAGGAGCAGGTGATGCCGCAGGAGATGCAACACCAGAAGATGCAGCACCAAGAGATGAAGCAGGAGATGCAGCATCACGTGCAGTATCAGCAGATGCAGCAGCAGAGATTGAGGAGGACATTCTGCAGAAAGAGATGCACGAGCAGGAGATGAAGCAGCGAGAGATGAAGAAGCAGGATCTACAGCAGAAGGGGATGAGGAAGCAGATGCAGCAGCAGGAAATGCAGGAAGACATCAAGTAGAAGGAGATGCAGAAGCAGGAGATTCCGTAGGAGATGCATTGGCAGAAGATTCAGAAGGAGTTGCAGCATCAGGAGATTCAGCAGGAAATGCAGCAGCAGCAGAAGTAACAGGAGATGCAGCAGCATCATATGCACTAGGAGATGTAGCAGCAGGAGATGAAGAAGCAGGAGATGCTACAGGCGATTCAGCCGGAGATGCAGAAGGAGGAGATGCAGCAGCAGGAGGTGCAGAGTAATAGATGAAGTGAAGAAGATGCAGCAGAAGGAAATAGAGCAGGAGATGCAGCTGCAGTAAATGCATCAAGAGAGAAAGTAGAATCAGATGCAGCATCAGATGTACCATCAGGTGCAGCAGCAGGAGTTGCAGCAGCAGGTGCAGCAGCAGGAGATGCAGCAGCAGGAGATCTATCAGGATATGCTGCAGTAGATGAAGCAGCAGCAGATGCAGCAGCAAATTCAGGAGATGCAGCAGTAGTAGATACATAAAGAGCTGCAGCAGGAAATGGAGATGAAAATGCAGGAGCAGGAGTTGCATCTGCAGGTGATGCAGAAGGAGATGCAGCAGGTGACGCTCAAGGAGATGCAGCAGGAGATGCAGAACGAGATGAAGCAGCAAGATATGCAGCAGAAAGAGATGACGCAGGAGATGCTTCAATAGAAGGTGCAACATGAGATAGAGCAGGAGATGCAGCAGCAGATGAAGCAAAAGGAGATGGAGAAACAGGAGATGCAGCAGCAGGACATGGATCAAGAGATGAAGCAGCAGGAGATTCATTAGGAGATGCAGTAGCAGGATATGAAAGAGCAGGAGCTATAGCAGCAGGAGATGCAGCCTGAGATGCAGCAGGATGAGATGAAGCAGCAGGGGATGTATCAGGAGATGCAGAATCAGCAGATACAGGAGGAGATGCTGTAGCAGGAGATGCAGAAGGAGATGTAGCAGAAGGAGATGCAGCAGCAGGAGATGCAGCAGCAGGAGATGCAGCAGCAGGATATGAGTCAGGAGATGCACCAGCAGCAGAAGCAGCAGCAGATGCAGCAGCAAAGGGTGCAGGATGAGATGCAGCAGGAATTGCATCAGCAAGAGATACTTCTGGAAATTCAGTAGAATATGCAACAGCAAGCGATTTGGCAACAGCAGATGCAGCAGGATATGAAGCAGCAGATGCAGCTGCATGAGGTGTATCAGCAGGAGATGTTGCAGGAGATGCATATTCAGCAGGTGATGCACCAGGATATGCAGCAGGAGATACATAAGAAGGAAATGCAGCAGGAAATCAGCAGGAGATGCAGTAAAAGAAGTCGCAGCCACACCAGATGCAGCAGCATATTCAGAAAGAGTTGCAGCAGCAGGAGATGAAGAGGCAAGAGAATCAGGAGGAGGAGATGCAGCATCAGGAGATTCAGCAGGAGATGCAACAGCAGGAAATGCATCAGCAGATTGTGCAGCAGGAAATTCCGTAGGAGATTCTGCAACATATGCATCAGCAGTTACAGCAGAAAGTGCAGCAGGAGATTCAGCAGATGTAGAAGCAGGAGATGTAGCAGCAGGAGATGCAGCCGCAGACGCCTTCAACAGGATATGCAGCTGATGGATCTGTAGAAGACTGAGCAGGAGATGCAACAGGAAATGGAGATTCTTCTGCAGATGCTTCCGCAGATGCATCCACAGAGGATGCAGCAGGAGATGAAGCAGCAGATGCAGCAGCAGGAGATGCAGGAAGACATCAAGTAGAAAAAGATGCTGCAGCAGCAAATGTAGCAGGAGACGCAGCAGTACATGAAGGAGCAGGAAATGGAGCAGCAGATTTAGGAGATGCAGCAGTACATGAAGCATCAGGAAATAGAGCAGCAGATTAAACAGCAGCAGGAAATGCAGCAGAATATGGAGCAGGAGGTAATGCAGCAGGTGATGCATCAGCAGGTGATGCAGCTGCAGCTGCAGAGGCAGCAGATGCCGCAGCAATAGATGCAGCAGCAGATGCGTCATGAGATGCTGATTCAGTAGGAGATGTAGCAGCAGAAGATACTGCAGAAGATGATGCAGCAGAAAGAAATGCAGCAAGATAATGCTGCAGGAGGAGATGCAGTTTGATATGAAGCAGGAGATGCAGCAGCAGGAGATGCAGCAGGGGATGCATATTCAGCAGGAGATTCAGCAGAAACTTCAGAAGGAGATGCAGCAGCAGGAGATTTAGCTGGAGATGCAGCAGTAGACGAAGCAGCAGCATATGCAACAGCAGATGCACCAGATGGAGCAGAAAGAGATGCAGCAGGGGATGGAGCAGCAGATGCAACGGGAAATGACGCATGAGGAGATGCATCCACAGATGCATGAGCAGAGGATGCATCAGGAGATGTATCAGCAGGAGATACAGAAGCAGGAGATGAAGCAACAGATGCAGCATCAGTAGATGCAGGAGGACATCAAGTAATAGGGCTGCTCCTGCTTCCTCATTTTTTCTATATCTCCCGCTGCAACTTCTGCTGCTGCCTCTGCTGGTGCATTTCCTGCTGATGCATCTCCTGCTACATCTCCTTCTTCTGCATCTACTGTTGCTACATTTCCTGCTGAATTTGCTGCTGAATCTGGTGCTGCATCCCCTGCTGCTGATTCTCCTGCTTCTTCATATCCTGCTGCTTTATGGTCTGTTTCATCTACTGCTGCTGCATATCCTCCTACATCTTCTGCTGCTACACTTCCTTCTGCTGCATCTGCTACTGCATCTCCTGCTGCATCTCCTTCTGCTCTATCTCTTGCTGAAAATCCTGCGGCATCTCCTATGGCTGCATCTCCTGCAGCTGAATCTGCTGCCACAGTGCTGTGGTTGCATCTCCTGCTGCTGCATCCCCTGTTGCTGCATCTCCTTCAGAATATCCTGATGATGCAGATGCAGGAGCTGGAGCAGCAGGAGATGCAGAAGGAGATGCAGCAGGAGATGCCCCAGCAGGAGATGGAGCAGGGGATACAGCAGCGTGCCAAGCAGCACTATATGCAGCAGCAATATATGCAGCAAAAGGAGATGAAGCAAGATAGGAAGCATCAGGAGACTAAGCAAGAGGAGATGCATTAGGAGATTCCACAGCAGGCTATGCAGCAGCAGTAGATGCAGGAGGGAATGGAGCAGCACGAGATTCAGCAGAAGGAGATGGCACAGGAAATGCAGCTGCAGGAGATGCAGCAGAGTTAGCAGCAGCAGGAGATGCAGAAGCAGGAGATCCAGCAAGAAAGCACCATCATAAGATGAATCCGCCGATGCAACAGGAGGATATGGAGCAGGAGATGCAGCCGCAAGAGATGGAGCAGGAAATGCAGCTGCAAGAGATGCAGCAGGAGATGCAGAAGGAGATGCAGTAGCAGGAGATGTAGCAGCAGGATATGCAGCAAGAGACTGAACAAGAGCAGATGTATCCTGAGATGCAGCAGCAGGAAATGCAGAGGGAGATGTAGAAGCAGACGAAGCAGCAGCAGATGCAGCAGCAATATAGGCATCAGAAGGAGATAAATCAGGAGATGCAAAAGCAGGAGATTAAGCTACAGGAGATGCATTAGGAGATGCAGTAGCAGCAGATACAGCATCAGGAGATGCAGCTGCAGTAGATGCAGAAGCAGATTCAGAAGAAGATTCCGTATGAGATGCAGCAGCAGGAGATTGATAAGCAAAAGATATAGCAGCAGGAGATGCATCAGCAGGAAATTGAGGAGGAGACGTAGCAGCAGCAGAAGCAGCAGGTAATGCAGCAGCAGTAGATGAAGTAGGCTTAGAAGCAGCTGTAGATACAGCAGGGTATGCAAGAGCAGGAGATTCAGCATCAGGAGATGAAGCAGGGGAGATGCGTCATCAGATGAATCTGCTGATGCATCAGAGGAAGTTGCAGAAGGAGATGCAGCAGCAGGAGGTTCAGCAGAGGATGCAGCAGCAATAGATGCAGGTGTAGATCCAGGAGGAGGACATAGAGAAGCAGGAGATGCAGCAGCACATGCAGCAGCAGATGCAGGAGATGAAGCAGTAGGAGAAGCAGCAGGAGGAGATTGAGCAGGAGATGCATCGGGAGGTGCATCAGCAGGAGATGCAGCATTAGGAGATGTACCAGTGGATGCAGCAGCAGGAGATGCAGCAGGGGATTCAGTAGAAGGTGATGCAGCAGCAGATGCAGCAGAAGTGAATTCAGCAGCAGAAGATGCAGCAGTGTATGCAGCAGCAGCAGATGGAGCATCAGGTGATGCAGAAGGACATCAAAAAATCAGAAGATGAATCAAGAGGAGATGCAGCAGTAGATTAATCTACAGCAGATGCACCAAAAGATGCAAGAGATGCAGCAGCAGGAGATGCAGCTGGAGATGCAGCAGCAGTAGATTGAGCAAGATATACAGAAGTAGGAGATGCATCAGCGGGAGATGTGGCATGAGAGGCAGAAGAAGAAGATCCTGCAGCAGATGCAGTAGCATACACAGCAACAGCAGACGCATCAGCAGGAGATTCAACAGCAGGAGATGCAGCAGTCAGAGATGCAGCAAGAGGAGACGCAGCAGTTTATGCAGCAGCAGGAGATGCAGCAGGAGATGTGGTAGGATTAGATTCAGCAGGAGATGCAGTAGGAGTTGCAGCAGCAGGAGATGCAGCAGGAGGTGCAGTAGTAGGAGATGAAGCAGTATATGAAGCAGCAGCAGATGCAGCAGAAAATACTGCAGATGCAGCAGTGGGAGATGAATCAGGAGATGCAGCAGGAGATTCAGCAGCAGGAGATGCAGCAGGAAATTATGCAGATGGAGCTGTAGCATCAGGAGATGCAGAATGAGAAGCAGAAGGAGATGCAGTAGTAGGAGATGAAGCAGTATATGAAGCAGCAGCAGATGCAGCAGCAGGAGATGAATGAGGAGATGCAGCAGGAGATGATGCAGAAGCAAGAGATGCAGCAGCAGGAGATTACGCAGGAGATGCATCAGTAGATGATGCAGCAGCAGGAGATGCAGCCGCTGCAGATGCAGGAAGATATTCAACAGCAGATTCAGTAGGAGCTGCAGCAGCAGGAGATGAAGCAGCAGCAGATGCATCAATAGATGCCTATTCATCAGGAGATGCAGCAGGAAGAGATGCTTCAGCAGGTACAGCTTCATGAGATGTAGCACGAGATACAGAAGGAGATGCTGTAGGAGAAGAGGCAGGAGGAGATGATGCAGCAGACCCAGTAGTAGGAGATGCAGAAGCAGAAGATGCAGCCGGAGATTCTGCAGCAAGAGATGCAGCAGCAGGAGATGCAGCAGGAGATACAGTTGCAAGAGATGAGCAGCGGATTCAGCAGGAGATTCTGCAGCAAGAGATGAAGCCTCAGGATCTGCAGAGAAGAAGATGCAGTAGTAGGAGATGCAGCAGGAGATGCAACAGCAGCAGCAGCAGATGCACAAGAAAATGGAGCAGGAGATGCGGCAGGATAAGATGCAGTACCAGCAGGTGCATCAGGAGATGCAGCGTCTGGAGTTGAAGCACTAGAAGACGCTGCAGAAGATGCAGCAGCAGATGCATCAGGAGAAGCAGGAGCAGGCAATGCAGGAGCAGGAGATGCAGCAGCAGAGATGCAGGAGTAAGTGAGGCAGAAGCAGGAGATGTGGCAGCAAGACATGCAAAAGGATATGCAGAAGCAGGAGATGCGGCAGCAGGAGAGGCACCATGTGATTCAGCAGGAGATGCAGCAGAAGATAGAGAAGCAGGAGATGCACCAGCAGATGCAGCCGCAGGAGATGCAGGAAATGCATCAGCTGATGCAGGAGGAGCTTTAGCAGGAGGAGCTTTAGCAGGAGGAGAGGCAGCAGCAGGAGATGCAGCAGTAGATTCATCTCCTCTGCTGCCTCTCCTACTGCATCTCCTCCTGTCTCATCTTTTGTTGCATCTCCTGCTGCTGTATATCATGGTGCATGTCCTCTTGCTACATCTCCGGCTGCATCTCCTGCTGCATCATCTGCTGCAGCATCTTCTGCTGCTACATCTCCTACTCAATCTGCATCTCCTGATGCATCTGCTGCTGCATCTATTACTGCTGCATCTGCTGCCTCTGCAGCTGCATCTGCATCACCTGCTGCTGCATCACCTGCTGCATTACCTCCTGCTGCATATTCTGCTGCATATCCTGCTGCTGCTTAATCTGCTGCTCCATTTCCTGATGCTTCATGTACTGCTGCATCTCCTGCTACATTTGCTGCTGCTGCATCTTCTTCTACATGATGTCCTCCTGCATCTCCTGCTGCTGCATCTGCTGCAGCATCTCCTGCTGCTGTATAGCCTGCTGATTCATCTCCTGCTGCATCTTCTGAGGATGCATCTGCGGATGCATCTGCAGAAGCATCTCCATTTCCTGCTGCATCTGCTGCTCAATCTTCTACGGATGCATCTAGTGCTTCTGCATTTCAGCTGCATATCCTGTTGAAGGCATCTGTGGCTGCATCTCCTGCTGCTACATCTCCTGCTGAATCTCCTGCTGCACTTCCTGCTGTAACTGCTGATGCCTATGTTGCTATTTCATCTCCTGCTGCATCTCCTGCTGAATCTTCTGCAGAATCTCATGCTGCATCTCCTGCTACAATTCCTGCTGATGTATCTCCTGCTGCATCTCCTACTACATCCCCGGCTGCTACATCTACATCTGCTACAGCTACTACATCTCCTGCTGCATTTTCTACTGAATCTCATGCTGCCTTTTCTACTGAATCTCTTGCTGCACAATCTCCTACGGAATTTCCTGATGCAGAATCTGCTGATGCATTTCCTGCTGATGCTACACCTGCTCAGTCTCCTGATGCTGCATCTCCTGCTGCTGTATCTCGTGCTCCTCCATATTCATCTGCATTTCCTGCTGCAGCTATTTATGAATCTACTACTGCGGCATCTGCGGAATTTGCTGCTGCATCTGCTGCTGCTTCATCTACTGCTGCATCTCCAGCTAAATTTCCTGCTGCTGCATCTTCTTCTGATGTTCCTGCTAAATCTACTGCTGAATATGCATCCCCTGCTGCATCTCTTGCTGCTGCATCTCCTGCATCTTATCCTACTGCATCTCCTCCTGCAGCATATCTTGCTGCATTTTGTTCTACTACGTCTCCTGCTGCATCATCTGCTGCAGCATCTTCTGCTACTACATCTCCTACTTAATCAGCATCTCATGCTGCATATGCTGCTGCATCTATTGCTGCTGCATTACATCCTGCTGCATATTCTGCTGCATTTCTGGATGCTGCATCTCCTTTTTCTGCTGCTCCATTTCTTCTCCTTCATGTAGTGCTGCATTTCCTGCTACATTTGCTGCTTCTGCATCTCCTTCTACTTAATGTCTTCCTGCATTTCCTTCTGCTGCATTTGCTGCTTCATCTCCTGCGGCTGTATAGTTTGCTTCTGCATCTCCTGCTGCTTCATCTCCTGCTCTTGCATCCCCTTCTGCTGAATTTCCTCCTCAGTCTCTGGTGGCATCTCATGCTGCTACATATCCTGCTACATCTCCTGACGTATCTCCTTCTAAATATGCATCCCCTGCTGCTGAATCTCCTGCTGCTGAATCTCATGCCGCTGCATCTTCTCCTGCTGAATCTTCTGCTGCTGCGTCTCCTGCATTATCTCCTCTTTTTCCATAACCTGCTGTATCTCCTGTTGCTGCTGCATATGTTGAAGAATCTCTTTCTACTGCATCTTCTGCTGAATCTTCATTTCCTGCTGCATCTGCTTCTGCATCTCCTGCTGCTGCATCTGTTGCTTCATCTCCTGCTGCATCTCTTGGTGCTGCATCTTCTGGTGTTGCATCTCTTCGTGCTGCATCTCCTGCGGCATCCTGTATCTCCTGCTGCTACATCTCCTGATGCATCCTCTGCTCATGCATCTGCGGATGCATCTCCTGATGCACCATTTCCCGTTGCATCTGCTGCTCCATCCCCTGCTGCATCTCTTTCTGCTCCATCTGGTGCATCTGCTGTTGCATATGCTACTGCTTCATCTACTGCTGCATCTCCTGTTAAATCTCCTTCTGCTTCATCTTCTGAATTTTCTGCTGAATCTACTGCTGAACATGCATCCCCGGCTGCATCTCCTGCTGCTGCATCTCCTGCTTCATATCCTACTGCATCTCCTCCTGCAGCATATCTTGATGCATTTCCTTCTGCTGCATATCCTGCTGCATCATCTTCTGCAGCACCTTCTGCTGCTACATCTCCTACTGAATCTGCATCTCTTGATGCATCTGCTGCTGCATCTATTGCTGCTGCATCTGCTGCCTCTGCAGCTGAATCACCTGCTGCATTACCTCCTGCTGCTTAATCTGCTGCTCCATTTCCTAATGCTTCATGTACTGCTGCATCTCCTGCTACACTTACTGCTGCTGCAAATCATTCTACTTCATGTCCTCCTGCATATCCTGCTGCTGCATCTACTGCTTCATCTCCTGCTGCATCCTCTGCGGATGCATCTGCGAATGCATCTGCAGAATTATCTCCATTTCCTGCTGCATCTGCTGCTCAGTCTTCTACGGGTGCATCTAGTGCTTCTGCAGTTCAGCTGCATATCCTGTTGAAGGCATCTGCGACTGCATCTCCTGCTGAATCTCCTGCTACACTTCCTGCTGTAACTGCTGATGCATATGTTGCTATTTCATCTCCTGCTGCATCTCCTGCTGAATCTTCTTCTGCAGAATCTCCTCCAGCATCTCCTGCTACAATTCCTGCTGATGTATCTCCTGCTGCATCTCCTACTACATCCCCTGCTGCTGAATCTCCTTCTATATCTCCTGCTGCATCTCCTACTGCATTTTCTTCTGAATCTCCAGCTGAAGAATCTCCTACAGAATTTCCTGCTGCAGAATCTGCTGATGCATTTCCTGCTGATGCATCTCCTCCTCAGTCTCCTGCTGCTGCATCTCCTGCTGCTGAATCTCCTGCTGCTGCAACTCCTGTTGAATCTGCTGCTGCCTCTGGTGTGGCTGCATCTTCTTTTCCTGCATATCCTGCTGCTGCATCTCCGGCTGCTGCATCTCGTTCTGCTAAATCTTTTTTTGCATCTCCTGCTACAACATCTCCTGCTGTATCTGCTGAATTTGCTGCTGCATCTGCAGCTGCTTCATCTACTGCTGCATCTCCTGATATGTCTCCTGCTGCTGCATCTGCTATTGCATCCTCTTCCACTGCATCTGCTGCTGCATCTGCTGCTACTTTCTCTCTTCCTGCATTTACTGCGGCTGCATATCCTGCTATATTTCCTTCTGCTGCATCTTCTACAATTCATCTACTACTCTGCATTTCCTGCTGCTGCATCTTCTACTTCTGCATCTCTGGCTGAATCGACTGTAGCAGCTCCTGCTTCTTCATCTCCTGCTGCTACATCTCCTAGTGCATATGATGCTGCTGCATCTCATGTTATTTCTGCTGCTGCTGCATTCCCTGCTGCATCTCCTGATGCTGCATCTACTTCTGCATCTCCTTTTGTGTCTCCTGCTACTACATCCCCTGCTGCTGCATTTCCTGCTGCATCTCCTGATGCTGCAACTCCTTCTGCATCTTCTGCCGATGCATCTCCTGCAGAATCTGCTGCTGCTGCATCTCCTGTTGCATCTGCTTCTCATGCATCTGCGGCTACATCTCTGCTGCTGCAACTCTTGCTGCATTGCCTTCTTCATTTGCTGATGCATCTGCTGCTGCTCTATGTCCTGCTACATCTCGTCATCCTTCACATCCTGCTGGATCTGCTGAAGATTCTCTTCCTATTGCTTCTCCTGTTGAATCTGCATTTCCTGCTGTATCTGCTTCTGCATCTCCTGCTGCTGCATCTCCTGCTGAATTAGCTGCTGTTGCATCTGCTTCTACATGTACGTTATAACTTTCTACGTTTGCTGCCTCATCTCCTGGTACATCTGCTAATGAACCTCCTGCTGCTGCATCTCCTGCTTCATCTTCAACTGATCCATCTGTGGCTTCATCACCTCATATGTCATCTCCTGCTGCATCTGCTGCAGTATTTCCTGATGCAGTATCTGCTGATCCTGCACCTACTGCTGCATTTCCTGCTGCATCTGCTGCTGTGCTGATGCTTCATCTCCTGCCAAATCTCCTGCTACATATCCTGATGCTGCAACTCCTAATGCATCTCATGATAATGCTTCATCTCCTGCTACTGCATCTCCTGATGCAACTACTGCTGCTGCATTTCCTGTTGCAACTTCTGCTGCTGCATCTCCTGCTGCATCTCTTGCTGCTGCATTACCTGCTCTATCTCCTCCTACTGCATCTTCTCCTGCTGCATATCCTGCTTCTGTATATACTGCTGCCTTTCCTGCTGCTGCATCTCCTGCTGCTGAATCTCTTTCTTCATCTCTTTCTTCTGAAACTCCTGCTGCTCTATTACCTTCTGCATCGATTCCTGCTGCATGTCCTGCTTCTGCATCGACTCCTGCTGCATCTTCTTCTGCATCTTTTGCTGATGCATCTCCTGCTCTTGCATCTCCTTCTGCTGAATCTCCTCTTCAATCTCCGGCGGCATCTCGTTCTGCTCCATATCCTGCTACATCTCCTCACATATCTCCTTCTGAATCTGCATCTCCTGCTGCTTCTTTTGCAGTACCATCTCCTGCTTCTTAATCTCCTGCTGCTGAATCTCCTGCTGCTGCGTCTGCTGCATCATCTCCTCTTTCTCCATAACCTGCTGTATCTCCAGTTACTGCATCTTATCATGCTGCTGCATATGTTGAAGAATCTCTTCCTACTGCATCTTCTGCTGAATCTTCATTTCCTGCTGCATCTGCTTCTGCATCTCCTGCTGCTGCTGCGTCTACTGCTGCTTCTCCTGCTGCTGCATCAGTTGCTGATAAATCTCCTGATGAATCTCCTTCTGCATCGCCTTCTGAATATGCATTTCCTCAGGCATCTCCACCTGCTGCCACTCCTACTGCTGCGTTAGCTTCTACATCTCCTGCTGCACCTCCAGCTGCTGAATCTCCTGATGCCGTGTCTGCTACTGAATATCCTTTGTCTGCTGCTGAATCTCCTGCTGCTGAATCTCCTGCTGCATCTGCTGCTGATGCATCACCTAATGCTGCATCACTTTCTGCATGTGCTGCTGCAGCATCTCCTAATGCTGCATCTCCTGTTGCTGCATCTGCTGGTGCTGCACCTGCTGCAACATTTGCTTCTGCATCTCCTGCTGCTGCACCTCCTGCTGCATCTTCGTCTGAATTTTTTATGCTGCATTTCCTGCTGATGCATATTCTCCTTCAACTCCTGCTGCTGCATTACGTCCTGCTGCCTTTTCTACTGAATCTCCTGCTGCCTTTTCTACTGAATCTCCTGCTGCACAATCTCCTACGGAATTTCCTGCTGCACAATCTGCTGATGTATTTCCTGCTGATGCATCTCCTGCTGTATCTCCTGCCTCTTCATCTCCTTCTGCTGAATCTCCTGATTCTGCATTTTTTGATACTGCAATTCCTGCTGAATCTGCTGCTGCCTCTGGTGCGGCTACATCTTCTTTTACTGCATCTCCTGCTGCTGCATCTCCGGCTGATTTCCTGTTTCATTTCCTTCTCTTGAATCTCCTGCTGCATATCCTGGTGCATCACCTACTGAATATGCATCTCCTGATACATCTCCTGCTGATAGACCTCATGCAGCTGCAGCTGCTGCTGCATATCCTGCTGCATCTGCTGTTGCCAAATTTCTTGCTGCTGCATATCCTACTGAATTTCCAGCAGCATCACCTGCTGATGCAATTCTTGCTGCATCTCATCCTGCATCCTTTGCTGCTGCATCTGCTGCTGCTTCTGGTGATGCTACATCTCCAGCTCCGTCTGCTGCTTCATCTGCTGCTGTATCTCCTGCTGCATATGGTTCTGCATCTTCTGCTGCATATGGTTCTGCATCTTCTGCTGCATATGGTGCTGCTTCTCCTGCTGCTGCATCAGTTCGTGCTGAATCTCCAGATGAATCTCTTGCGGCATCTCCTGCTTCTACATATAATGCTGAATCTCCTTTTGCATCTCCTTCTGAATATGCATCTCCTGATGCATCTCCACCTGCTGCCACTCCTACTGCTGCGTTTGCTTCTGCATCTCCTGATGCATCTCCTGCTGCTGAATCTCCTGATCCGGTTTCTGCTACTGAATCTCCTTTGTCTGCTGCTGAATATTCTTTGTCTCCTGCTGCATCTGCTGCTGCTGCATCTCCTGTTGCTGCATCTGCTGGTGCTGCACCTGCTGCAACATTTGCTTCTGCATCTCTCGCTGCTGCACCTCCTGCTGCATCTCTATCTGAATCTTTTGGTGCTGCATTTCCTGCTGATGCATATTCTGCTTCAACTCCTGCTGCTAAACCTTATTTCTGCATCTATTCCTGTTGTATTTCCGGCTGCTGCATCTCCTGCTGCTGCATCTGCTGATACTGCATGTGCTGCTGCATCTCCTGCTGCATCTCTTGGTGCTGCATCTTCTGGTGTTGCATCTCTTGCTGCATCTCCTGCGGCATCACCTGCTCCTGTATCTCCTGCTGCTACATCTCCTGATGCATCCTCTGCTCATGCATCGGCATCTGCATCTGCAGAAGTATCTCCATTTCCTGCTGCATCTGCTGCTCAATCTTCTACTGATGCATCTAGTGCTTCTGCATTTCCTCTTGAAGGCATCTGCAGCTGCATCTCCTGCTGCTACATCACCTGCTGAATCTCCTCTTGCCCTTCCTGCTGTAACCCCTGATGCATATGTTGCTACTTCATCTCCTGAAGCATCTCCTACTCTATCTCCTGCTGAATCTTCTTCTGCAGAATCTTCTCCTGCAACTCCTGCTGATGTATCTCCTGCGGCATCTCCTACTACATCTCCTGCTGTTGAATCTCCTTCTATATCTCCTGCTGCATCTTCTGCTGAATCTTCCTCTGAATCTCCTGCTGCAGACTCTCCTACGGTCTTTCCTGCAGCAGAATCTCCTGATACGTTTCCTGCTGATGTATCTCCTGCTGAACGTCCTGCCTCTTCATCTCCTGGTGCTGCTTCTCCTGCATCTGCTGCTGCTGCATCATCTTCTACTGTGTCTCCTGCTACTGCATCTCCTTCTGAATCTCCTGCTGCTCTATTACCTTCTGCATCGACTCCTGCTGCATGACCTGCTCCTGCATCTACTCCTCCTGCATCTGCTTCTGCATCTCCTTCTTCAGAATCTCCTGCTCTTGCATCTCCTTCTGCTGAATCTCCTCCTGAATCTCCGGCGGCATCTCATGCTGCTACATATCCTGCTACATGTCCTGACGTATCTCATTCTATATATATGCTTCATCTACTGCTGCATCTCCTGATAGATCTCCTGCTGCTGCATCTCCTGCTGCTGCATCCGATGCTGCATCTGATGCTCCATTCTCTCTTGATGCATTTACTGCTGCTGCATCTCCTGCTATATTTCCTTCTCCTGCATCTTCTTCACTTCATCTATTATTCTGCACCTCCTGGTGCTGCATCTCCTCCTTCTGCATCTCCGGCTGAATCGCCTGTAGCATCTCCTGCTTCTTCATCCCCTGCTGCTACATCTCCTAGTGCTGCTGCATCTGCTGTTACTTCTGCTACTGCTGCATTCCCTGATTCTGCAACTCCTTCTGCATCTCCTGCTACGACATCCCCTGCTGCTGCATTTCCGGCTGAATCTCCTGATGCTGCAACTGCTCCTGCATCTCCTCCTACTAAATCCCCTGATGCTGCATTTCCTGCTACATCTCCTGATGCTGCAACTCCTTCTCCATCTCCTACTGCATCTTATTTCTTAATGCATGTCCTGCTGCATTTCCTGTTGAAACGTCTCCAGCTCTAGCTCCTCAGTTATACCTTTCTACATTTGCTGCCTCATTTCCTCATGCACCTGCTGATGCACCTCGTGCTGCTGCATCTCCTGCTTCATCTTCAACTGATGCATCTGTGGCTTCATCACATGATATGTCATCTCCTGCTGCACCTGCTGCTGCTTCATCTCCTGCCAAAACTCCTGCTACATATCCTGCTGCTGCATCTCTTAATGCAGCTCATGGTAATGCTTCATCTCCTGTTGCTGCTTTTCTTGCTGCATCTTCTGCTGCTGCATCTCCTGCCGATGGGTCTGATGCTGCATCTCTTGCTCTTGCATCTCCTGCTGCATCTCTTGCTGCTGCATTACCTACTCTATCTCTTCCTACTGCATCTCCTGCTGCTGAATCTCTTTCTGCATCTCCTTCTTCTGAATCTCCTGCTGCTCTATTACCTTCTGCATCGACTCCGGCTTCATCTCCTGCTGCTGCATCTGCTGATACTGCATGTGCTGCTGCACCTCCTGCTGTATCTCTTGGTGCTGCATCTTCTGGCGTTGCATCTCCTGCTTCATCTCATAATGACTTAACTGCCACTATTCAGGTGCTTTAGGGAAATCGAATAACACCCACAGGGAAGATGCTAGCATGTAAAGTTGCTGCTTCTGAATGTCTTCTCTTAAAGAGCTTTCACTGCAAACCGAGACTTGTAAGAAGTTGGAGTATACGCTTGTGTGCTTTAACATCAGAACGGCTATTAAAGCGTCACTTGAAAGTAGCAGAGCATTCAGCACAAATACCGCAGGGAAGAAGCTACGATGAAATGCTGGCTCTCGTTAGAGTCTTCTCTGGAAACGCTTTTACTGCAAGCTGCCAAGCATGACTAACAGAACGTTTTAGTATAGGGTACTGAATTGTGACTTATGAAGGTGCTTTCTGATAAGTGAGTAACTGACGCAATGAGGATGCTAGCGTGGAATACTGCTGCTACTGAATGTCTTCTCTCAGAGTGCCTTCACTGCAAAGCAAAACTTGTAGAAGTTTCAGTCTAGGTTTCTACACTGCAACATCAGAATGGCTAATAAAGCGTCGCTTCAAAATATCAGAGTGTTCAGCGCATATAACGCAGGGAAGATGCTACGATCAAATATTGAAATTCGTATAATTCTTCTCTGGATGCGCTTTCACTGCAAGGTAAGACTTGTAGAACTTTCAGTCTAGGCTCGTGTACTGCATCATCAGAATGGCTATTAAAGCGTCACTGCAAAATTTGAAGACGTTTAGAAAAAGTACCACAAGGGAGCTGCTACGATCAAATGCTAGCTCTTGTTAGAACCTTCTCTTGAAGCGCTTTCACTGCAAGCTGCAAAGCACGTCTAACAATACGTTTAGAATTTATTACGGAATTGTGATTTAACTACTGAGGAGCTTTAGGAAAAGTGAGTAAAGCCCGTATGGAAGCTCTCTTATAGCGCTTTCACTGCAAAGAAAGACTTGTAGAACTTTCAGTCTAGGCTCGTGTCCTGTAACATCAGAATGGGTATTAAAGCGTCACTGCAAAATTGCAAATCGTTCAGCAAAAGTACGGCAGGGAAGCTGCTACGATCACATGCTGGCTCTCGTTAGTCTTCTCTGGAAGCGCTTTCACTGCAAGCTGCAAAGCACGACTAACACAAAATTTTAGTATAGGGTACAGAACAGGTACTTCGCCGAATAACGCGCTTTCGGAACAGTGAACATCGGCTGCAGGGAAGATGGGAGTATGGAATGCTGCTGCTTCTGAATGTCTTCTCTTATAGCACTTTCACTGCAAAGTACGACTTCTAGAAGTTTCATTCTAGTCTTCTGAAGTGTATCATCAGCTAGTAAAGTGTTGCTTCAAAATTTCAGAGCGTTCAGCACAAGTACCGCAGGGAAGCTTCTACCGTCAAATGCTGGTTCTCGTTAGAGTCTTCTCTTATAGCGCTTTTACTGCAAGCTGTGAAGCACGACTAAGACATTTTAGTTTAGGGTATTTAATTGTGACTTAACTGCGCCTGTTCACGTGCTTATGGAAAAGTAAGTATTTCAGGCAGTGCAGATGCTGGCCTGAAACTACAGCGCTTATTAATGTTTTCTCTTCTAGCGCTGTTACTGCAAAAGACGACTTGTAGAACTTTCACTCTAGACATACGAGCTGTAAGATCAGAATGGCTATTAAAGCCTCATTTCAAGATTAGAGATCGTTCAGCACAAGTACCGTAGGGAAGCTGCTACCATCAAATTTTGGCTCTCGTTAGGATCCTTCCATGAAGCGCTGTCACTGCCAGCCGCAAAGCACGAAAAACTTTTTCGCGTAGGCTAGTTATTAGATACTTAATAACGCCTAATAACGCTTTTTAGGAAAAGAGAATATCTCCAGCAGGGAAGATGTCAACATCGAATGCTTCTGCTTCTGTATGTCTTCTCTTAGAGGGCAATCACTGCAAACCAAGATTTGTCGATCTTTTCGTCTAGGCTAGTGAACTGTAACACCAGCATATCTAGTAAAGCTTCACCTGAAGATTTGAAACCGCTTAGCAGAACTACCCTCGGGAAGTTGCTAGCATCAAATGGTGTCTCTCGTTCGAATCTTCTCTGGAAGCGCTTTCACTGAGAGGTGCAAAACACGATGAACAATGCGTTTAAGTGTAGGTTAAAGAATAGTGAAATAACAGCGACTAATAACGAGCTTTAGGAAAAGTGAATATCTCCAACAGCGAAGATTTTAGCACGGAATGCTGCTGCTGTCTGAATGTCGTCTCTTATAGCACATCTACCGAGGGAATGCTGAAACCATCAAATGGTGTCTCTCGTTAGAATCTTCTCTGGAAGCGCTTTCACTGCAAGCTGCAAACACGACTAAAAGAACTTACTAACATAGCTAGTGAATAGGGACTTAACAACGTCTATTACGGAGTTTTAGTAAAAATTCACATCTCCAGCAGAGCAGATGCTAGCATGGAATGCTTCTGCTTGTGGATGTATTCTCTAAGAGCGCTTTCACTGCAGAGCACGACTTGTAGAACTTTCACGGGTATTTCTGCTAAACGCTTTCGAATCTTCAAGTGAAGCCTTACTAGCCATGCTGATGTTACTGTTCACTTGTCTAGACGGAAAGTTCTACACGTCGTGCTCTGCAGTGATTGCGCTCTAAGAGAATACATCCACAAGCAGAAGCATTCTATGCACACTTCTTTCCTGCTGGAGATATTCTCTTTTCCTAAAGCGCGTTGTTAGGCGTTATTAAGTAGCTAATAACTAGCCAACGCGAAAACGTTGCGTTTTTTCCTGCTTTGCGGCTGACAGTGAAAGCGCTTCATGAAAAGATCCTAAGGAGAGCCAGAATTTGATGGTAGCAGCTTCCGTGAGGTACTTGAGCAGAAATCTCTAAAATCTTGTCGTGATGCCTCAATAGCCATGCTGATGGTACTTTTCACAAGCCTAGAGTGAAAGTTCGACAAGTCTCGCTTTCCAGTGAAAGTGTTATAAGAGACGACATTCAGAAGCAGCAGCATTCCGTGCTAACATCTTCTCTATTTGAGATATTCACTTTTTCTAAAGCTCGTTATTAGTCGCTGTTATTTCACTATTCTTTAACCTACACTCAAACGCATTGTTCATCGTGTTTTGCACCTCTCAGTGAAAGCGCTTCCAGAGAAGATTCGAACGAGAGACACCATTTGATGCTAGCAACTTCCCGAGGGTAGTTCTGCTAAGCGGTTTCAAATCTTCAGGTGAAGCTTTACTAGATATGCTGGTGTTACAGTTCACTAGCCTACATGGAGAGTTCGATAAATCTTGGTTTGCAGTGATTGCGCTCTAAGAGAAGACATTCAGAAGCAGAAGCATTCCATGCTGACATCTTCCCTGCTGGAGATATTCACTTTTCCTAAAGCGCCTTAGTAGGCGCTATTAAGTCTCTGTTCATTTGCCAATACAAGAAGGTTGTGTTAGTCTTTCTCTGCATCTTGCAGAAAAACCGCTTCCATAGAAGACGCTAACGAAAGTCAGCTTTTGATGATAACACCTTTCCTGTTTACTTGTGCAGAACGCTATGAAATTTTGAAGTAACGCCTTCGAAGCCATTCTGGTCTTACAGTACACAAGACTAGACTGAAAGTTCTACAAGTCGTGCTCTGAAATAAAGCTCTCTAAGAGAATGCATCCAGGAGTAGAAGCATTCCATGATAGCATCTTCCCTGCTGGAGATATGAATTTGTACTACAACGCCGTAATAGACGGTGTTAAGTCCCTATTCACTAGCCAACGTTAAAAAGTCCCTACTCACTAGCCTATGCTAATACTTTCGTGTTTGCAGCTCTCAGTGAAAGCGCTTCCAGAAAAGACTCTAACGAGAGCCACCATTTGATGCTAGCAACTTCAGGAGGGTAGTTCTGCTAAGCGCTTTCAAATCTTCAGGTGAAGCTTTACTAGATATGCTGGTGTTACAGTTCACTAGCCTAGACGGAGAGTTCGATAAATCTTGGTTTGCAGTGATTGCGCTTTAAGAGAAGACATGACATACAGAAGCAGAAGCATTCCATGCTGACATCTTCCTTGCTGGAGATATTCTCTTTTCCTAAAAAGCGTTATTAGGCGTTATTAAGTATCTAATAACTAGCCTACGCGAAAAAATTGCGTTTTTCGTGCTTTGCGGCTGGCAGTGACAGCACTTCATGGAAGGATCCTATAGAGAGCCAAAATTTGATGGTAGCAGCTTCCCTGCGGTACTTGTGCTGAACCATCTCAAATCTTGAAATGAGGCTTTATTAGCCATTCTGATCTTACAGCCCGTATGCCTAGAGTGAAAGTTCTAGAAGTCGTCTTTTGCAGTAACAGCGCTAGAAGAGAAAACATTAATAAGCGGTGTAGTTTCAGGCCAATATCTGCACTGCCTGAAATACTTACTCTTCCATAAGCGCATTAACAGGCGCAGTTAAGTCACAATTAATTACGCTAAACTAAAATGTGTTAGTCGTGCTTCACAGCCTGCAGCGAAAGCGCTATAAGGGAAGACTCTAACGAGAACCAGCATTTGACGGTAGAAGCTTCCCTGCGGTACTTGTGCTGAACGCTCTGAAATTTTGAAGCGACACTTTACTAGCTGATGATATACTTCAGAAGACTAGAATGAAACTTCTAGAAGTCGTACTTTGCAGTACAAGCGCTATATGAGAAGACATTCAGAAGCAGCTGCATTCCATGCTAGCATCCTCCTTACCGGCTTTACTCACTTTTCCTAAGGCTCCTCAATAGTTAAATCACAATTCCGTAATCAATACTAAACGTTTTGTTAGACGTGCTTTGCAGCTTGCAGTGAAAGCGCTTCAAGAGAAGATTCTAACGAGAGCTAGCATTTGATCGTAGCAGCGCCCTTGCGGTACTTTTTCTAAACGTCTTCAAATTTTGCAGTGACGCTTTAATAGCCATTCCGAAGATGCAGTACACGGGCCTAGACTGAAAGTTCTACAAGTCTTACCTTGCAGTGAAAGCGCATCCAGAGAAGAATTATACGAATTTCAATATTTGATCGTAGCATCTTCCCTGCGTTATATGCGCTGAACACTCTGATATTTTGAAGCGACGCTTTATTAGCCATTCTGATGTTGCAGTGTAGAAACCTAGACTGAAACTTCTACAAGTTTTGCTTTGCAGTGAAAGCGCTCTAAGAGAAGACATTCAGTAGCAGCACTATTCCACGCTAGCATCCTCATTGCGTCAGTTACTCACTTATCAGAAAGCACCTTCATAAGTCACAATTCAGTACCCTATACTAAAACGTTCTGTTAGTCATGCTTTGCAGCTTGCAGTGAAAGCGTTTCATGAGAAGACTCTAACGAGAGCCAGCATTTCATCGTAGCTTATTCCCTGCGGTATTTGTGCTGAATGCTCTGCTACTTTCAAGTGACGCTTTAATAGCCGTTCTGATGTTAAAGCACACAAGCGTATACTCAAAATTCTTACAAATCTCGGTTTGCAGTGAAAGCTCTTTAAGAGAAGACATTCAGAAACAGCGACTTTACATGCTAGCTTCTTCCCTGTGGGCGTTATTCGATTTCCCTAAGGAACCTGAATAGTGGCAGTTAAGTCATAATGAGATGAAGCAGGAGATGCAACGCCAGAAGATGCAGCACCAAGAGATACAGCAGGAGGTGCAGCAGCACATGCAGTATCACCAGATGCAGCAGCAAGAGTTGAAGCAGCAGGAGTTGAAGCAGAATATGCATCAGCAGGAAATGCAGCACCATGAGATTAAGATGGAGATGCAGCAGGAGGAGCAGCAGCAGGAGATGCAGAAGCAGATGTTGCAGATAGTGCAACACCAACAGGTGAAGCAACAGGAGATGCAGTAGAAGGAGATGCTGCAGCAGCACATGCAGAAGGTGATGAAGCGGAAGGAGATGTAGCAGCAGCAGATGCAGCAGGAGATTCAGCATCAGGAGATGCAGCAGCAGACAAAGGATATTCAGCAGCAGAAACGGCATCAGGAGATTCACAAGCAGGAAGTGCAGCAGGTAATGCAAAAGCAAAAGCTACAGTAGAAGCGGTAGCAGTGGAGATGCATCAGGAGATGCATATTCAGCAGGAGATGCAGCAGCAGCAGGAGATGCAGAAGCAGATGCAGCAGGAAATGAAGATGCAGACTCAGCAGCAGGAGATTCAGCAAGAGCAGACGCAGCAGCAGCAGATTCAGCAGCAGAAGCAGAAGGAGATTCATATTCAGAAGGAGATACGTCAGGAGATGTAACAGCATGAGATGCCGCCGGAGATTCAGCAGGAGATTCAGCAGAAGGAGATGCAAGAGCAGGAGATGCATCAGCAGGACATCCAGCCGGAGTCGATACAGAAGGTAATAGAGCAGCAGGAGATTCAGAAGAAGGAGATGCAGAAAGAGAATTAGCAGCAGGAGATGCAGCAGCAGGAAAGGCTGCAGTATATACAGAAGCAGGATATGCAGCAGAAGGAGATGCAGCAGCAGGTGATAGAGCAGGTAATGCAGCAGCAGGAGATGCAGCAGGACATGCAAGAGCAAGAGATGCTGCATCAGACCCATCGGCAGGAGATGCAACAGCAGAAGGTGCAGCAAGAAAAGCAGCAACAGGAGATGAAGCATTACCATGAGCTGCATTAAGAGGTGCAGCAGCAGAATATGTAGCAAGGGTTTTGACAGGAGATGAAGCAGCAGCAGGTGCAGCAGCAGATGCAGCAGGATATGCAGCAGTAGATTCTAGGTCAGCAGATACTCCATCAGGAAATACTGCAGCAGATGCAGCAGGAGATGACATATCATGTGATGAAGCCACAGATGCATAATTTGAAGATGAAGCAGGAGATGCAGCAGCACGAGGTGCATTAGCAGGTGCATGAAGAAATGAGGCAGCAAAGGTATAACGGAGGAGCTAGATCAGGAGACGTTTCAACAGGAAATGCAGCAGGAGATACATTAAGAAATGAGATGCAGTTTGAGATGGAGAAGGAGTTGCAGCATCAGGAGATGTAGCAGGAAATGCAGCATCAGGAGATGTAGTAGGAGGAGATGCAGAAGTAGTTGCAGCATCAGGAGATTCAGCCGGAAATGCCGCAGCAGGGGATGTCGTAGCAGGAGATGCTGAAGGAGATGTAGAATCAGGGAATGCAGCAGTAGCAGAACGGGAGATGCAGCAGCATCATATGCACTAGGAGATGTAGCAGCAAGAGATGAAGAAGCAGGAGATGCTACAGGCAATTCAGCCGGAGATGCAGAAGGAGGAGATGCAGCACCAGGAGGTGCAGAGTAATAGATGAAGTGAAGAAGATGCAGCAGAAGGAAACTGAGCAGGAGATGCAGCCGCATCAAGAGAGAAAGTAGCATCAGATGCAGCATCAGATGCAGCATCGGATGCAGCAGCAGGAGATGCAGCAGCAGGAGATCTATCAGGAGATGCAACAGTAGATGAAGCAGCAGCAGATGCAGCAAGAAATTGAGCTGATGCAGTAGTAGATTCATAAAGAGCTGCAGCAGGAAATGCAGACGAATATGCAGGAGCGGAAGATACAGGAAGAGATGCATGTGCAGGTGATGCAGAAGGAGATGCAGCAGGTGACGCTCAAGGAGATGCAGCAGGAGATGCAGAAAGACATGAAGCATCAAGATATGCAGCAGAAGGAGATGATGCAGGAGATGATTCAATAGAAGGTGCAACATGAGATAGAGCAGGAGATGTAGCAGCAGACGAAGCAAAAGCAGATGCAGAAGCAGGAGATGCAGCTGCATGAAGTGTATCATCAGGAGATATAGCAAGAGATGCATATTCAGCAGGTGATGCACCAGGATGCACAGTAGGAGATTCAACAGAAGGAAATGCAGCAGGAAATCAGCCGGAGATCCAACAGCAGGAGATGAAGGAAAAGAAGATGCAGGCGAACCAGAGGCAGCACCAGGTTCAGAAAGAGTTGCAGCAGCAGGAGATGAAGAGGCATGAGATTCAGCAGAAGGAGATAAAGAGGCAGGAAATTCAGAAGGAGATGGATCAACAGGAAATGCATCAGCAGATTCTGCAGCAGGAAATTCTGTAGGAGATTATGCAGCAGGAGATTCAGTAGAAAAGGCAGCAGGAGATGCAGCAGGAGATATAGAAGGAGATTCAGCAGCAGGGGATGTAGTAGGAGATGCAGCAGGAGATACATCAGCAGGAATTGTAGCAGGAGATGCTGGAGGAGATTCTGCAAAAGAAGTTCCAGCAGGAGATACAGCATGAGATGAAATAGCAACATATGCATCAGCAGTTACAGCAGGAAGTGCAGCAGGAGATTCAGCAGGAGATGCAGTCGCAGGAGATGCAGGAAGACATCAAGTAGAAGGAGATGCAGAAGCAGGAAATGCAGCAGGAGATGCAGCAGTCCATGAAGCATCAGGAAATGGAGTAGCAGATTAAGGAGATGCAGCAGTACATGAAGCATCAGGAATTGGAGCAGCAGATTAAGCAGCAGCAGGAAATGCAGCAGAATATGCAGCAGGAGGTAATGCAGCATGTGATGCATCAGAGGTGATGCAGCTGCAGCTGCAGAGGCAGCAGATGCAGCAGCAATAGATGCAGCAGCTGATGAATCATGAGATGCAGATTCAGTAGGAGATGTAGCAGCAGAATATGCTGCAGCAGATGATGCAGCAGGAGATGCAGCAGAAAGAAATGCAGCAAGATATGCTGCAGCAGGAGATGCAGTAGGATATGAAGCCGGAGAAGCAGCAGCAGGAGATGCAGCAGTAAATGAAGCAGCAGCATAAGCAACAGCAGATGCACCAGATGGAGCAGAAAGAGATGCAGCAGGGGATGGAGCAGCAGATGCAATGGGTAATGGTGCATCAGGAGATGCATCCGCAGATGCATGATCAGAGGATGTTTCAGGAGATGTAGCAGCAGGAGATACAGGAGCAGGTGATGCCGCAGGAAATGCAACAACAGAAGATGCAGCACCAAGAGATGCAGCAGGAGATGCAGCAGCACATGCAGTATCAGCAGATGCAGCAGCAGGAGATGCAGCACCAAAAGATTCAGACAGAGATACAGCAGGTTGTGCAGCAGCAGGAGATGCAGAAGCAGGTGTTGCAGCAGGTGCAGCAGCAGCAGATGCAGCAACAGGAGTTGTAGCAGAAGGAGATGCTGCAGCAGCACATGCAGAAGGTGATGCAGCAGTAGGAGATGCAGCAGCATCAGATGCAGCAGGAGATTCAGCAGCAGGAGATTCAACATGATATGTAGAAGCATGAGATGCCACAGGAGATTCATCAGGAGATTGAGCAGCAACTGATGCAGCAGCAGGTGAAGCAGCAGGAGATGCAGCAGCAGCAGGAGATGCAGAAGCAGATGCAGCAGGAAATGAAGATTCAGCAGAAGATTCAGTAGGAAGAGATCCTTCAACATCTGCAGCAGCATGATATGATGCAGCAACTGGAGATACAACAGGTTATGGAGAAAGAGGAGATGATGCAGAAGACGCAGCAGCAGCAGATGCAGCAGGAGGAGATGCAGCAGCAGGAGATTCAGGAGCAGGAGATTCAGCAGCAGGAGAAGCATATACATAGAAGGAGATACGTCAGGAGATTTAGCAGGATATGTAGCAGCATGAGGTGCCGCAGGAGACTGAGGAGGAGTTTCAGCAGAAGAAGGTGCAAGAGCAGGAGATGCATCAGCAGGAGATGCAGAAGCAGATGCAGCAGGAGATGCAGATTTAGCAGGAGATGCATCAGCAGTGGATGAAGAAGCAGATGCAGCAGGAGGAGATGCAACAGCATGACATGCAGCAGGAGTCTATGCAGAAGGTAATAGAGCAGCAGGAGTTTCAGAAGAAGGAGATGCAGAAAGAGATTCAGCAGCAGGAGATGCAGCAGCAGGAAAGGCAGCAGTATATACAGAAGCAGGATATGCAGCAGGAGGAGATGCAATAGGAGGAGATAGAGCAAGTAATGCAGCAGCAGGAGATGTAGCAGGAGATGCAAGAGCAAGAGATGCTGCATCAGACCCATCAGCAGGAGATGTAGCAGCAGAAGATGCAGCAGGAAATGCAGCAGCAGTAGGTGCAGGAGGAGATGCAGTAGCAGGAGATGAAACATTATCATGAGATGCATTATGAGTTGCAGCATCAGGATATGTAGCAGGAGATTTAGCAGGAGATGTAGCAGCAGGAGATGCAGCAGGAAATGCAGCAGAAGTAGGTGCAGCAGGAGATGCAGTAGCAGGAGATGAAACATTATCATGAGATGCATTATGAGTTGCAGCATCAGGATATGTAGCAGGAGATTTAGCAGGAGATGTAGCAGCAGGAGATGCAGCAGGAAATGCAGCAGAAGTAGGTGCAGCAGGAGATGCAGTAGCAGGAGATGAAACATTATCATGAGATGCATTAGGAGTTGCAGCATCAAGATATGTAGCAGGAGATTTGGCAGGAGATGAAGCAGCAGTAGAGCAGCAGCAGATGCAGCAGGAAATGCAGCAGTAGATGCAGGATCAGCTGATACTGCAGCAGGAAATACTGCAGCAGATGCAGCAGGAGATGACATATGAGGTGATGAAGCCACAGATGCATCAGTTGAAGATGAAGCAGGAGATGCAGAAGCAGGATGTTCATTAGCAGATGTACCATGAGATGAGGCAGATGATGCAGCAGGAGATGCAGCAGAAGGAAATGCAGCCGGGGATGCATGTTCAGCACTAGATTCAGCAGAAACTTCAGAAGGAGATGAAGCAACTGATTTAGCCGGAGATGCAGCAGTACATGAAGCAGCAGCATATGCAACAGCAGATGCACCAGATGGAGCAGAAAGAGATGCAGCAGGGGATGGAGCAGCAGATGCAACGGGAAATGGTGCATCAGGAGATGCATCCGCAGATGCATGAGCAGAGGATGCATCAGGAGATGTAGCAGCAGGAGATACACGATGCCGAAGGAGATGCAGCAGGAGATGCAGCCCCAGAAGATGCAGCACCAAGTGATGCAGCAGGAGATGCAACAGCACATGCAGTATCAGCAGATGCCAGCAGCAGGAGATGCAGCAGCCGGAAATACAACAGGAATAGATGCACAAGTTAATGCAGCAGCAGGAGTGGAAGCAGAATATGCAGCAGCAGGAAATGCAGCACCAAGAGATTCAGACGGAGATGCAGCAGGAGGTGCAGCAGCAGGAGATGCAGAAGCAGATGTTGCAGGAGATGCAGCACCAGCAGATGCAGCAGCAGAATATGCAGCAGGAGGTAATGCAGCAGGTGATGCATCAGTAGGTGATGCAGCTGCAGAGGCAGCAGATGCAGCAGCAATAGATGAAGCAGCAGATGCATCATGAGATGCTGATTCAGTAGGAGATGTAGCAGCAGAAGATGCTGCAGCAGATGATGCAGCAGGAGATGCAACAGAAGGGAATGCAGCAAGATAATGCTGCAGGAGGAGATGCAGTAGGATATGAAGCAGGAGATGCAACAGCAGAAGATGCACTAGATGATGCATATTCAGCAGTCGATTCAGCAGAAAACTCTGAAGGAGATGCAGCAGCAGGAGATTTAGCAGGAGATACAGCAGTAGATGAAGCAGCAGCATATGCAACAGCAGACGCACCAGATGGAGCAGAAAGAGATGCAGCACGGGATGGAGCAGCAGATGCAACGAGAAATGGTGCATCAGGAGATGTATCTGCAGATGCATGAGCAGAGGATGCATCAGGAGATATAGCAGCAGGAGATGCAGGAGCATGTGATGCTGCAGGAGATGCAGCAGGAGATGCAACACCAGAAGATGCAGCACCAAGAGATGCATCAGGAGATGCAGCAGCATATACAGTATCAGCAGATGCATCAGCAGGAGATGCAGCAGCCAGAAATACAACAGGAATAGATGCAGAAGGTAATGCAGCAGCAGGAGTTGAAGACGAATATGCATCAGCAGGAAATGCAGCACCAAGAGTTTCAGATGGAGATGCAGCAGGAGATGCAGCAGCAGGAGATGAAGCAGGAGATGCAGCAGCAGGAGATGCAGCAGCAGATGCACCAGAAAGAGATGCTGCAGCAGCACATGCAGAAGGTGATGCAGCAGTAGGAGATGCAGCAGCAGCAGATGCAGTATGATATGTAGAAGCATTAGATGCCCCAGGAGATTCATCCGGAGATTCAGCAGCAACTGATGCAGCAGCAGGAGAAGCAGCAGGAGACGCAGCAGCAGCAGGAGATACAGAAGCAGATGCAGCAGGAAATTAAGATTCAGCAGAAGATGCAGTAGGAAGAGATTCTTCAATGTATGTAGCAGCATGATATGATGCAGCAACAGGAGATACAGCAGGTTATGGAGAAAGAGGAGATGATGCAGCAAACGCAGCAGCAGGAGATTCAGCAGCAGGAGATTAAGAAGCAGGAGATGGTACTGCAAAAGAAGCAGCAGGAGATGCAGATTCAGAAGGAGATATGTCAGGAGATGTAGCAGGATATGTAGCAGCATGAGATGCCGCCGGAGATTGAGGAGGAGATTCAGCAGAAGGAGATGCAAGAGCAGGAGATGAAGCAACAATAGATGCAGATTTAGCTGGAGATGCAGAAGCAGGAGATGCAGAAGCAGGAGATGCAGAAGCAGATGCAGCAGGAGTCGATGCAGCAGCAGGACATGCAGGAGGAGTCGATGCAGAAGGTAATAGAGCAGCAGGACATTCAGAATAAGGAGACGCAGTAGCAGGAGATGCAGTAAAAGATGATGCAGGCGCAGCAGATGCAGGAGAAGCAGCACCAGGAGATGAAGAGGCAGGAGATTCAGCAGGAGATGCATCAGCAGGAAACTTAGCAGGAGATTCTGCAGCAGGAATCACCGTAGGAGAGTCTGCAGCAGTAGATTCAGCGGAAGATTCAGCAGAAGATGCAGCAGGAGATATAGAAGGAGATTCAGCAGCAGGAGATGTAGTAGGAGATGCAGCAGGAAATGCATCAGCCAGAGTTGCAGGAGGAGATTCTGCAGAAGAAGTTTCAGCAGGAGATAGAGTAGGATATGCATCAGGAGATGAAGTAGCAACATCCATCCCTAGAGGTGTTTAAGATTAGGGTAGATGAGGTGCTTAGGAGCATAATTTAGGGAATGGTGGGAATGGTTGGACTCAACGATCCAGTGCGTCTCTTCCAACCTGGTCATTCTGTGATTCTGTGATTCTGTAACATATGCATCAGAGGTTACAGCAGGAAGGACAACAGGAGATTCAGCAGGTGATGTAGCAGCAGGAGATGCAGCCGCAGATAACTTCAGGAGGAAATGCAGAAGCACTAGATGCATCAGTAGAAGACTGAGCATCAGATGCAGCAGGAAATGGAGATACTTCTGCAGATGCATCTGCAGATGCATGAGCAGAAGTTGCATCAGGAGATGTAGCAGCAGGAGATACAGGAGCAGGTGATGCCACAGGAGATGCAGCAGGAGATGCAACACCAGAATATGCAGCACCAAGAGATGCAGCAGGAGATGCAGCAGCACATGCAGTATCAGCACATGCAGCAGCAGGAGATGCAGCAGCCGGAAATACAACAGGAATAGATGCAGAAGGTAATGCAGCAGCAGGAGTTCAAGCAGAATATGCAGAAGCAGGAAATGCTGCACCAAAAGATTCAGACAGAGATGCAGCAGGAGGTGCAGCAGCAGGAGATGCAGAAGCAGATGTTACAGCAGGTGCAGCACCAGCTTATGCAGCAACAGGAGATGCAGCAGAAGGAGATGCTGCAAGAGCACATGCAAAAGGTGATGCAGCTGTAGGAGATGCAGCAGCAGCAGATGCAGCAGGAGATTCAGCAGCATGAGATTCAGCAGAAGGAGATTCATCAGGAGACAAAGGATATTCAGCAGCAGACAAAGGATATTCAGCAGCAGTCAAAGGATATTCAGCAGGAGAAACGGCATCAGGAGATTCAGCATCTGGAGGTGCAGCAGCAGATGCAGAAGCAAATGCAGCAGTAGGAGTGGCAGCAGGTTTAGATGCATTACGAGATTCAGCATGATATGTAGAAGAATTAGATGCCACAGGAGATTCATCAGGAGATTCAGCAGCAACTGATGCAGAAGCAGGAGAAGCAGCAGGAGATGCAGCAGCAGCAGGAGATGCAGAAGCAGAGGCAGCAGGAAATGAAAATTCAGCAGAAGATGCAGTAGGAAGAGATTCTTCAACATATGCAGCAGCATGATATGATGCGGCAACTGGAGATACAGCAGGTTATGGAGAAAGAGGCGATGATGCAGCAAACGCAGCAGCAGAAGATTCAGCAGGAGACAGAGGATATTCATCAGCAGACAAAGGATATTCAGCAGCAGTCAAAGGATATTCCGCAGCAGAAACGGCATCAGGAGATTCAGCAGCAGGAGATGCATCAGGAGATGCAGAAGGAAACGCAGCAGTAGGATTGGCAGCAGTTGGAGATGCATCAGGAGATGCATATTCAGAAGGAGATGCAAAAGGAGATTCAGCATGATAAGTAGAAGCATGAGATGCTGTAGGAGATCCATCTGGAGATTCAGCAGGAACTGATGCAGCAGCAGGAGAAGCAGCACCATATGCAGCAGAAGATGCAGAACCATATGCAGCAGGAGATACAGCAGCAGATGAAGCAGCAGATGCAGCTGGAGATGTAACATCACCAGAAGCAGCTGCAGATGCAGCAGCAAAGGGTGCAGGATGAGATGCAGCAAGAATTGAATCAGCAGGAGATGCTGCTGGAAATTCAGTAGGATATGCAGCAGCAAGAAATTTGGCAACAGCAGATGCAGCAGGATATGCAGCAGCAGCTGCAGTTGCATGAGGTGTATCAGCAGGAGATGTAGCAGGAGATGCATATTCAGCAGGTGATGCACCAGGATATAGAGCAGGAGATTCAACAGAAGGAAATGCAGCAGGAAATCAGCCGGAGATGCCACAGCAGGAGAGGCAGGAAAAGAAGATGCAGGTGAACCAGAGGCAGCAGCAGATTCAGCAGGAACTGCAGCATCAGGAGATGAAGAGGCAGGAGATTCAGCAGAAGGAGATGAAGAGGCAGGCGATTCAGCAGGAGATGCATCAACAGGAAATGGATCAGAAAATTGTGCAGCAGGAGATTCAGTAGAAAAGGCAGCAGGAGATTCAGTAGAGAATGCAGCGGAAGGTAATGCAGCAGCAGGAGTTGAAGGAGAATATGCATCAGCAGGAAATGCAGCACCAAAAGATTCAGACTAAGATTCAGCAGGAGGTGCAGCAGCAGGAGATGCAGAAGCAGATGTTGCAGCAGGTGCAGCACCAGCAGATGCAGCAACAGGAGATGCAGCATTAAGAGATGCTGCAGCATCACATGCAGAAGGTGATGCAGCATTAGGAGATGCAGCAGCAGCAGATTCAGAAAAGATTCATCAGCAGGAGATTCAGCAGCAGACAAAGGATATTCAGTAGTAGACACGGCATCAGGAGATTCAGCAACTGGAGGTGCAGCAGGAGATGCAGAAGCAAACGCAGCAGTAGGAGTGGCAGCAGGTGGAGATGCCTGAGGAGATGCATATTCAGAAGGCGATGCAGAAGGAGATTCATCAGGAGATTTATCAGCAACTGATGCAGCAGCAGGAGAAGCAGCAGGAGATGCAGCAGCAGCAGGAGATGCAGAAGCAGATGCAGCAGGATATGAAGCTTCAGCAGAAGATGCAGAAGGAAGAGATTCTTCAACATATGCAGCAGCATGATATGATGCAGCAACAGGAGATACAGCAGGTTATGGAGAAAGAGGAGGTGACGCAGCAGATGCAGCGGCAGGTGATTCAGCAGCAGGCAATTAAGAAGCAGGAGATGGTACTGCAAAAGAAGCAGCAGGAGATGCAGATTCAGAAGGAGATACGTCACGAGATGTAGCACGATATGGAGCAGAATGAGATGCCGCCTGAGATTCAGGAGGAGATTCAGCAGAAGGAGATGCAAGAGCAGGAGATGCATCAGCAGGAGATGCAGAAGCAGATGCAGCAGGAGATGCAGATTTAGCAGAAGATGCATCAGCAAAAGATGCAGAAACAGATGAAGCAGGATTTGATGCAGCAGCAGGACATGCAGGAATCGATGCAGAAAGTAATAGAGCAGCAGGAGATTCAGAAGAAGGAGATGCAGAAAGAGATTCAGCAGCAGGAGATGCAGCAGCAGGAAAGGCAGCAGTATATACAGAAGCAGGATATGCAGCAGGAGGAGATGCAGTAGGAGGAGATAGAGCAGGTAATGCAGCAGCAAGAGATGCAGCAGGAGATGCAAGAGCAAGAGATGCTGCATCAGACCCATCAGCAGGAGATGCAGCAGCAGAAGTTGCAACAGGAAATGCAGCAGCAGTAGTTGCATCAGGAGATGCAGTAGCAGGAGATGAAGCATTATCATGAGATGCATTAGCAGGTGCAGCAGCAGGATATGTAGCAGGAGATTTGGCAGGAGATGAAGCAGCAGCAGAGCAGCAGCAGATGCAGCAGGAAATGCAGCAGTAGAGGCAGGATCAGCAGATACTGTAGCAGGAAATACTGCAGCAGATGCAGCAGGAGATGACATATCAGGTGATGAAGCCACAGATCCATCAGTTGAAGATGAAGCAGGAAATGCAGCAGCAGGATGTTCATTAGCAGATGTACCAGGAGATTTGGCAGCAAATGTAGAAAGTTATAACGTACATGTAGAAGCAGATGCAGCAGCAGCTAATTCAGCAGGAGATGCAGCAGCAGGTGATGCAGAAGCAGATGCAGCAGGAAATGCAGATTCAACAGGAGAAGCAATAGGAAGAGAATATTCAGCAGATCCAGCAGGATGTGAAGGATGACGAGATGTAGCAGGACATAGAGCAGCAGCAGATGCATCAGCAGATGAAGCAGGCAATGCAGCAAGAGATGCAGCAGCAGAGATATAGCCGCAGATGCATCAGAAGCAGATGCAACAGGAGATGCAGCAGCAGCAGATTCCGCAGGAGATGCATTGGCAGAAGATGCAGAAGGAGTTGCAGCATCAGGAGATGCAGCAGGAAATGCAGCAGCAGCAGAAGTAACAGGAGATTCAGCAGCATCATATGCACTAGGAGATGTAGCAGCAGGAGATGAAGAAGCAGGAGATGCTACAGGCGATTCAGCCGGAGATGCAGAAGGAAGAGATGCAGCAGCAGGAGGTGCAGAGTAGTAGATGAATTGAAGAAGATGCAGCAGAAGGAAATATAGCAGGAGATGCAGCCGCAGTAAATGCAGGAAAAGAGAAAGTAGCAGCTGATGCAGCAGCAGATGCAGTAGAAGAGGATGCAACAGCAGATGCAGCAGCAGGAGACCTATCAGGAGAAGCAGCAGTAGATGAAGCAGCAGCAGATGCAGCAGCAAATTCAGCAGATACAGCAGGAGATGCTGTAGCAGGAGATGTTGAAGGAGATGTAGCAGAACGAGATGCAGCAGCAGGATATGCAGTAAAAGAAGATGCAGCCGCAACAGAGGCAGCAGCCGATTCAGCAGGAGTTTCAGCAGGAGGAGATGCAGCATCAGGAGATTGAGCAGGAGATGCATCAGCAGGAAATGCATCAGCGGATTCTGCAGCAGAAAATTCTGTAGGCGATTCTGCAGCAGGAGATTCAGTAGAAAATGCAGTAGGAGATGCAGCAGGAGATACATCAGCAGGAATTGTAGCAGGAGATGCTGGAGGAGGTTCTGCAGAAGAAGATTCAGCAGGAGATGCAGCAGGAGATTCAGCAGATATGCATCAGCAGTTACAGCAGGAATTGCAGCAGGAGATTCAGCAGATATGCATCAGCAGTTACAGCAGGAATTGCAGCAGGAGATTCAGGAGGAGATGCAGCCGCAGATGTCTTCAACAGGATATTCAGCTGAAATGCAGAAGCACTAGATGCATCCGTAGAAGACTGAGCAGCAGATGCCGCAGGAAGAAGATGCTTCTGCAGATGCATCCGCAGATGCATCCGCAGATGCATCCGCAGAGGATGCAGCAGGAGATGAAGCAGCAGGCTATACAGCAGCAGGAGATGCTGCAGCAGATGCAGAAGCAGGAGATGCAGGAGGACATCAAGTAGAATGATTAGCAGCAGCAGCAAGTGTAGCAGGAGATGCAGCAGTACATGAAGCATCAGAAAATGGAGCAGCAGATTAAGCAGCAGGAGGTAATGCAGCAGGTGATGCATCAGCAGGTGATGCAGCTGCAGCTGCAGAGGCAGCAGATGTAGCAGCAATAGATGCAGTAGCAGATGCATAAGGAGATGCTGATTCAGTAGGAGATGTAGCAGCAGAAGATGCTGCAGCAGATGATGCAGCAGGAGATGCAACAGAAAGAAATGCATCAAGATATGCTGTAGCAGGAGATGCAGTAGGATATGAAGCAGGAAATGCAGCAGCAGGAGATGCAGCCGGGTATGCATGTTCAGCACTATATTCAGCAGAAACTTCAGAAGGAGATGAAGCAAGAGATTTAGCAGGAGATGCAGCAGTAGATGAAGCAGCAGCATGTGCAACAGCAGATGCAGCAGATGGAGCAGAAAGAGATGCAGCATGGGATGGAGCAGCAGATGCAACGGGAAATGGTGCATCAGGAGATGCATCCGCAGATGCATAAGCAGAGAATGCATCAGGAGATGTAGCAGCAGGAGATACAGGATGCCGCAGGAGATGCAGCAGGATATGCAATACCAGAAGATGCAGCACAAAGAGATGCAGCAGGAGATGCAGCAGTACATACAGTATCAGCATACGCAACAGCAGGAAATACAACAGGAATAGATACAGAAGTTAATGCAGCAGCAGGAGTTGAAGCAGAATATGCATCAGCAGAAAATGCAGCAGCAAGAAATTCCGACAGATATGCAGCAGGAGATGCAGCAGAAGAAGATGCTGCAGCAGCACATGCAGAAGGAGATGCAGCAGTAGGAGATGCAGCAGAAGGAGATGCAGGAGGTGTAGATGCATTAGGAGATTCAGCATGATATGTAGAAGCATTAGATCCCACAGGAGATTCGTCAGGTGATTCAGCAGCAACTGATGCAGCAGCAGGAGAAGCAGCAGGAGATGCAGCAGCAGCAAGAGATGCAGAAGCAGATGCAGCAGGAAATGAAGATTCATCAGCAGAAGATGCATTAGCAAGAGATCCTTCAACACATGCAGCAGCATGATATGATGCAGCAACAGGAGATACGGCAGGTTATGGAGAAAGAGGAGATAATGCAGCAGACGCAGCAGCAGAAGATTCAGCAGGAGAAGATGCAGCAGCAGGAGATTCAGCAGCAGGAGAAGCAGCAGGGGATGCAGATTAAGAAGGAGATACGTCAGGAGATGTAGCAGGATATGTAGCAGCATGAGATGCCACCAGAGATTGAGGAGGAGATTCAGCAGAAGGAGATGCAAGAGCAGGAGACGAAGCAGCAGGAGATGCAGAAGCAGGCTATATAGCAGCAGTAGATGAAGCAGCAGATGCAGCAGCAGGAAATGCAGGAGGACATCAAGTAGAAGGAGATGCAGAAGCAGCAAATGTATCAGGAGATGCAGCAGGAAATGGAGCAGCAGAATAAGGAGATGCAGCATCAGGATATGCAGCAGAATATGCAGCAGGAGGTAATGCAGCAGGTGATGCAGCAGCAGATGTATTATGAGATGCTGATTCAGTAGGAGTTGTAGCAGCAGAAGATGCTGCAGAAGATGATGCAGCAGGACACGTAGCAGAACGAAACGCAGCAAGATATGCTGCAGGAGGAGATGCAGTAGGATATGAAGCAGGAGATGCAGCAGCAAGAGATGCAGCAGGGGATGCATATTCAGCAGTAGATTTAGCAGGAACATCAGAAGAAGATGCAGCTGCAGGAGATTTAGCAGGAGATGCAGCAGTAGATGAAGCAGCAGCAGATGCAGCAGAAAATTCACTAGATGCCGCAGTAGTAGATTCATAAATAGCTGCAGCAGGAAATGCAGATGAATATGGAGGAGCAGGAGATGCAGTAAGAGATGCATCTGCAGGTGATGCAGAAGGAGATGCAGCAGGTGACGCTCAAGGACATGCAGCAGGTGACGCTCAAGGAGATGAATCAGCAAGATATGCAGCAGAAGGAGATGACACAGGAGATGCTTCAATAGAAGGTGCAACATGAGAGAGTAGGAGATGCAGCAGCAAACAAGGCAAAAGGAGATGCAGATACAGGAGATGAAGCAGCAGGACATGGATCAAGAGATGAAGCAGCAGGAAATACATTAGGAGATCCAGTAGCAGGATATGAAAGAGCAGGAGCTATAGCAGCAGGAGATTCAGCAGGAACTGATGCAGCAGCAGCAGAAGCAGCACCATATGCAGCAGAAGATGCAGAACCATATGCAGCAGGAGATACAGCAGCAGATGAAGCAGCAGATGCAGCTGGAGATGTAACATCACCAGAAGCAGCTGCAGATGCAGCAGCAAAGGGTGCAGGATGAGATGTAGCAGGAATTGCATCAGCAGGAGATGCTGCTGGAAATTCAGTAGGATATGCAACAGCAAGCGATTTGGTAACAGCAGATGCAGCAGTATATGCTGCAGCAGATGCAGCTGCATGAGGTGTATCATCAGGAGATGTAGCAGGAGATGCATATTCAGCAGGTGATGCACCAGGAAATGCAGCAGAGATTCAAGAGAAGGAAATGCAGCAGGAAATCAGCCGGAGATGAAGCAGAAGGAGGTGCAGGAAAAGAAGATGCAGTCGCACCAGAGGCAGCAGCAGATTCAGCAGGAATTGCAGCATCAGGAGATGAAGAGGCAAGAGATTCAGCAGCAGGAGATGAAGAGGCAAGAGATTCAGCAGCAGGAGATGCAGCATCAGGAGATTCAGCAGGAGATGCACCAGCAGGAAATACATCAGCAGATTGTGCAGCAGGAAATTCCATAGGAGATTCTGCAGCAGGAGATTCAGTAGAACAGGCAGCAAGAGATTCAGTAGAAAATGCAGCAGGAGATATAGAAGGAGATTCAGCAGCAGGGGATGTAGTAGGAGATACATCAGCAGGAATTGTAGCAGGAGATGCAGGAGGAGATTCTGCAGAAGAAGATTCAGCAGGAGATGCAGCAGGAGATGAAATAGCAACATAGGCATCCGCAGTTACAGTAGGAAGTGCAGTAGGAGATTCAGCAGGAGATGTAGCAGCAGGAGATGCAGCCGCAGATGCCTTCAACAGGATATGCAGCTGAAATGCAGAAGCATTAGATGCATCCGTAGAAGATTGAGCAGCAGATGCAGCAGGAAATGGAGATGCTTCTGCAGATGCAACCACAGATGCATCCGCAGAAGATGCAGCAAGAGATGAAGCAGCAGGCTATACAGCAGCAGGAGATGAAGCAGCAGATGCAGCAGCAGGAGATGCAGGAGGACTTCAAGTAGAATGAGATGCAGCAGCAGCAAATGTAGCAGAAGATGCAGCAGTACATGAAGCATCAGGAAATGGAGCAACAGATTAAGCAGCAGCAGGATATGCAGCAGAGTATGCAGTAGGAGGTAATGCAGCAGGTGATGCAGGGACAGCAGATGCAGCAGCAATAGATGCAGCAGCAGATGCATCATGAGATGCTGATTCAGTAGGAGATGTAGCAGCAAAAGATACTGCAGAAGATGATGCAGCAGGAGAGGCAGCAGAAGGACATGCAGCAAGATATGCTGCAGCAGGAGATGCAGTTTGATATGAAGCAGGAGATGCAGCAGCAGGAGATGCAGCAGGGGATGCATATTCAGCAGTAGATTCAGCAGAAACTTCAGAAGCAGATGCAGCAACAGGAGATTTAGCCGGAGATGCAGCAGTAGATGAAGCAGCAGCATATGCAACAGCAGATGCACCAGATGGAGGAGAGAGAGATGCAGCACGGGATGGAGCAGCAGATGCAACAGGAAATGACGCATGAGGAGATGCATCCGCAGATGCATGAGCAGAGGATGCATCAGGAGATGTAGCAGTAGGAGGTACAGAAGCAGGAGATGAAGCAGCAGATGCAGCATCAGGAGATGTAGGAGGACATCAAGTAATAGGGCTGCTCCTGCTTCCTCATTTTTTCTATATCTCCCGCTGCAACTTCTGCTGCTGCCTGTGCTGGCACATTTCCTGCTGATGCATCTCCTGCTACATATCCTTGTTCTGCATCTACTGTTGCTACATTTCCTGCTGAATTTGCTGCTGAATCTGGTGCTGCATCCCCTGCTGCTGATTCTCCTGCTTCTGCATATCCTCCTACATCTTCTGCTGCTACACTTCCTTCTGCTGCATCTGCTACTGCATCTCCTGCTGCATCTCCTTCTGCTCTATCTCCTGCTGAAAATCCTGCTGCATCTCCTACATCTGCATCTCCTGCAGCTGAATCTGCTGCCACAGTGCTGTGGTTGCATCTCCTGCTGCTGCATCTCCTGTTGCTGCATCTCCTTCAGAATATCCTGATGATGCAGATGCAGCAGCTGGAGCAGCAGGAGGTGCAGAAGGAGATGCAGCAGGAGATGCCCCAGCAGGAAATGGAGCAGGGGATACAGCAGCAGGCCAAGCAGCAGTAGATGCAGCAGCAATATATGCAGCAAAAGGAGTTGAAGCAGGATAGGAAGCAGACTAAGCAAGAGGAGATGCATTAGGAGATTCGGCAGCAGGCTATGCAGCAGCAGTAGATGCAGCAGAGAATGGAGCAGCACGAGATTCAGCAGTAGGAGATGGCACAGGAAATGCAGCTGCAGGAGATGCAGCAGAGTTTGCAGCAGCAGGAGATGCAGAAGCGGGATATCCAGCAAGAAAGCACCATCATATGTTGTATCCGCCGATGCAACAGGACGATATGGAGTAGGAGATGCAGCCGCAAGAGATGAAGCAATAGATGCAGGTGCAAGAGATGCAACAGGAGATGCAGAAGGAGATGCAGTAGCAGGAGATGTAGCAGCAGGATATGCAGCAAGAGACTGAACAAGAGGAGATGTATCCTGAGATGCAGCTGCAGGAAATGCAGCTGGAGATGTAGAAGCAGACGAATCAGCAGCAAGATAGGCATCAGAAAGAGATAAAACAGGAGATGCAAAAGGAGGAGATTAAGCCACAGGAGATGCATTAGGAGATGCAGTAGCAGCAGATACAGCATCAGGAGATGCAGCCGCAGTATATGCAGGAGCAGATTCAGAAGCAGATTCCGTAAGAGATGCAGCAGCAGGAGATTGATAAGCAAAAGATATAGCAGCAGGAGATGCAGCAGCTGGAAATTCAGGAGGAGATGCAGCAGCAGAAGCAGCAGGTAATGCAACAGCAGTAGATGAAGTAGGCTTAGAAGCAGCTGTAGATGCAGCGGGGTATGCAAGAGCAGGAGATTCAGCATCAGGAGATGAAGCAGGGGAGATGCATCATCAGATGAATCTGCTGATGCATCAGAGGAAGTTGCAGAAGGAGATGCAGCAGCAGGAGGTTCAGCAGAGGATGCAGCAGCAATAGATGCAGGTGGAGATCCAGGTGGAGGACATAGAGAAGCAGGAGATGCAGCAGCACATGCAGCAGCAGATGCTGGAGATGAAGCAGTAGGAGAAGCAGCAGGAAGAGATTGAGCAGGAGATGCATCAGGAGGTGCATCAGCAGGAGATGCAGCATTAGGAGATGTACCAGTGGATGCAGCAGCAGGAGATGCAGCAGGGGATTCAGTAGAAGGTGATGCAGCAGCAGATGCAGCAGAAGTGAATTCAGCAGCAGAAGATGCAGCAGTGTATGCAGCAGCAGCCGATGGAGCATCAGGTGATGCAGGAGGACATAAAAAAATCAGAAGATGAAGCAAGAGGAGATGCAGCAGTAGATTAATCTACAGCAGATGCACCAAAAGATGCAAGAGATGCAGCAGTAGGAGATGCAGCTGGAGATGCAGCAGCAATAGATTGAGCAAGATATACATTAGCAGGAGATGCATCAGCGGGAGATGTGGCATGAGAGGCAGAAGAATAAGATCCTGGAGCAGATGCAGTAGCATACACAGCAACAGCAGATGCAGCAGCAGGAGATGCAGCAGTCAGAGATGCAGCAGGTTATGCATCAGCAGAAGATACATACGCAGGATTTCAGCAGCAGGAGATGCAGTAGGTGGAGATGCAGCAAGAGGAGATGCAGGAGTTTATGCAGCAGCAGGAGATGCAGCAGGAGATGTGGTAGGATTAGATTCAGCAGGAGATGCAGTAGGACCTGCAGCAGCAAAAGATGCAGCAGGAGATGCAGTTGTAGGAGATGAAGCAGCATATGAAGCAGCAGCAGATGCAGCAGAAAATACTGCAGATGCAGGAGTAGGAGATGAATCAGGAGATGCAGCAGGAGATTCAGCAGCAGAAGATTGAGCAGGAGATGATGCAGATGGAGCTGTAGCATCTGGAGATGCAGAATGAAAAGCAGTAAGAGATGCAGTAGTAAGAGATGAAGCAGTATAGGAAGCAGCAGCAGATGCAGCAGCAGTAGATGAATGAGGAGATGCAGCAGGAGATGATGCAGAAGCAAGAGATGCATCAATAGATGCCTATTCATCAGGAGATGCAGCAGGAAGAGATGCTTCAGCAGGTACAGCTTCATGAGATATAGCACGAGATACAGAAGGAGATGCTGTAGGAGAAGAGGCAGGAGGAGATGGTGCAGCAGACCCAGTAGCAGGAGATGCAGAAGCAGAAGATGCAGCCGGAGATTCTGCAGCAGGAGATGCAGCAGGAGATACAGTTGCAAGAGATGAGCAGCGGATTCAGCAGGAGATTCTGCAGCAAGAGATGAAGCCTCAGGATCTGCAGAGAAGAAGATGCAGCAGTAGGAGATGCAGCAGGAGATGCAACAGCAGACGCATCAGCAGGAGATGCAGCAGCAGAAGATACAGCAGCAGCAGCAGATGCACAAGAAAATGGAGCAGGACATGCGGCAGGATAAGATGCAGTACCAGCAGGTGCATCAGGAGATACAGCGTCTGGAGTTGAATCAATAGAAGATGCTGCAGAAGATGCAGCAGCAGATGCATCAGGAGAAACAGGAGCAGGAAATGCAGCAGCAGGAGATGCAGCAGCAGAGACGCAGGAGTAGGAGAGGCAGAAGCAGGAGATGTGGCAGCAGGAGAGGCACCATGTGATTCAGCAGGAGATGCAGCAGAAGATAGAGAAGCAGGAGATGCACCAGCAGATGTAGGTGCAGGAGAGGCAGGAAATGCATCAGCTTATGCAGGAGGAGATATAGCAGAAGGGGAGGCAGCAGCAGGAGAGGCAGCAGCAGGAGATGCAGCAGTAGATTCATCTCCTCTGCTGCCTCTCCTAGTGCATCTCCTCCTGTTTCATCTTTTGTTGCATCTCCTACTGCTGTATATCATGGTGCATATCCTCTTGCTACATCTCCGGCTGCATCTCCTGCTGCATCATCTGCTGCAGCATCTTCAGCTGCATCATCTCCTACTGAATCTGCATCTCTTGATGCATCTGCTGCTGCATCTGTTACTGCTGCATCTGCTGCCTCTGCAGCTGCAGCTGCATCACCTGCTGCTGCATCACCTGCTGCATTACCTCCTGCTGCATATTCTGCTGCATTTCCTGATGCTGCTTAATCTGCTGCTCCATTTCCTGATGCTTCATGTACTGCTGCATCTTCTGCTACATTTGCTGCTGCTGCATCTTCTTCTACTTGATGTCCTCCTGCATCTCCTGCTGCTGCATCTGCTGCATCATCTCCTGCTGCTGTATAGCCTGCTGATTCATCTCCTGCTGCATCCTATGAGAATGCATCTGCGGATGCATCTGCAGAAGTATCTCTTTTTCCTGCGGCATCTGCTGCTCAGTCTTCTACGGATGCATCTAGTGCTTCTGCATTTCAGCTGCATATCCTGTTGAAGGCATCTGCGGCTGCATCTCCTGCTGCTACATCTCCTGTTGAATCTCCTGCTGCACTTCCTGCTGTAACTGCTGATGCATATGTTCCTATTTCATCTCATGCTGTATCTCCTGCTGAATCTTCTTCTGCAGAATCTCCTCCAGCATCTCCTGCTACAATTCCTGCTGATGTATCTCCTGCTACACCTCCTACTACATCCCCTGCTGCTGAATCTCCTTCTATATCTCCGGCTGCATCGCCTGCTGCATCTTCAGCTAGTGCATGTTCTGCTGCATTTCCTACTGATGCATATCCTGCTGCTGTATTTCTTGATGCATTTCTGCTTTATCTTTTTCTGCATATCCTGCTGCATCTCTTCCTGCTGGATCTCCTGCTTAATCTCCTCCTACTACATCTTCAGCATATGCTGCTGCATCTGTTGCTCCTTCACATATTGCTGCATCTCCTGCTAGTACATCTGCTGCTGCAACTCCTGCTACTTCATCTGCTGCTGCATCTCCTGTTACTTCATCTGCTGCTGAATCTGCATCTCCTCTTTCGTCTGCTTCCTGCATCTGCTGCTGCTGAATCTCCTCCTGCTGCATCTGCTGTTGCTGTGTATGCTACTGCATCTGCTCCAAGATCTTATTCTTCTGCCTCTCATGCCACATCTCCCGCTGATGCATCTCCTGCTTCTGTATATCTTGCTCAATCTACTGCTGCTGCATCTCCAGCTGCATCTCCTGCTTCTGCATCTCTTGCGTCTTTTGGTGCATCTGTTGTAGATTAATCTACTGCTGCATCTCCTGTTGCTTCATCTTCTGATTTTTGATGTCCTCCTGCATCACCTGATGCTCCATCGGCTGCTGCTGCATACACTGCTGCATCTTCTGCTGCTGAATTCACTTCTGCTGCATCTGCTGCTGCATCACCTTCTACTGAATCCCGTGATGCATCTCCTGCTGCTGCATCCACTGGTACATCTTCTAATGCTGCATCTCCTGCTGCTGCACCTCCTGATGCATCTCCTGCTCAATCTCCTCCTGCTGCTTCTCCTACTGCTTCATCTCCTGCTGCATGTGCTGCTGCATCTCCTCCTTCTCTATGTCCTCCTCCTGGATCTCCACCTGCATCTATTGCTGCTGCATCCTCTGCTGAACCTCCTGCTGCTGCATCTCCTTCTGCAACTTCCTCTGATGCATCAGCAGATTCATCTGATGATGCATCTCCCCTGCTTCATCTCCTGATGCTGAATCTCCTGCTCTTGCATACCCCGCTGCATCTACAGCTGCTTCTAAGCCTACTTCATCTACTGCTGCTGCATTACCTGCTGCTTCTGCTGCTGCACCTCCTCCTGATTATTCTAGCTGCTGCATCTCCTGCTGCTATATCTTTTGCTTATCAATCTCCTGCTGCTGCATCTCTTACGGAATCTGCTTCTGAATCTGCTCCTGCACCTACTGCAGCTGCATCTCCTGATGCTGTATCTGCTGCTACTGCATCTCCTAATGCATCTCCTGTAGCTTAATCTCCTGCTTTTGCATCTCCTGATTTATCTCCTTCTGATGCCTATCTTGCTGCTGCATCTGCTGCTGCTTCGTCTGCTTCTACATCTCCCTCTGCATTTCCTGCTGCTGCATCTCAGGATACATCTGCTCTTGTTCAGTCTCTTGCTGCATATCCTGCTGCTACATCTCCTGCTACTGCATCTCCTTCTGCATCTCCTGCTGCATCTCTTGCAGCTGCATTTCCTGCTCCATCTCTTGCGGCTGCATGTCCTACTCCATATCGTCCTGTTGCATCGGCGGATACAACTTATGATGGTGCTTTCTTGCTGGATATCCTGCTTCTGCATCTCCTGCTGCTGCAAACTCTGCTGCATTCCCTCCTGCTGCATTTCCAGCGGCAGTTGCTTCTGCTCGATCTCCTGCCGCTGTGGCTGCTGATGCTTTTCCTGATGTATTTTCTACTGCTGCATCTCCTGCTGCTGCAAATCCTGCTGCATCTTCTTTTTGCTGCATTTCCTTCTGCTGCATTTCCTGCTCCTGCATCTAATACTTCATCTCCTGCTGCTGCATCTGCTGGTGCTGCATCTCCTGCTGCATCTGCTGCTGAATCTCTTGCTTCTGCATCTCATACCACATCTCCTGCTGCTGCATCTCCTGCTTCTGCATATCTCGCTGCATCTCCTGCTGCTGCATCACCTGCTGCATCACCTGCTGCCTAATCTCCTGCATCTTTTGCTGCATCTGCTGTAGATTCGCCTCCTGCTGCATCTCCTGCTGCTGCATCTCCTACTGATGGATGTCCTTGTGCATCTCCTGATGCTGCATCTGCTGCTGCATCTCCTGCAGCTGCATTGCCTGTGCCATCTCCTACTGCTGAATCTCGTGCTGCTCCATTCTCTGTTGCATCTACTGCTGCTGCATAGCCTGCTGCAGAATCTCCTAATGCATCTCCTCTTGCTTAGTCTCCTGATGCTTCCTATCCTGCTTCATCTCCTTTTCCTGCATATTTTGCTGCTGCATCTGCTGCTGCTTGTCCTGCTGCTGTATCCCCTGCTCCATCTCCTGCTGGGGCATCTCCTGCTGCATCTCCTTCTGCATCTCCTGCTGCTCCAGCTGCAGCAGATTCAGCTGCAGGAGATGGAGCCGTAGGAGATGCAGCAGGATTTTCAGCAGGAGATAGAGCAGAAGGAGATGCAGCAGGAGATGCAGTAGCAGATGCAGCAGAAGGAAATGTAGCAGCAGAAAATGTAGGAGGATATGCAGCAGCAGTAGATGAAACAGACCATAGAGCAGCAGGATATGCAGAAGCAGGAGAATCAGCAGCAGGGGGTGCAGCACCAGATTCAGCAGCAAATTCAGCAGGAAATGTAGCAACAGTAGATGCAGAAGAAGGATATGTAGCAGGAGATGCATCAGCAGGAAATGCGCCAGCGGAGGCAGCAGCAGAAGTTTCAGTGGGAGATATAGAAAAAAATGAGGAAGCAGGAGCAGCCCCTATTACTTGATGTCCTCCTGCAACTCCTGATGCTGCATCTGCTGCTTCATCTCCTTCTTCTGTATCTCCTGCTGCTACATCTCCTGATGCATCCTCTGCTCATGCATCTGCGGATGCATCTCCTCATGCGTCATTTCCCGTTGCATCTGCTGCTCCATTCTATGCTGCATCTCTTTCTGCTCCATCTGGTGCATCTGCTGTTGCATATGCTGCTGCTTCATCTACTGCTGCATCTCCGGCTAAATCTCCTGCTGCTGTTTCTGCTGAAGTTTCTGCTGAATCTACTGCTGAATATGCATCCCCTGCTGCATCTCCTGCTGCTGCATCTCCTGCGGCAGCATATCTTGCTGCATTTCCTACAGCTGCATCTCCTGCGGCACCACCTGCTCCTGTATCTCCGGCTGCTACATCTCCTGATGCATCCTCTGCTCATGCATCTGCGGATACATCTCCTGATGCACCATTTCCCGTTGCATCTGCTGCTCCATCCCCTTCTGCATCTCTTTCTGCTCCATCTGGTGCATCTGCTTTTGCATATGCTTCTGTATCATCTACTGCTGCATCTCCTGCTTCATCTCCAGCTGCTGCATCAGTTGCTGCTTAATCTCCTGATGAATCTCCTGGGATATCTCATGCTTCTACATATCATGCTGAATCTCCTGATGCTGAATCTCCTCCTGCCTCTGCTGCTGCTGCATGTCCTACAGCCGCATCACCTTCTCCATGTGCTGCTGCAGCATCTCCTTCTGCTGCATCTCTTGTTCCTTCATCTGCTGGTGCTGCGCCTGCTGCAACATCTGCTTCTGCATCTCCTGCAGCTGCATCTCCGTCTGAATCTCTAAGTGCTGCATTTCCTGCTAATGCATATTCTGCTTCAACTCCTGCTTCTGCATTTACCTTCTGCATCTATTCCTGTTGTATTTCCTGCTTATGCATCTCCTGCTGCTGCATCTCCGTCTGAATCTCTTGGTGCTGCATCTCCTGCTGATGCATGTCCTGATGCAATTCTTGCTTCTGCATATGCTTCTTCTGCATCTCCGGCTCCAGCATCTCCTGCTGAATCAATTGCTGTTGCATCCCTTATTCATCTCCTACTGCTGCATATACTGATGCATCTGGTGCTGCTGTGTCTCCTCCTGCTGCATTTCCTCTTGCATACCCTCCTGCTGAATCTCCCGCTTAATCTCCTCCTTCTACATCTCCTGTCCCATCTCCTCCTGCTGCATCTCCTGCTAAATCTCCAGCTACAGCATCTCCTGCTGTATTTGCTGATTCTGCATCTCCTGATACATCCCCTGCTGCTTCGTCTCATCTTGCTGCATCTCATCCTGCTGCATCTCATGCTGTTTCATATCCTGCTACTGCATCTCCTAATGAATCTCCTGCTGCTTCTTCTCTAGATCCATATCCTGCTACTGCATCTCTTGTTTCTGCTACTCCTTTTGCTTCGTCTGCTGCTACATCTCCTGCTCTATCTCATGTTGCACCTTCTATTGAAGTATCTCCTGCGTCATTTCGTTCTGCTGCATATCTTGCAGCTTCATCTCGTTCTGCATGTCCTGCTGCATCTCCTTGAGCGTCACCTGCTGCATCTCCTTCTGCATCACCTGCAGATGCATCTCCTGCTGCATCACCTGCAGATGCATCTCCTGCTGTATCTCCTGCTCCTGCATATTCATCTGCATTTCCTGCTGCAGCTCTTTATCAATCTACTACTGCTGCATCTGCTGCTGGTTCATCTACTGCTGCATCTCCTGATAGATCTCCTACTGCTGCACCTCCTACTGCTGCATCTGATGCTACTTTCTCTTTTACTGCATTTACTTCGGCTGCATCTCCTGCTATATTTCCTTCTGCTGCATCTTCTTCAATTCATCTATTACTCTGCACCTCCTGCTTCTTCATCTCTTGCTGCTATATCTCCTACTGCATATGATGCTGCTGCATCTCCTGCTACTTCTGCTGCTACTGCATTCCCTGATTCTGCAACTCCTTCTCCATTTCCTGCTACGACATCCCCTGCTGCTGCATTTCCGGCTGAATCTCCTGATGCTTCAACTGCTTCTCTATCTCCTTCTACTACATCCCCTGATGCTGCATTTCCTGCTACATCTCCTGATACTGCAACTCCTTCTCCATCTCCTACTGCATCTCATTTCTTAGTGCATGTAGTGCTGAATTTCCTGTTGAAATCTATCTCCTCCGTTATACCTTTCTACATTTGCTGCCTCATTTCCTCATGCACCTGCTGATGCCCCTCGTGCTGTTGCATCTCCTGCTTCATCTTCAACTGATGCATCTGTGGCTTCATCACATGATATGTCATCTCCTGCTGTATCTGCTTCAGTATTTCATGATGGAGTATCTGCTGACCTAGAATCTACTGCTGCATTTCCTGCTGCATCTTCTGCTGCTCTGCTGCTGCTTCATCTCCTGCCAAAATCCCTGCTACATATCCTGCTCCTGCATCTCTTAATGCATCTCATGGTAATGCTTCATCTCCTGTTGCTGCTTTACTTGCTGCATCTTCTGCTGCTGCATCTCCTACCGATGGGTCTGATGCAGCATCTCTTGCTCTTGCATCTCCTGCTGCATCTCCTGCTGCTGCATTACCTGCTCTATCTCCTCCTACTGCCATTCCTCCTGCTGCATCTCCTGCTGCTGCATCTTCTGCTTCATCTCCTGTATCTGCATCTGCTGATTCTGCATGTGCTGCTGCACCTCCTGCTGTATCTCTTGGTGCTGCATCTTCTGCTGTTGCATCTCTTGCTTCATCTCATTATGACTTAAGTGCCACTTTTGAGGTGCTTTAGGGAAATCGAATAACGCCCACAAGGAAGATGTTAGCATGGAATTCTGCTGCTTCTGAATGTCTTCTCTTAAAGCGCTTTCACTGCAAAGCGAGACTTGTAAGAATTTTGAGTATACGCTTGTGTACTTTAATATCAGAACAGCTTTTAAAGCATCACTTGAAAATAGTAGAGCGTTCAGCACAGATACAGCAGGGAAGAAGCTACGATGAAATACTGGCTCTCGTTAGAGTCTTCTCTGGAAACCTTTCACTGCAAGCTGCAAAGCATGACTAACAGAACATTTTAGTATAGGGTACTGAATTGTAACTTATGAAGGTGCTTTCTGATAAGTGAGTAACTGACGCAGAGAAGATGCTAGCGTGGAATACTGCTGCTACTGAACAGCTTCTCTTAGAGCTCTTTCACTGCAAGCTGTGAAGCACGACTAACATTTTAGTTTAGGGTAATGAATTCTGACTTAACTGCGCCTGTTAACGCGCTTATGGAAGAGTATTTCAGGCAGTGAAGATGCTGGCCTGAAACTACAGAGCTTATTAATGTTTTCTCTTCTAGCGCTGTTACTGCAAAAGACGACTTGTAGAACTTTCACTCTAGGCTTATGAACTGTAAGATAAGAATGGCTATTAAAGCCTCATTTCAAGAGTTGAGATCGTTCAGCACAAGTACCGCAGGGAAACTGCTGCCATCAAATTTTGGCTCTGGTTAGGATCCTTTCATGAAGCGCTGTCACTGCCAGCCGCAAAGCACGAAAAACGCAACGTTTTCGCGTAGGCTCGTTATTAGCGACTTAATAACACCTAATATCGCTTTTTAGGAAAAGAGAATATCTCCAGCAGGGAAGATGTTAGCATGGAATGCTTCTGCTTCTGAATGTCATCTCTTAGTGCGCAATCACTGCAAACCAAGATTTATCGAACTCTCCGTCTAGGCTAATTAAATGTAACACCAGCATATGTAGTAAAGCTTCACCTGAAGATTTGAAAGCGTTTAGCAGAACTACCCTCGGGAAGTTGCTAGCATCAAATGGTGTCTCTCGTTCGAATCTTCTCTGGAAGTGCTTTCACTGAGAGGTTCAAAACACGATTAACACTGCGTTTAAGTGTAGGTTAAAGAACAGCACGACTTGTAGAACTTTCACGGGTATTTCTGCTAAACGCTTTCAAATCTTCAAGTGAAGCCTTACTAGCCATGCTGATGTTACTTTTCACTTGTCTAGACCGAAAGTTCTACAGTTATTAAGTCGCTAATAACGAGCCTACGCGAAAACGTTGCGTTTTTCGTGCTTTGCGGCTGGCAGTGACAGCGCTTCATGAAAGGATCCTAACCAGAGCCAAAATTTGATGGTAGCAGTTTCCCTGCGGTACTTGTGCTGAACGATCTCAACTCTTGAAATGAGGCTTTAATAGCCATTCTGATCTTACAGTTCATAAGCCTAGAGTGAAAGTTCTACAAGTCGTCTTTTGCAGTAACAGCGCTAGAAGAGAAAACATTAATAAGCGCTGTAGTTTCAGGCCAGCATCTGCACTACCTGAAATACTTACTTTTCTATAAGCGCGTTAACAGGCGCAGTTAAGTCACAACTCATTACCCTAAACTAAAATGTGTTAGTCGTGCTTCACAGCTTGCAGTGAAAGAGCTCTAAGAGAAGACATTCAGTAGCAGCAGTATTCCACGCTAGCATCTTCACTGCGTCAGTTACTCACTTATCAGAAAGCACCTTCATAAGTCACAATTCAGTACCCTATACTAAAACGTCCTGTTAGTCATGCTTTGCAGCTTGCAGTAAAAGCGTTTTCAGAGAAGACTCTAACGAGAGCCAGCATTTCATCGTAGCTTCTTCCCTGCGGTATTTGTGCTGAACGCTCTGGTATTTTCAAGTGACGCTTTAATAGCTGTTCTGATATTAAAGTACACAAGCGTATACTCAAAATTCTTACAAATCTCACTTTGCAGTGAAAGCGCGACATTCAGAAGCAGCAGCACTCCATGCTAGCATCTTCCCTGTGGGCATTATTCGATTTCCCTAAAGCACCTCAAAAGTGGCACTTAAGTCATAATGAGATGAAGCAAGAGATGCAACAGCAGAAGATGCAGCACCAAGAGATACAGCAGGAGGTGCAGCAGCACATGCAGAATCAGCAGGTGCAGCAGCAGGAGATGAAGCAGAAGATGCATCAGCAGGAGATGCAGCAGCAGGAGTTGAAGTAGAATATATATCAGCAGGAAATGCAGCAGGAGGAGTGGCAGTAGGAGGAGATAGAGCAGGTAATGCAGCAGCAGGAGATGCAGCAGGTGATGCAACAGGAGGAGTTGAAGCAGAATATGCATCAGCAGGAAATTCAGCACCATGAGATTAAGACAGATATGCAGCAGGAGGTGCAGCAGGAGGAGATGCAGAAGCAGTTGTTGCAGCAGGTGCAGCACCAGCAGATGAAGCAACAGGAGATGCAGCGTAAGGAGATGTTGCAGCAGACAAAGGATATTCAGCAGCAGACACGGCATAAGGAGATTCAGCAGCAGGAGGTGCAGCAGCAGATGCAGAAGCAAACGCAGCAGTAGGAGATGCAGCAGGTGGAGATGCATCAGGAGATGCATATTCAGAAGGATAAGCAGCAGGAGATGCAGCAGCAGAATGAGATGCAGAAGAAGATGCAGCAGGAAATGAAGATGCAGCAGAAGATGCAGTAGGAAGAGATTCTTCAACATCTGCAGCAGCATGATATGATGCAGCAACAGGAGATACAGCAGGTTATGGAGAAAGAGGAGATGATGCAGCAGACGCAGCAGCAGGAGATTGAGCAGGAGCAGACGCAGCAGCAGTAGATTCAGGAGCAAGAGAAGGAGAAGGAGATGTATATTCAGAAGGAGATACGTCAGGAGATGTAGCAGGATATGTAACAACATGAGGAGTAGCCGGAGATTCAGGAAGAGATTCAGCAGAAGGAGATGCAGCAGCAGGAAAGGCAGCAGTATATACAGGAGAAGGAGAAGGAGATGTATATTCAGAAGGAGATACGTCAGGAGATGTAGCAGGATATGTAACAACATGAGGGGCCGCCGGAGATTCAGGAAGAGATTTAGCAGAAGGAGATGCAGCAGCACGAAAAGGCAGCAGTATATACAGAAGCAGGATATGCAGCAGCAGGAGATGCAGCAGGAGATGCAAGAGCAAGAGATGCAGCATCAGACCCATCAGCAGGAGATGCAGCAGCAGAAGATGCAGCAAGAAAAGCAGCAACAGGAGATGAAGCATTACCATGAGATGCATTAAGAGATGCAGGAGCAGGATATGTAGCAGGGATTTTGGCAGGAGATGAAGCAGCAGCAGAGCAGCAGAAGATGCAGCAGGAAATGCAGCAGTAGATTCTAGGTCAGCAGATACTCCATCAGGAAATACTGAAGCAGATGCAGCAGGAGATGACATATCATGTGATGAAGCCACAGATGCATCAGTTGAAGATGAAGCAGGACATGCAGCAGCACGAGGGGCATCAGCAGGTGCATGAGGAAATGAGGCAGCAAATGTAGAAAGGTATAAGGGAGGAGATAGAGCAGGAGACGTTTCAACAGAAAATGCAGCAGGACATGCATTAAGAAATGATATGCAGTAGGAAATGGAGAAGGACTTGCAGCATCAGGAGATGTAGCAGGAAATGTAGCATCAGGGGATGTAGTAGGAGGAAATGGAGAAGGAGTTGCAGCATCTGGAGATTCAGCAGGAAATGCCGCAGCAGGGGATGTCGTAGCAGGAAATGGAGAAGGAGTTGCAGAATCAGGGAATGCAGCAGCAGCAGAAGTAACAAGAGATGCAGCAGCATCATATGCACTAGGAGATGTAGCAACAGGAGATGAAAAAGCAGGAGATGCAAAAAGCGATTCAGCCGGAGATTCAGAAGTAGGAGATGCAGCAGCAGGAGGTGCAGAGTAATAGATGAAGTGAAGAAGATGCAGGAGAAGGAAATATAGCAGGAGATGCAGCCGCAGTAAATGCATCAAGAGAGAAAGTAGCATCATATGCAGCAACAGATGCAGCAGGAGCTGCAACAGCAGGAGATGCAGCAGCAGGAGATCTATCAGGAGATGCAGCAGTAGATGAAGCAGCAGCAGATGCAGCAGTAGTAGATTGATAAAGAGCTGCAGCAGGAAATGCAGATGAATATGCAGGAGCAGGAGATACAGCAGGAGATGCATCTGCAGGTGATGCAGAAGGAGATGCAGCAGGTGACGCTCAAGGAGATGCAGCAGGACATGCAGAACGACATGAAGCAGCAAGATATGCAGCAGAAGGAGATGACGCAGGAGATGCTTCAATAGAAGGTGCAACATGAGATAGTGCATGAGATGAAGCAGCAGACGAAGCAAAAGGAGATGCAGAAACAGGAGATGCAGCAGCAGGACATGGATCAAGAGAAGAAGCAGCAGGAGATTCATTAGGAGATGCAGTAGCAGGATATGAAAGAGCAGGAGCTATAGCAGCAGGAGATGCAGCATGAGATGCAGCAGTATGAGACGAAGCAGCAGAGGATGTATCAGGAGATGCAGAAAAAGAAGATACAGCAGGAGATGCTGTAGCACGAGATGCAGCAGCAGCAGAAGTAACAGTAAATGCAGCAGCGTCATATGCACTAGGAGATGTAGCAGCAGGAGATAAAGAAGCAGGAGATGCTACAGGCGATTCAGCCGGAAATGTAGAAGGAGTAGATGCATTAGCAGTAGGTGCAGCATAGCAGATGAAGAGAAGATGCAGCAGAAGGAAATATAGCAGGAGATTCATCATGCAGAAAGAGAGAAAGCAGCATCAGATGCAGTAGCAGGAGATGCAGCAGCATGAGATCTATCAGGAGATGCAGCAGTAGATGAAGCAGCAGCATATGCAACAGCAGATGAACCAGATGGAGCAGAAAGAGATGCAGAAGGGGATGGAGCAGCAGATGCAACGGGAAATGGTGCATCAGGAGATATATCCACCGATGCATGAGCAGAGGATGCATCAGGAGATGTAGCAGCCGGAGATACAGGAGCAGGTGATGCCGCAGGAGATGCAGCAGGAGATGCAACACCAGAAGATTCAGCACCAAGAGATGCAGCAGCACATGCAATATCAGCAGATGCAGCAGTAGGAGATGAAGCAGCAAATTTAGCAGCAGGAGATGCAGCAGCAGGAAATACAACAGGAATAGATGCAGAAGGTAATGCAGCAGCAAGATTTGAAGCAGAATATGCATCAGCAGGAAATGCTGCACCAAGAGATTCAGACGGAGATGCAGCAGGAGAAGATGAAGCAATAGATGCAGCAGCAGATGCAGCAACAGGTGATGCAGCAGAAGGAGATGATGCAGCAGCACATGCAGAAGGTGATGCAGCAGTAGGAGATGCAGCAGCAGCAGCAGGAGATTCAGCAGCAGGAGAAGCAGCAGCAGGAGAAGCAGCAGGAGATGCATATTTTGAAGGAGATACTTCGGGAGATGTAGCAGGATATGTATCAGCATGAGATGCCGCCAGAGATTCAGGAGGAGATTCAGCAGAAGGAGATGCAAGAGCTGGATATGAAGCAGCAGGAGATGCAGATTTAGCAGGAGATTCAGAAGAAGGAGATGCAGAAGCAGATGCAGCCGAAGTCGATGCAGCAGCAGGACATGCATCAGGAGTCGATGCAGAAGGTAATAGAGCAGCAGGAGTTTCAGAAGAAGGAGATGCAGAAAGAGATTCACCAACAGGAGATGCAGTAGCAGGAAAGACAGCAGTATATACAGAAGCAGGATATGCAGCAGGAGGAGATGCAGTAGGAGGAGATAGAGCAGGTAATGCAGCAGCAAGAGATGCAGCAGGAGATGCAAGAGCAAGAGATGCTGCATCAGACCCATCAGCAGGAGATGCAGCAGCAGAAGATGCAGCAGGAAATGCAGCAGCAGTAGGTGCATCAGGAGATGCAGTAGCAGGAGATGAAGCATTATCATGAGATGTATTAGGAGGTGCAGCAGCAGGATATGTAGCAGGAGATTTGGCAGGAGATGAAGCAGCAGCAGAGCAGCAGCAGATGCAGCAGGAAATGCAGCAGTAGATGCAGGATCAGCAGATACTGCATCAGGAAATACTGCAGCAGATGCAGCAGGAGATGACATATGAGGTGATGAAGCCACAGATGCATCAGCTGAAGATGAAGCAGGAGATGCAGCAGCAGGAGGGGCATCAGCATCATCAGAAGCAGATTCAACAGGAGATGCAGCAGCAACAGATTCCGCAGGAGATGAATCAGCAAAAGATGCAGAAGGAGTTGCAGCATCAGGAGATTCAGCAGGAAATGCAGCATCAGGGGATGTAGTAGCAGGAGAAACAGAAGGAGATGCAGAAGGAGCTGCAGCATCAGGAGATGCAGCAGCAAGACATGGATAAAGAGATGAAGCAGCAGGAAATTCATTTGGAGATGCAGTAGCAGGATTTGAAACAGCAGGAGATATAGCAGCAGGAGATGCAGCCTGAGATGCAGCAAGATGAGACGAAGCAGCAGGGGATATATCAGGAGATGCAGAATCAGCAGATACAGCAGGAGATGCTCTAGCAGGAGATGCAGCAGGAGATGCAGCAGGAGATCTGGCAGAAGGAGATGCAGCAGCAGGAGATGCAGCAAGAAGAGATGGGACAGGAAATGCAGCAAAAGGAGATTCAGCAGGAAATGCAGCAGCAGGAGATGCAACAGAAAATGAATCAGCAGGAGGTACAGCAACATCAGATGCAGCAGTATATGCAGCAGAAAAAGATGAATAAGACGTGTAACAGCAATTGATGCAGCAGGACATGCTGGAGCGGGAGATGCAGAAGCAGGAGATGCAACAGGACATGCATCAGCAGGAGATGCAGCAAAACATACATCAGCAGGAGACACAGCAGCAGGATATGAGGCAGGAGATGCACCAGCAGCAGAAGCAGCAGCAGATGCAGAAGCAAAGGGTGCAGGATGAGATGCAGCAAGAATTGCATCAGCATGGAGATGCTACTGGAAATTCAGTAGGATATGAAAGAGCAAGCGATTTGCAGACGCAGCAGGATATGCAGCAGCAGATGCAGCTGCATGAGGTGTATCAGTAGGAGATATAGCAGGAGATGCATATTCAGCAGGTAATGCACCAGGATATTCAACAGGAGATTCAACAGAAGGAAATGCAGCAGGAAATCAGCCGGAGATGCAGCAGCAGGAGATGCAGGAAAAGAAGATGCAGCCGCACCTGATGCAGCAGCAGATTCAGCAGGAGTTGCAGCAGCAGGAGATGAAGAGGCAGGAGATTCAGGAGGAGTTTCAGCAAAAGGAGATGCAAAAGCAGGAGATGCATCAGCAGGAGATGCAGAAGCCGGTACAGCAGGAGATGCAGATTTAGCAGGAGATGCATGAGCAGGAGATGCAGAAGCAGATGCAGCAGGAGTCGATGCAGCAGCAGGACATGCAGCAGGATTCGATGCAGAAGGTAATAGAGCAGCAGGAGATTCAGAAGAAAGAGATGTAGAACGAGATTCAGCAGCAGGAGATGCAGCAGCAGGAAAGGCAGCAGTATATACAGAAGCAGGATATGCAGCAGGAGGAGATGCAGTAGGATAAGATAGAGCAAGTAATAGAGCACCAAGAGATGCAGCGGGAGATACAAGAACAAGAGATGCTGCATCAGACCCATCAGCAGGAGATGCAGCAGCAGAAGATGCAGCAGGAGATGCAGCAGCAGTAGGTGCAGCAGGAGATGCAGTAGCAGGAGATGAAGCATTATCATGAGATGAATTAGGAGATGCAGCAGCAGGATATGTAGCAGGAGATTTGGCAGGAGATGAAGCAGCAGCAGAGCAGCAGCAGAGCAGCAGCAGATGCAGCAGGAAATGCAGCAGTAGATGCAGGATCAGCAGATACTGCATCAGGAAATACTGCAGCAGATGCAGCAGGAGATGACATATCAGGTGATGAAGCCACAGATGCATCAGTTGAAGATGAAGCAGGAAATGCAGCAGCAGGATGTTCATTAGCAGATGTACCAGGAGATTTGGCAGCAAATGTAGAAAGTTATAACGTATATGTAGAAGCAGATGCAGCAGTACTTTCTACGTCTCAGCAGGAGATGCAGCAGCAGGAGATGCAGAAGCAGATGCAGAAGGAAATGCAGATTCAGCAGGAGAAGCAATGGGAAGAGAATCTTCAGCAGATCCAGCTGTGAAGGATGACGAGATGTAGCAGGACATAGAGCAGCAGCAGATGCATCAGCAGATGAAGCAGGAAATGCAGCAAGAGATGCAGCAGCAGAGATGTAGCCGCAGATGAATCAGAAGCAGATGCAACAGGAGATACAGCAGCAGCAGATTCCGCAGGAGATGCAGCATCAGAAGATGCAGAAGGAGTTGGAGCATCAGGAGATGAAGCAGGAAATGCAGCATCAGGGGATGTAGTAGCAGAAGATGCAGAAGGAGATGCAGAAGGAGCTGCAGCATCAGGAGATGCATCAGGGAATGCAGCAGCAGCAGAAGTAACAGGAGATGCAGCAGCATCATATGCACTAGGAGATGCAGCAGCAGGAGATGAAAAAGTAGGAGCTGCTACAGGCGTTTGAGGCGGAGATGCAGAAGGAGGAGATGCAGCAGCAGAAGGTGCAGAATAGTAGATGAAGTAAAGAAGATGCAGCAGAAGGAAATATAGCAGGAGATGCAGCCGCAGTAAATGCAGCAAGAGAGAAAGTAGGATCAGGTGCAGCAGCAGCAGCAGTGGAAGAGGATGCATCAGGAGATGCAGCAGCAGGAGACCTATCAGGAGATGCAGCAGTAGATGAAGCAGCAGCAGATGCAGCAGCAAATTCAGCAGATGCAGCAGGAGATGCTGTAGCTGGAGATGCAGAAGGAGATGTAGCAGAACGAGATGCAGCAGCCGGAGATGCAGCAGCAGGATATGCAGGAAAGGAAGATGCAGCTGCAGCAGGAGTTGCAGCAGCAGGAGATGCAGCATCACGAGACTGAGTAAGAGTTTCATCAGCAGGAAATTCCGTAGGAGATTCTGCAGCAAGAAATTCTGTAGGAGATTCTGCAGCAGGAGATTCAGAAGAAAATACAGCAGGAGATGCAGCAGGAGATATAGAAGGAGATTCAGCAGCAGGGGATGTAGTAGGAGATGCAGCAGGAGATACATCAGCAGGAATTGTAGCAGGAGATGCTGGAGGAGGTTCTGCAGAAGAAGATTCAGCAGGAGATGCAGCAGGAGATGAAATAGAAACATAGGCATCCGCAGTTACTGCAGGAAGTGCAGCAGGAGATTCAGCAGGAGATGCAGCCGCAGATGCCTTCAACAGGATATTCAGCTGAAATGCAGAAGCACTAGATGCATCCGTAGAAGACTGAGCAGCAGATGCAGCAGGAAAAGGAGATGCTTCTGCAAGTACATCCGCAGATGCATCCGCAGAAGATGCAGCAGGAGATGAAGCAGAAGGCTATACAGCAGCAGGAGATGCTGCAGCAGATGCAGCAGCAGGAGATGCAGGAGGACATCAAGTATAAAGAGATACAACAGCAGCAAGTGTAGCAGGAGATGCAGCAGTACATGAAGCATCAGAAAATGAAGCAGCAGATTAAGGTGATGCAGCAGTAGATGAGGCATCAGAAAATGGAGCAGCAGATTAAGCAGCAGGAGATAATGCATCAGGTGATGCAGCATCAGGTGATGCAGCTGCAGAGACAGCAGATAGAGCAGTAATAGATGCAGCAGCAGATGCATCAGGAGATGCAGATTCAGTAGGAGATGTAGCAGCAGAAGATGCTGCAGCAGATGATGCAGCAGGATATGCGGCAGATGGAAATGCAGCAAGATATGCTGCAGGAGGAGATGCAGTAGGATATGAAGCAGGAGATGCAGCAGCAGCAGATGCAGCCGGGGATGCATGTTCAGCAGTAGATTCAGCAGATACTTCAGAAGGAGATGAAGCAGCAGGAGATTTAACAGGAGATGCAGCAGTAGATGAAGCAGCAGCATATGCAACAGCAGATGAACCAGATGGAGCAGAAAGAGATGCAGCAGGGAATGGATCAGCAGATGCAACGGGAAATGGTGCATCAGGAGATGCATCCACAAATGCATGAGCAGAGGATGCATCAGAAGATGTAGCAGCGGGAGATACAGGATTCCGCAGGAGATGCAGCAGGAGAGTCAACACCAGAAGATGCAGCACCAAGAGATGCAGCAGCACATGCAGCAGCACCGCAGATTCAACAGTCGATAATACAACAGTAATAGATGCAGATGGTAATGCAGCAGCAGGAGTTGAAGCAGAATATGCATCAGCAGGAAATTCAGCAGCAAGAAATTCAGACAGAGATGCAGCAGGAGATGCAGAAGTAGGCGATGCAGCAGAAGAAAATGCTGCAGCACCACATGCAGAATAAAATGCAGCAGTAGGAGATGCAGCAGAAGATTCAGCAGCAGAAGATTCAGCAGCAGGAGATTCAGCAGCAGATAAAAGATATTCAGTAGCAGATACGGCATCAGGAGATTCAGCAGCTGGAGGAGCAGCAGGAGATGCAGAAGCAAACGCAGCAGTAGGAGTGGCAGCAGGTGGAGATGCATTAGGAGATTCAGCATGATATGTAGAAGCATTAGATGCCAGAGGAGATTCATCAGTAGATTCAGCAGCAACTGATGCAGCAGCAGGAGAAGCAGCAGGAGGTGCAGCAGCAGCAGGAGATTCAGAAGAAGATGCAGCGGCAGCAGGAGATGCAGAAGCAGATGCAGCAGGAAGAGATTCTTCAACATATGCAGCAGCATGATATGATGCAGCAACAGGAGATACAGCAGGTTACGAAGAAAGAGGAGATGATGTAGCAGATGCAGCATCAGGAGATTCAGCATCAGGAGATGCAGCATCAGGAGATTCAGCAGCAGGAGGTTCAGCAGCAGGAGAAGTAGCACGATATGCATATTCAGAAGGAGATACGTCAGGAGATGTAGCAGGATATGTATCAGCATGAGATTTCACAAGAGATTCAGGAGGAGATTCAGCAGAAGGAGATGCAAGAGCAGGAGATGAAGCAGCAGGAGATGCAGAAGCAGGCTATACAGCAGCAGGGGATGAAGCAGTGGATGCAGCCGCAGGAAATGCAGGAAGACATCAAGTAGAAGGAGATGCAGCAGCAGCAAATGTAGCAGGAGATGCAGCAGTACATTAAGCAGCAGGAAATGGAGCAGCAGAATAAGGAGATGCAGCATCAGGAAATGCAGCAGAATATGCAGCAGGAGGTAATGCAGCAGGTGATGCAGCAGCACGTGATGCAGCTGCAGAGGCAGCAGATGCAGCAGCACGTGATGCAGCTGCAGATGCATCATGAGATGCTGATTCAGTAGGAGATGTAGAAGCAGAAGATGCTGCAGCAGATGATGCAGCAGGAGATGCAGCATAAGGAAATGTATCAAGATATGCTGCAGATGGAAATGCAGTAAGATATAAAGCAGGAGATGCAGCAGCAAGAGATGCAGCAGGGGATGCATATTCAGCAGTAGATTCAGCAGGAACATCAGAAGAAGATTCAGTAGCAGGACATTTAGCAGGAGATGCAGCAGTAGATGAAGCAGCAGCAGATGCAGCAGCAAATTCAGCAGATGCCGCAGTAGTAGATTCATAAATAGCTGCAGCAGGAAATGCAGATGAATATGGAGGAGCAGGAGATACAGCAGGAGATGCATCTTCAGGTGACGCTCAAGGAGATGCAGCAGGAGATGCAGAACGAGATGAAGCAGCAAGATATGCAGCAGAAGGAGATGACGCAGGAGATGAAATAGCAACATAGGCATCAGCAGTTACAGCAGGAATTGCAACAGTAGATTCAGCAGGAGATGTAGCAGCAGGACGTGCTGCAGCAGGAGATGCAGGAGGACTTCAAGTAGAAGGAGATGATGCAGCAGCAAATGTAGCAAGAGATGCAGCAGTACATGAAGCATCAGGAAATGGAGCAGCACATTAATTAGCAGCAGGAAATGAGGCAGAATATGCAGCGGGAAGTGATGCAGCTGTAGCTGCAGAGGCAGCAGATGATGCAGCAGGAGATGCAGCAGAAGGAAATGTATCAAGATATGCTGCAGGATAAGATGCAGTAGGATATAAAGCAGGAGATGCAGCAGTAGGAGATGCAGCAGGGGATGCATATTCAGCAGTAGGTTCAGCAGAATGTTCAGAAGGAGATGAAGCAGCAGGAGATTAAACAGGAGATGCAGCAGTAGATGAAGCAGCAGCATATGCAACAGAGATGCACCAGATGGAGTAGAAAGAGATGCAGCAGGGGATGGAGCAGCAGATGCAACGGGAAATGGTACATCAGGAGATGCATTCACAGATGCATGAGCATAGGATGCATCAGGAGATGAAGCCGCAGGAGATACAGGAGCAGATGATGCTGCAGGAGATGCAGCTGTAGGAAGTGCAGCAAGATATGCTGCAGTAGGAGATGCAGTAGGATATGAAGCAGAAGATGCAGCAGCAGGAGATGCATATTCAGAAGGAGATTCAGGAGAAACTTCAGAAGGAGTTGCAGCAGAAGGAGATTTAGCAGGAGATGCAGAAGTAGATGAAGTAGGAGCAGATGCAACAGAAGAAGCAGCAGATGGAGCAGAAAGAGATGCCGCAGGGAATGGAGCAGCAGATGCAACGGGAAATGACACATGAGGAGATGCATCCACAGATGCATGAGCAGAGGATGCATCAGGAGATGTAGCAGCAGGAGATTCAGAAGCAGGAGATGAAGCAGCAGATGCAGCATCAGTAGATGCAGGAGGACATCAAGTAATAGGGGCTGCTCCTACGTCCTCATTTTTTTCTATATCTCCCGCTGCAACTTCTGCTGCTGCCTCAGCTGGTGCATTTCCTGCTGATGCATCTCCTGCTACATATCCTTCTTCTGCATCTACTGTTGCTACATTTCCTGCTGAATTTGCTGCTGAATCTGGTGCTGCATCCCCTGCTGCTGATTCTCCTGCTTCTGCATATCCTGCTGCTTTCTGGTCTGTTTCATCTACTGCTGCTGCATATCCTCCTACATCTTCTGCTGCTACACTTCCTTCTGCTGCATCTGCTACTGCATCTCCTGCTGCATCTCCTTCTGCTCTATCTCCTGCTGAAAATCCTGCTGCATCTCTTACGGCTGCATCTCCTGCAGCTGACTCTGCTGCCGCAGTGCTGTGGTTGCATCTCCTGCTGCTGCATCTCCTGTTGCTGCATCTCCTTCAGAATATCGTGATGCAGAAGGAGATGCAGCAGGAGATGCTCCGGTATATAAAAGATGGAGCAGGGGATACAGCAGCAGGACAAGCAGCAGGAGATGCAGCAGCAAGATATGCAGCAAAAGGAGATGAAGCAAGATAGGAAGCATCAGGAGACTGGCACATGAGATGCAGCTGCAGGAGATTCAGCAGCAGATGCAGCATCAGGAGATGCACGAGGACATCCATCAGCAGGAGATGCAGCAGCTGGAGATGCACCAGGAGGCGTATCTACAGCAGATGCAGCAAAAGATGCAGGAGATTCGGCAGCAGGTGATGCAGCAGCAGGAGATGCAGCGAGATATGCAGAAGAGGGAGATTCAGCAGCAGATGCAGCAGGAGATGCAGCAGCAAGATAGGCATCAGAAGGAGATAAAACAGGAGATGCATTAGGAGATGCAGTAGCAGCAGATAAAGCATCAGGATTCCGTAAGAGATGCAGCAGCAGGAGATGCAGCAGCAGGAAATTCAGGAGGAGATGCAGCAGCAGAAGCAGCAGGTAATGCAGCAGCAGTAGATGAAGTAGGCTTAGAAGCAGCTGTAGATGCAGCAGGGTATGCAAGAGCAGGAGATTCAGCAGCAGGAGATGAAGCAGGGGAGATGCATCATCAGATGAATCTGCTGATGCATCAGAGGAAGTTGCAGAAGGAGATGCCGCAGCAGGAGGTTCAGCAGAGGATGCAGCAGCAATAGATGCAGGTGTAGATCCAGGAGGAGGACATAGAGAAGCAGGAGATGCAGCAGCACATGCAGCAGCAGATGCAGGAGATGAAGCAGTAGGAGAAGCAGCAGGAGGAGATTGAGCAGGAGATGCATCAGGAGGTGCATCAGCAGGAGATGCAGCATTAGGAGATGTACCAGTGGATGCAGCAGCAGGAGATGCAGCAGGGGATTCAGTAGAAGGTGATGCAGCAGCAGATGCAGCAGAAGTAAATTGGGCAGCAGAAGATGCAGCCGTGTATGCAGCAGCAGTGTATGCAGCAGCAGCAGATGGAGCATCAGGTGATGCAGAAGGACATGAAAAAATCAGAAGATGAAGCAACAGGAGATGCAGCTGGAGATGCAGCAGCAGTAGATTGAGCAAGATATACAGAAGCAGGAGATGCATCAGCGGGAGATGTGGCATGAGAGGCAGAAGAAGAAGATCCTGCAGCAGATGCAGTAGCATATGCAGCACCAGCTGATGCAGCAGCAGGAGATTCAGCAGCAGGAGATTCAGCAGCAGGAGTTTCAGCAGCAGGAGATGCAGCAGGTGGAGATGCAGCAGTTTATGCAGCAGCAGGAGATGCAGCAGGAGATGTAGTAGGATTAGATTCAGCAGTAGATGCAGCAGGAGCTGCAGCAGCAGGAGATGCAGCAGGAATTGCAGTAGTAGGAGATGAAGCAGTATATGAAGCAGCAGGACATGCAGCAGAAAATACTGCAGATGCAGCAGTAGGAGATGAATCAGGAGATGCAGCAGGAGATTCAGCAGCAGGAGATGCAGCAGGAGATGATGCAGATGGAGCTGTAGCATCAGGAGATGCAGAATGAGAAGAAGAAGGAGATGCAGTAGTAGGAGTATGAAGCAGTATATGAAGCAGCAGCAGATGCAGCAGTAGGAGATGAATGAGGAGATGCAGCAGGAGATGATGCAGAAGCAAGAGATGCAGCAGTAGGAGATTACGCAGGAGATGCATCAGTAGATGATGCAGCAGCAGGAGATGCAGCCGCTGCAGATGCAGGAAGATATTCAACAGTAGATTCAGTAGGAGCTGCAGCAGCAGGAGATGAAGCAGCAGCAGATTCATCAATAGATGCCTGTTCATCAGGAGATGCAGCAGGAAGAGATGCTTCAGCAGGTACAGCTTCATGAGATGTAGCACGAGATACAGAAGGAGATGCTGTAGAAGAAAGGCAGGAGGAGATGATGCAGCAGACCCAGTAGCAGGAGATGCAGAAGCAGAAGATGCAGCCGGAGATTCTGCAGCAGGAGATGCAGCAGCAGGAGATGCAGCAGGAGATACAGTGGCAAGAGATGAGCAGCGGATTCAGCAGGAGATTCTGCAGCAAGAGATGAAGCCTCAGGATCTGCAGAGAAGAAGATGCAGCAGTAGGAGATGCAGCAGGAGATGCAACAGCAGACGCATCAGCAGGAGATGCAGCAGCAGAAGATACAGCAGCAGCAGCAGATGCACAAGAAAATGGAGCAGGACATGCGGCAGGATAAGATGCAGTACCAGCAGATGCAGCAGGAGATGCAGCGTCTGGATTTGAAGCACTAGAAGACGCTGCAGAAGATGCTGCAGCAGATGCATCAGGAGAAACAGGAGCAGGAAAAGCAGGAGCAGGAGATGCAGCAGCAGAGATACAGGAGTAGGAGACAGAAGCAGGAGTTGTGGCAGCAAGACATGCAAAAGGATATGCAGAAGCAGGAGATGCAGCAGCAGGAGAGGCACCATGTGATTCAGCAGGAGATGCAGCAGAAAGAGAAGCAGGAGATGCACCAGCAGATGCAGCCGCAGGAGATGCAGGAAATGCATCAGCTGATGCAGGAGGAGATTTAGCAGCAGGAGATTTAGCAGGAGGAGATGCATCTCCTCCTGTTTCATCTTTTGTTGCATCTCCTACTGCTGTATATCATGGTGCATATCCTCTTGCTCCATCTCTGGCTGCATCTCCTGCTGCATCATCTGCTGCAGCATCTTCTGCTGCTACATCTCATACTGAATCTGCATCTTCTGATGCATCTGCTGCTGCATCTGTTACTGCTACATCTGCTGTCTCTGCAGCTGCATCACCTGCTGCTGCATCACCTGCTGCATTATCTCCTGCTGCTTAATCTGCTGCTCCATTTTCTGATGCTTCATGTACTGCTGCATCTCCTGCTACACTTGCTGCTGTTGCATCTCTTTATACTTGATGTCCTCCTGCATCTCCTGCTGCTGCGTCTGCTGCAGCATCTCCTGCTGCTGTATAGCCTGCTGCTTCATATCCTACTGCATCACCTGCTGCTGCATCACCTGCTGCATTACCTCCTGCTGCATATTCTGCTGCATTTCCTGCTGCTGCTTAATCTGCTGCTCCATTTCCTGTTACTTCATGTACTGCTGCATCTCCTGCTACATTTGCTGCTGCTGCATCTTCTACTTGATGTCCTCCTGCATCTCCTGCTGCTGCATCTGCTGCTTCATCTCCTGATGCTTATATAGCCTGCTGCATCATCTCCTGCTGCATCTTCTGAGGATGCATCTGCGGATGCATCTGCTGATGCATCTCCATCTCCTGCTGCATCTGCTGCTCAATCTTCTATGTATGCATCTAATGCTTCTGCATTTCAGCTGAATATCCTGTTGAAGGCATCTGCGGCTGCATCTCCTGCTGCTACATCTCCTGCTGAATCTCCTGCTGCACTTCCTGCTGTAACTGTGGATGCCTATGTTGCTATTTCATCTCCTGCTGCATCTCCTGCTGAATCTTCTTCTGCAGAATCTCCTCCAGCATCTCCTGCTACAATTCCTGCTGATGTATCTCCTGCTGCAACTCCTACTACATCCCCTGCTGCTGAATCTCCTTCTGTATCTCCGGCTGCATCTCCTGCTGCATCTTCAGCTAGTGCATGTTCTGCTGCATTTCTTGTTGATGCATATCCTACTGCTGTATTTCCTGATGCATCTCTTTCTTCTTTCTATTTTTCTGCATATCCTGCTGCATCTCTTCCTGCTGGATCTCCTGCTTAATCTCCTCCTACTACATCTTCAGCATATGCTGCTGCATCTGGTGCTGCTTCACATATTGCTGCAAGTCCTGCTACTTCATCTGCTGCTGCATCTCCTGTTGCTTCATCTGCTGCTGAATCAGAATCTCCTCTTTCGTCTGCTGCCTGCATCTCCTGCTGATGCATCTCCTCTTGCTGCATCTTCTGCTGCATTTCTGGCTACTGCATCTCCTTAATCTGCTGCTGCATCTGCTGCTGATTCATGTACTGCTGCATCTCCTGCTACAATTCCTGCTGCTACACCTCCTTCCACTTGGTGTCCTCCCGCATCTCCTGCTGCTGTATGTCCTTCTATATCTCCTGCTGCATCTTCTGCTGAATCTTCCACTGAATCTCCTGCTGCAGACTCTCCTACAATGTTTCCTGCTGCAGAATCTCCTTCTACATTTCCTGCTGATGCATCTCCTGCTGAATTTCCTGCCTCTTCATCTCCTGGTGCTGCATCTTCTTCTACTGCGTCTCCTGCTACTGCATCTCCTGCTGCTGAATCTCCTGCTGCTCTATTACCTTCTGCATTGACTCCTGCTGCATGTCCTGTTGCTGCATCAACTCTTGCTGCATCTGCTTCTGCATCTCCTATTGATGCATCTCCTGCTAAATCTGCATCTCCTGCTACATCTGTTTCTGCATCTCCTGCTGCTTCATCTCCTGCTCTTGCATCTCCTTCTACTGAATCTCCTCCTGAATTTCCAGCGGCATCTCATGCTGCTACATATCCTGCTACATCTCCTCATGTATCTTCTTCTAAATATGCATCTCCTGCTGCTTCTCCTGCTCCTGAATCTCCTGCTCCTGAATCTCCTGCTGCTGAATATCCTGCTGCTGTATCTCCTGCTGCTGCGTCTGCTGCATCATCTCCTCTTTCTCCATAACCTGCTGTATCTCCAGTTGCAGCACCGTATCATGCTGCTGCATATGTTGAAGAATCTCTTCCTACTGCATCTTCTGCTGAATCTTCATTTCCTGCTGCATCTGCTTCTGTATCTCCTGCTGCTGCAGCGTCTCCTGCTGCTTCTCCTGCTGCTGCATCAGTTGCTGCTGAATCTCCTGATGAATCTCTTGCGGCATCTCATGCTTCTACATATCATGATGAATCTCCTGCTACTTAATCTCCTGCTGCATCTCCTACTGCTGCATCACCTTCTGCATGTGCTGCTGCAGCATCTCCTAATGCTGCATCTCCTGCTGCTGCATCTCCTGCTTCATCACCTGCTGCTGCATCTCCTGCTGCATGTCCATCTCAATCTCCTGGTGCTGCATTTCCTGCAGAATTACTATTAAGGCGTCACTTCAATATTTTCAGATCGTCCAGACCAAGAACGGCAGGGAAGCTGCTACCATCAAATTCTGGCTCTCATTTGAGTCTTCTCTTGAAGCGCTTTGACTGCAAGCTGCAAAGCACGACTAGTTGACCGTTTTAGTATAGGGTACTGAATGGTGATTTAACTGCGCCTTTTAAGACGCTTCAGGAAAAGTGAGTAAATTCCTCAGGAAAGAAGCTGGCAAGGAATGCTACTGCTTCTGAATGTGTTCTCTTAGCTCTTTTACTACAAAGGAAGAATTGTAGAACTATCAGTATAAGCTTGCATACCGTAACATATAAACGGCAAATAAAGTGTCACTTCCAAAATTCAGATCGTTCAGCACAAGAACCGCAGGGAAGCTGCTACCATCAAATACTGGCTCTCGTTAGAGTCTTCTGTGGAAGCTCTTTCATTGCAACGTGGAAAGCACGACTAACAGTACGATTTAGTGTAGGGTACTGAATTGTGACTTAACTGCGCCTATTACGGCGCTTTAGGAAAATGGAAATACGCCCGCAGGGAAGATGCTAGCATGGAAAGCTGCTTCTTCTGAAGGTCTTCTCTTAGAGTGCTTTTTCTCTAAAGCAAGACTTGTAGAGCTTTCAGTGTAGACTTGCGTACTGTAACATCAGAATTGCTATTCAAGCGTCACTTCAAAATTTCAGAGCATTTAACACACGCACCTGAGGGAAACATGTTACGATTAAATGCTGATGAGACTTTTGTGGAGAGACTTCACTGCAAGCAGCAAAGCAGGACTTAAGGACCGTTTTAGTATAGGGTACTGAATAATGACTTAACTGCGTCTATTAACCCGCTTTAGTAAAATTAAATTACGCCCTCAGGGAAGTTGCTAGCATGGAATGCTGCTACTTATGAATGTCCTCCCTCATAGCGCTTTTATTACAAAGCAAGACTTGTAGAAATTTCAGTCTGGGCTTGTATACTGTAACTTCAGAATTGCTATTAAGGCATCACTTCAATATTTTCAGATCGTTCAGAACGAGTAACGTAGAGAAGTTGCTACCATCAAATGCTGGCTTTAGTCTGAGTCTTCTATGGAAGCGCTTTCACTGCAAGCGGCTAAGCAAGACTTATGGACCGTTTTAGTATAGGGTACTGAATTGTGACTGATCTTCGCCTATGAAGGCTCTTTAGGAAAAGTGAGTAATTCCCAGATGGAAGATGCTAGAATGGAATGCTGATGCTTCTGAATGTGCTCTCGTATAGTGCTTTCACTGCAAAAGAAGACTTGTAGAACTTTCAGTCTAGGCTTGTGTACTGCAACATTCGTATGGCTATTAAAGCGTCACTTCCAAATTTCAGAGCGTTCAGAACAAGTAACGCAAGGAAGCTGTTACGATCAAATGCTGGCTCTCCTTAGAGTCTTCTGTGGAAACGATTTCAATAGAAGCAGCAATGATTTATGGACCGTTTTAGTATAGAGTACTGAATTGTGTCTTTATTGAGCCTATTAAGGTGCTCTAGGAAAAGTGAGCAACTCCCGCAGGCAAGATGCTAGCATGGAATGCTGCTGTTGCTGAATCTTTTCTCTTATAGCTCTTTTACTGCAAAGCAATACGTGTAGAACTTTCAGTCTAGTCTTGTGTTCTGTAACATCAGAATCACAGAATCACAGAATCACAGAATCACAGAATCACAGAATAACCAGGTTGGAAGAGACCCACTGGATCGTCGAGTCCAACCATTCCCACCAATCCCTAAATCATGCTCCTAAGCACCTCATCTACCCTAACTTTAAACACCTCCAGGGACGGTGACTCAACCACGTCCCTTGGCAGACCGTTCCAATGCCTAACCACCCTCTCCCTGAAGAACTTTTCCCTGGTGGAGCTTGAGGCCATTCCCTCCCATCCTGTCCCCTGTCACTTGGGAGAAGAGGCCAGCACCCTCCTCTCCACAACCTCCCCTCAGATAGTTGTAGAGAGTAATAAGGTCTCCCCTCAGCTTCCTCTTCTCCAGGCATCACTTTAAGAGCCTACAACATCTCTTGCTGCATCTCCAGCTGGTGCATCTGCTGCTGTATCTCCTGCTATTGCATATCCAGTACCATCTCCTGCTGCATTTTCTGCTCCTGCAACTCCTGCTGAATCTGCCTATGCGGCTACATCTCCTGATGCTGAATCTGCTGCTGCATCTGCTGCTGAATCTCCTACAGTTGTATCATATGCTGATTCTCCTTCTACTGAATCTCCTTCTGCTGCATCTCCTGCTGCATTTTTGCTGCTGCATCTCCTGCTGAATCTCCTGTTGATGCACCTCCTGCTGCTGCATCCCCTGCTGCTGCTTCCTCTGCTGCTGCATAACCTGCTGCTTTATCATCTGTTTCATCTACTTCTGCTGCATATCCTGCTACATCTTCTGCTGCTACACTTCCTTCTGCGGCATCTGTTGCTGAATCTCCTACTGCTGCATGTCCTCCTGTTGCATCTCCTGCTGCATCTCCTTCTGCTGTATCTCCTGCTGAAAAGCCTGCTGCATCTCCTGCAGCTGAATCTGCTGCCGCAGTGCTGTGGTTGCATCTCCTGCTGCTGCATCTCCTGTTGCTGCATCTCCTTCAGAATATCCTGATGACGCAGATGCAGCAGCTGGAGCAGCAGGAGATGCAGAAGGAGATGCAGCAGCAATATATGCAGCAAAAGGAGATGAAGCAAGATAGGAAGCATCAGGAGACTAAGCAAGAGGAGATGCATTAGGAGATTCGGCAGCAGGCTATGCAGCAGCAGTAGATGCAGCAGAGAATGGAGCAGCACGAGATTCAGCAGTAGGAGATGGCACAGGAGATGCAGCTGCAGGAGATGCAGCAGCAGATGCAGCATCAGGAGATGCACGAGGACATCCATCAGCAGGAGATGAATCCGCAGATGTATCAGAAGGATATGGAGCAGGAGATGCAGCAGCAAGATTTGCAGCAGCAAGATTTGCAGTCGCAGATGCAGCAGGAGGTGAAGCAGCAGGAGTTGCAACAGCAGTTGAAGCAGTATCAGGAGATGCAGAGAAGAAGATGCAGAGAATGAGAAACAGCAGAAGGAGATGAAGCAGGAGATGTAGCCCCAGTAGATGCAGCAAGAGATCTAGCAGCAGCAGATGCAGCAGCAGGATATGTAGTAGGAGATGCAGCAGTATGTGAAGCAGCAGTAGATGTAGCAGCAAATGCTGCAGAGGCAGCAGTAAGTGATTCAGCAGGAAATGCAGCAAGGAGAGAAACGCGGAAGATGCAGCAGAAAGAGATGCTTAAGGAGATCGATTAGGAGAAGATTCAGCAGCAGGAGATAGAGCAGGAGAGAAAGCCGCAAGAGATGTAGCAGGAGATGCAGCAGGAGACGCAATAGGAGCTGCAGTAGCAGGAGATGTAGTAGCAGGATATGTAGCAGGAGATTGAGCGAGAGGAGATGTACCCTGAGATGCAGTAGCAGGAGATGCAGCCGCAGCAGATGCAACAGCAGATTCAGAAGCAGATTCCATAAGAGATGCAGCAGCAGGAGATTGATAAGCAAAATATAGCACCAGGAGATGCAGTAGCTGGAAATTCAGGAGGAGATGCAGCAGCAGCAGAAGCAGCAAGTAATGCAGCAGCAGTAGATGAAGTAGGGTAGGAAGCAGCAGTAGATGCAGCAGGGTATGCAAGAGCAGGAGATTCAGCATCAGGAGATGAAGCAGTGGAGATGCATCATCAGCGAATCCGCTGATGCATCAGAGGTAGTCGCCGACGGAGGTGCAGCAGCAGGAGGTTCAGCAGAGGATGCAGCAGCAATAGATGTAGGAGGAGATCCAGGAGGAGGAGATAGAGCAGCAGGAGATGTAGCAGTAGATGCAGCAGGAGATGCAGGAGATGAAGCAGCAGGTGAAGCAGCAGGAGGAGATTCAGCAGGAGATGCATCAGGAGATGCATCAAGAGATGCAAGCATCAGGAGAGGAAGTATTAGGAGGTGCAGCAGGGGATTCAATAGCAGGTGATGCAGCAGGAGGTGCAGCAGGAGGTGCAGCAACATGAAATGCAGCATGAATGCAGCAGGGGATTCAGTAGCAGCAGATGCAGCAGAAGTAAATACAGCAGCAGATGTAGCAGGACATGCAGCCATAGTAGATATAAGAGAGGATGCAGAAGTAGGGGATGCTGCAGCAGAAGATGCATATTCAGCAGGCAGTGCAGCAGGAGATGCAGCAGCATATTCAGCAGCACATTCGGCAGAAGATGCAGAAGCAGGAGATTCAGCAGCAGGAGATGAAGAATCAGCAGATGCCGCAGCAGATACAGAAGAACATTCAGCAGGAGATGCAGTAGCAGGAGATGCAGCAGTGTATGCAGCAGCAGCAGCTGGAGCATCAGGTGATGCACGAGGACATCAAAAATCAGAAGGTGAAATAACAGGAGATGCAGCAGTAGATGAATCTACAGCAGATGCACCAAAAAATGCAAGAGATGCAGCAGCAGGAGATGCAGCTGGAGATGCAGCAGAAGTAAATTGAGCAAGATACACAGAAGCAGGAGATGCATCAGCGGGAGATGTGGCATGAGAGGCAGAAGAAGAAGATCCTGCAGCAGATGCAGTAGCATATGCAGCACCAGCAGATGCAGCAGCAGGAGAGGAAACAGCAGATGCAGCAGCAGGAGATTCAGCAGCAGGAGATGCAGCAGTCAGAGATGCATCAGGTTAAGCATCAGCAGGAGATTCAGCAGGAGGAGATGCAGCAGGTGGAGATGCAGCATCAGGAGATGCATCAGCAATTGAGGAGGGGATTACGTAGGAGGTGCTGCAGCAGCATATGCAGGAGATGCAGCAGTCGGAGATGCAGTAGGAGGAGATGCATCAGCAGGAGATGCATCAGCAGGAGTTGTGGTAGGAGATGCAGCAGCAGCAGATGAAGCAGAAGATGCATCAGCAGAAGATGTAGTAGGAGATGCAGCAGCAGCAGATGCAGCAGGATATAGAGGGTTAGACACTGCAGCATGAGATGAAGTAGCAGGAGATGCAGCAGGAGATGCTGCAGCAGATGCATCAGGAGGAGATGCAGCAGGAGATGACTATTCAGAAGGAGATGCATCAGGAGATGTAACAGGTTATGTAGCAGCATGAGATGTTGCAGGAGATTCAGGAGGAGATTCAGCAGCAGGAGATGCAAGAGCAGGAGATGCCACCGCAAAAGATCCAGCGCAGATTCAGCAGCAGATTCAGCAGGAAATGCAGTAGCAGGATATGCAGCAGTAGATAAAGCAGGAGATGCAACAGCAGGGGATGCAGCAGCAGATTCAGCAGCAAATTCTGCAGGAAATGCAGCAAAATGAGATACAGGAGCAGATGCAGTAAGAGATGCAGATTAAGCAGTAGATGCAGCAGGAAAAGATGCTTCGGCTGATACAGCAGCAGGGAGATGAGCAGGAGATTGAGCAGGAGATGCAGTAGGAGGCGAGGCAGGAGGTGATGATGCAGCAGAAACAGAAGGAGGAGATGCAGACGCAGAAGATACAGCAGGAGATGCAGAAGCAGAAACAGAAGCAGGAGATGCATCGGTAGTAGATACAGCAGATGCGGCAGGAGATACAGCAGGAGATGCAGAGAAAAGAGATGAAGCAGCAGGAGATGCAGCGGCAGGAGATGCAGCAGCAGGAGATGCAGAGGCAGGAGATGCAGCAGTAGATGCAGATTCAGCAGGAGATTCATCAGCAGAAGAATCTGCAGCAGATTCACAGTAAGACGTGCAGGAGCAGGAGATTCAGAAGGAGATGGGCAGAAATAGATGCAGCAGGAGAAGCCGCAGTAGGAGATGCAACAGAAGATGGAGGAGGAGGAGATGCAGCAGGAAATGCAGAAGGATATGCAGCAGGAGAAGCATCAGGAAGAGATTCAGCAAGACATGCAGTAGCAGCAGATACAGCAGCAGGAGATGCAGCAGTAGGAGATGCATCAGCAGATGTAGAAGCAGATGCAGCAGGAGAAGCAGGAGGAGATGCAGCAGCAGGAGATGCTGCAGCAGATGTAGCAGGAGGAGATACAGCACCAGGAGACACAGCAGGAGGTGATGCAGCAGGTAATACAGCAGCAGGAGATGCAGCAAAAGATGCAGCTAGAGATACAGCAGCAGGAAATGCAGCAGTATATAAAGAAGCAGAGGATGCAGTAGCAAGAGATGCAGCAGGAGTTTCAGCATGAGATTCAGCAGCAGAAGATGCAGGAGCAGGAGACGTAGCAGCAGGAGATGAGCAGCAGGTGATGTAGCAGCAGAAGATGCTGCAGCAAATGTATCAGGAGGAGATGCAGCAGTGGGAGACTTAGCAGGACGTTATGCAGCAGGAGATGCAGCAGGAGATTCTATAGCAGGAGTTTCCGCAGGAGATGCAGCAGGAGATTCTATAGCAGGAGATTCAGCAGGAGATGCAGCAGGAGTTGCAGCAGCAGGATATGTAGCACCAAGAAATGCAGCAGGAGAAGAAGGAGGAGATGCAGCAGCAGGAAATTCAGCAGCAGGAGATGCAGCAGGAAATTTAGCAGTAGGAAATTCAGCAGCAGGAGATGCAGCAGGGAGATTCAGCAGGAGATTCGCAGCAACTGATGTAGCAGCTGGAGATGAAGCAGGAGATGCAGCAGTAGATGAAGCAGCAGCATATGCAACAGCAGATGCACCAGATGGAGCAGAAAGAGATGCAGAAGGGGATGGAGCAGCAGATGCAACGGGAAATGGTGCATCAGGAGATGCATCCACAGATGCATGGGCAGAGGATGCATCAGGAGATGTAGCAGCAGGAGATAGAGGAGCAGGTGATGCCGCAGGAGATGCAGCAGAAGATGCAACACCAGAAGATGCAGCACCAAGAGATGCAGCAGCACATGCAATATCAGCAAATGCAGCAGTAGGAGATGAAGCAGCAAATGCAGCAGCAGGAGATGCAGCAGCAGGAACTACAACAGGAATAGATGCAGAAGGTAATGCAGCAGCAGAATTTGAAGCAGAATATGCATCAGCAGGAAATGCTGCAACAAGAGATTCAGACGGAGATGCTGCAGGAGGTGCAGCAGCAGAAGATGAAGCAGCAGATGCAGCAGCAGATGCAGCAACAGGAGATGCAGCAGAAGTAGATGCTTGCAGCAGCACATGCAGAATTTGATGCAGAATTAGGAGATGAAGCAGCAGCAGAGGCATCAGGAGATTCAGCAGCAGCAGATTCAGCATGATATGTAGAAGCATTAGATGCCGCAGGAGATTCATCAGGAGATTCAGCAGCAACTGATGCAGAAGCAGGAGAAGCAGCAGGAGATGCAGCAGCAGCAGGAGATGCAGAAGCAGATGCAGCAGGAAATGAAGATTCAGCAGAAGATGCAGTAGGAAGAGATTCTTCAACATATGCAGCTACATGATATGTTGAAGCAACTGGAGATACAGCAGGTTATGGAGAAAGAGGAGATGATGCAGCAGACGCAGCAGCAGGAGATTCAACAGCAGGAGATGCAGCAGCAGGAGATTCAGCAGCATGAGATTCAGCAGCAGGAGAAGCAGCAGGAGATGCATATTTAGAAGGAGATATGTCAGGAGATGTAGCAGGATATGTAGCAGCATTAGATGCTAACAGAGATTCAGGAGGAGATTCAGTAGAAGGAGATGCAAGAGCAGGATATGAAGCAGCAGGAGATGCAGATTTAGCAGGAGATTCAGAAGAAGGAGATGCAGAAGCAGATGCAGCAGGAAATGCAGATCCAGCAGGAGAAGCAATAGGAAGAGAATCTTCAGCAGATGCAGCAGGATGTGAAGGATGACGAGATGTAGCAGGACATAGAGCAGCCACAGATGCATCAGCAGAAGAAGCAGGAAATGCAGCAAGAGATGCAGCAGCAGAGACGTAGCCGCAGATGCATCAGAAGTAGATGCAACAGGAGACGCAGCAGCAGCAGATTCCGCAGGAGATGCATCAGCAGAAGATGCAGAAGGAGTTGCAGCATCAGGACATTCAGCAGGAAATGCAGCAGTAGGGGATGTAGTAGCAGGAGACACAGAAGGAGATGCAGAAGGAGCTGCAGCATCAGGAAATGCATCAGGGAATGCAGCAGAAGCAGAAGTAACAGGAGATGCAGCAGCATCATATGCACTAGGAGATGTAGCCGCAAGAGATGAAGAAGCAGGAGATGCTACAGGCGATTCAGCCAGAGATGCAGAAGGAGGAGATGCAGCAGCAGGAGGTGCAGCAAAACATACATCAGCAGGAGACACAGCAGCAGGATATGAGGCAGAAGGTGCACCAGCAGCAGAAGTAGCAGCAGATGCAGCAGCAAAGGGTGCAGGAAGAGGTGCAGCAAGAATTGCATCAGCATGGAGGTGCTGCTGGAATTTCAGTAGGATATGCAACAGCAAGCGATTTGGCAACAGCAGATGCAGCAGGATATGGAGCAGCAGATGCAGCTGCATGAGGTGTATCAGTAGGTAATGTAGCAGGAGATGCATATTCAGCAGGTGATGCACCAGGATATGCAGCAGGAGATTCAAGAGAAGGAAATGCAGCAGGAAATCAGCAAGAGATGCAGCAGCAGGAGATGCAGGAAAAGAAGATGCAGCCGCAACAGAGGCAGCAGCAGATTCAGCAGGAGATGCAGCATCAGGAGATTCAGCAGGAGATGCATCAGCAGGAAATGCATCAGCAGATTCTGCAGCAGGATATTCTGTAGGATATTCTACAGCACGAGATTCAGTAGAAAATGCAGCAGGAGATGCAGCAGGAGATATAGAAGGAGATTCAGCAGCAGGGGATGCAGTAGGAGATGCAGCAGGAGTTACATCAGCAGGAATTGTAGCAGGAGATGCTGGAGGAGATTCTGCAGAAGAAGATTCAGCAGGAGATGCAGCAGGAGATGAAATAGAAACATAGGCATCAGCAGTTACAGCAGGAAGTGCAGCAGGAGATTCAGCAGGAGATGCAGCCGCAGATGCCTTCAACAGGATATGCAGCTGAACTGCAGAAGCACTAGATGCATCAGTAGAAGACTGAGCAGCAGATGGAGCAGGAAATGGAGATACTTCTGCAGATGCATCTGCAGATTCATGAGCAGAGGATGCAGCAGCAGGAGATGCTGGAGGACACCAAGTGGCAGAAGATGTAGCAGCAGGAATTGTAGCAGAAGATGCAGCATTACATGAATGAGCAGCAGATGCAGCAGCAGATTAAGGAGATGCAGTAGCCAGAAATACAGCAGAAGATGCAGCAAGAGGAGATGAAGCAACAGGAGATGCAGCAGCAGATGATGTAGCAGGAGTTGCAGCAGCAGATGCAATAGCAGGAGATGCAGCAATATATGAAGCAGCACCAGATGCAGCACCATATGCTGAAGATGTAGTAGGAAGAGATTCAGCAGGAAGAGATCGAGCAGCAGCTGCTGCTGCATAAAGTGTATCAGCAGGAGACGTAGCAGGAGATGCATATTCAGCAGATGATGCACCAGGATATGAAGCAGCAGTTTCAACAGAAGGAAATGCAGCAGGAAATCAGCCGGAGTTGCAGCAGCAGGAGATGCAGGAAAAGAAGATGCAGCCGCACCAGAGGCAGCAGCAGATTCAGCAGGAATTGCAGCAGCATGAGGTGAAGAGACAGGAGATTCAGCAGAAGGAGATGAAGAGGCAGGAGATTCAGCAGGAGATGCATCAGCAGGTTGTGCAGCAGGAAATTCCGTAGGAGATTGTGCAGCAGGAGATTCAGTAGAAAAGGCAGCTGAAGATAATGCAGCAGCAGGAGTTGAAGGAGAATATGCATCAGCAGGAAATGCAGCACCAAAAGATTCACACGAAGATGCAGCAGGAGGTGCAGCAGCAGGAGATGCAGAAGCAGATGTTGCAACAGGTGCAGCACCAGCAGATGCAGTAACAGGAGATGCAGCAGAAGGAGATGCTGCAGCAGCACATGCAGAAGGTGATGCAGCAGTCGGAGATGCAGCAGCAGCAGATGCAGCAGGAGATTCAGCAGCAAAGGATATTCAGTAGCAGACACGACATCAGGAGATTCAGCAGCTGGAGGTGCAGCAGGAGATGCAGAAGCAAACGCAGCAGTAGGAGTGGCAGCAGGTGGAGATGCCTGACGAGATGCATATTCAGAAGGAGATGCAGTAGGAAGAGATTCATCAGGAGATTCAGCAGCAACTGATGCAGAAGCAGGAGAAGCAGCAGGAGATGCAGCAGCAGCAGGAGATGCAGAAGCAGAAGGAAATGAAGCTTCAGCAGAAGATGCAGAAGGAAGAGATTCTTCAACATATGCAGCAGCATGATAAGATGCAGCAACTGGAGGTACAGCATGTTATGGAGAAAGGAGGAGATGATGCAGCAGACGCAGCAGCAGGAGATTCAGCAGCAGGAGATGCAGCAGCAGGATATTCAAATGCAAAATAAGCAGCAGGAGAAGCATATATATAGAAGGAGATACGTCAGGAGATGTAGCAGGATATGTAGCAGCATGAGATGCCGCCGGAGATTGAGGAGGAGATTCAGCAGAAGGAGATGCAAGAGCAGGAGATGCATCAGCAGGAGATGCAGAAGCAGATGCAGCTGGAGATGCAGATTTAGCAGGAGATGCAGCAGCAGGAGATGCAGAAGCAAACGCAGCAGTAGGAGTGGCAGCAGGTGGAGATGCCTGACGAGATGCATATTCAGAAGGAGGTGCAGTAGGAAGAGATTCATCAGGAGATTCAGCAGCAACTGATGCAGAAGCAGGAGAAGCAGCAGGAGATGCAGCAGCATCAGGAGATGCAGAAGCAGATGCAGCAGGAAATGAAGATTCAGCAGAAGATGCAGTAGGAAGAGATTCTTCAACATATGCAGCAGCATGATATGATGCAGCAACAGGAGATACAGCAGGTTATGGAGAAAGAGGAGATAATGCAGCAGACGCAGCAGCAGAAGATGCAGCAGGAGAAGATGCAGCGGCATGAGATTCAGCAGCAGGAGATTCAGCAGCAGGGGATGCATATTTAGAAGGAGATACGTCAGGAGATGTAGCAGGATATGTAGCAGCATGAGATGCCACCAGAGATTGAGGAGGAGATTCAGCAGAAGGAGATGCAAGAGCAGGAGATGAAGCAGCAGGAGATGCAGAAGCAGATGCAGCAGGAGATGCAGATTTAACAGGAGATTCAGGAGCAGGAGATGCAGAAGCAGATGCAGCAGGAGTCGATGCAGCAGCAGGACATGCAGGAGGAGTCGATGCAGAAGGTAATAGAGCAGCAGGAGATTCAGAAGAAGGAGATGCAGAAAGAGATTCAGCAACAGGAGATGCAGCAGCAGGAAAGGCAGCAGTATATACAGAAGCAGGATATGCAGCAGGAGGAGATGCAGTAGGAGGAGATAGAGCAGGTAATGCACCAGCAAGAGATGCAGCAGGAGATGCAAGAGCAAGAGATGCTGCATCAGACCCATCAGCAGGAGATGTAGCAGCAGAAGCTGCAGCAGGAAATGCAGCAGTAGCAGGAGATGAAGCATTATCATGAGATGCATTAGGCGGTGCCGCATCAGGATATGTACCAGGAGATAGGATTACGAGATGTAGCAGGACATAGAGCAGCAGCAGATGCATCAGCAGATGAAGCAGGAAATGCAGCAAGAGATGCAGCAGCAGAGATGTAGCCGCAGATGCATCAGAAGCAGATTCAACAGGAGATGCAGCAGCAGCAGATTCCGCAGGAGATGCATCAGCAGAAGATGCAGAAGGAGTTGCAGCATCAGAACATTCAGCAGGAAATGAAGCAGTAGGGGATGTAGTAGCAGGAGACACAGAAGGAGATGCAGAAGGAGCTGCAGCATCAGAAGATGCATCAGGGAATGCAGCAGCAGCAGAAGTAACAGGAGATGCAGCAGCATCATATGAACTAGGAGATGTGGCAGCAGGGGATGAAGAAGCAGGTGATGCTACAGGCGATTCATCCGGAGATGCAGAAGGAGGAGATGCAGCAGCAGGCAGTGCAGAGTAGTAGATGAAATTAAGAATATGCAGCGGAATAAAATATAGCAGGAGATGCAGCGGCAGTAAATGCAGTAAGAGGATGCAACAGCAGATGCAGCAGCAGGAGACCTATCAGGAGATGAAGCAGTAGATGAAGCAGCAACAGATGCAGCAGCAAATTCAGCAGATAGAGCAGGAGATGCTGTAGCAGGAGGTGCAGAAGGAGATGTAGCAGAACGAGATGCAGCAGCTGGAGATGCAGGAAAAGAAGATGCAGCTGCAACAGAGGCAGCAGCAGATTCGGCAGGAGTTGCACCAGCAGGACATTCAGCACCAAAAGATGCAGCATCAGGAGATTCAGCAGGAGATGCATCAGCACATTATGCAACAGGAAATTCCGTAGGAGATTCTGCAGCAGGAGATTCAGTAGAAAATGCAGCAGGGGATACAGCAGGAGATATAGAAGGAGATTCAGCAGCCGGGGATGCAGTAGGAGATGCAACAGGAGATACATCAGCAGGAATTGTAGCAGGAGATGCTGGAGGAGATTCTGCAAAAGAAGATTCCGTAGGAGATGCAGCAGGAGATGAAATAGCAACATAGGCATCCGCAGTTACAGCAGGAAGTGCAGCAGAGGATGCAGCAGGAGATGAAGCAGAAGGCTATAAAGCAGCAGGAGATGAAGAAGCAGGCTAAAAAGCAGCAGGAGATGAAGCAGCAGATGCAGCAGTAGGAGATGCATGAAGACATCAAGTAGAAGGAGATGCAGCCGCAGCAAGTGTAGCAGGAGATGCAGCAGTACATGAAGCATCAGGAAATGGAGCAGCAGATTAAGGAGATGCAGCAGTACATGAAGCATCAAGAAATGGAGCAGCAGATAAAGCAGCAAGAGATAATGCAGCAGGTGATGCAGCATCAGGTGATGCAGCTGCAGAGGCAGCAGATGTAGCAGCAATAGATGCAGCAGCAGATGCATCATGAGATGCAGATTCAGCAGGAGATGTAGCAGCAGAAGTTGCTGCAGAAGACGATGCAGCAGAAGGAAAAGCATCAAGATATGCTGCAGTAGGAGATGCAGTAGGATATGAAGAAGGAGATGCAGCATCAGGAGATGCAGCAGGGGATGCATATTCAGCAGTAGATTCAGCAGAAAGTTCAGAAGGAGATGCAGCAGCAGGAGATTTAGCAGGAGATGGAGCAGTAGATGAAGCAGCAGCATATGCAACAGCAGATGCACCAGATGGAGCAGAAAGAGATGCAGCAGGGGATGCAGCAGCAGATGAAACAGGAAATGACGCATGAGGAGATGCATCCGCAGATGCATGAGCAGAGGATGCATCAGGAGATGTAGCAGCAGGAGATACAGAAGAAGGAGATGAAGCAGCAGATGCAACAGCAGTAGATGCAGGAGGACATCAAGTAATAGGGGCTGCTCCTACTTCCTCATTTTTTTCTATATCTCCCGCTGCATACTCTGCTGCTGCCTCTGCTGGCGCATTTCCTGCTGATGCATCTCCTGCTACATATCCTTCTTCTGCATCTACTGTTGCTACATTTCCTGCTGAATTTGCTGCTGAATCTGGTGCTGCATCCCCTGCTGCTGATTCTCCTGCTTCTGCATATCCTGCTGCTTTCTGGTCTGTTTCATCTACTGCTGCTGCATATCCTCCTACATCTTCTGCTGCTACACTTCCTTCTGCTGCATCTGCTACTGCATCTCCTGCTGCATCTCCTTCTGCTCTATCTCCTGCTGAAAATCCTGCTCCATCTCCTACGGCTGCATCTCCTGCAGCTGAATCTGCCGCGGCAGTGCTGTGGTTGCATCTCCTGCTGCTGCATCTCCTGTTGCTGCATCTCCTTCAGAATATCCTGATGATGCAGATGCAGCAGCTGGAGCAGCAGGAGATGCAGCAGGAGATGCAGAAGGAGATGCAGCAGGAGATGCCCAAGCAGGAGATGGAGCAGGGGATACAGCAGCGTGCCAAGCAGCAGCAGATGCGGCAGCAATATATGCAGCAAAAGGAGATGAAGCAGGATAGGAAGCATCAGGAGACTAGCAAGATGAGATGCATTAGGAGATTCGGCAGCAGGCTATGCAGCAGCAGTAGATGCAGCAGAGAATGGAGCAGCACGAGATTCAGCAGTAGGAGATGGCACAGGCGATGCAGCTGCAGGAGATGCAGCAGCAGATGCAGCATCAGGAAATGCACGAGGACATCCATCAGCAGGAGATGCAGCAGCAGGAGATGCAGCAGGAGGCGAATCTACAGTAGATGCAGCAAAAGATGCAGGAGATTCTGCAGCAGGTGATGCAGCAGCAGGAGATGCAGCGAGATATGCAGAAGCAGGAGATGCAGCAGCAGGAGACGTCGTATGAGATGCAGAAGCAGGAGATTCAGCAGCAGATGCAGCAGGAGATGCAGCAGCAAGATAGGCATCAGAAGGAGATAAAACAGGAGATGCAAAAGCAGGAGATTAAGCTACAGGAGATGCATTAGGAGATGCAGTAGCAGCAGATACAGCATCAGGAGATGCAGCTGCGGTAGATGCAGGAGCAGATTCAGAAGCAGATTCCGTAAGAGATGCAGCAGCAGGAGATTGATAAGCAAAAGATATAGCAGCAGGAGATGCAGCAGCAGGAAATTCAGGAGGAGATGCAGCAGCAGAAGCAGCAGGTAATGCAGCAGCAGTAGATGAAGTAGGGTTAGAAGCAGCTGTAGATGCAGCAGGGTATGCAAGAGCAGGAGATTCAGCAGCAGGAGATGAAGCAGGGGAGATGCATCATCAGATGAATCTGCTGATGCATCAGAGGAAGTTGCAGAAGAAGATGCCGCAGCAGGAGGTTCAGCAGAGGATGCAGCAGCAATAGATGCAGGTGTAGATCCAGGAGGAGGACATAGAGAAGCAGGAGATGCAGCAGCACATGCAGCAGCAGATGCAGGAGATGAAGCAGTAGGAGAAGCAGCAGGAGGAGATTGAGCAGGAGATGCATCAGGAGGTTCAGCAGCAGGAGATGCAGCATTAGGAGATGTATCAGTGGATGCAGCAGCAGGAGATGCTGCAGGGGATTCAGTAGAAGGTGATGCAGCAGCAGATGCAGCAGAAGTGAATTCAGCAGCAGAAGATGCAGCAGTGTATGCAGCAGCAGCAGATGGAGCATCAGGTGATGCAGAAGGACATCAAAAAATCAGAAGATGAAGCAACAGGAGATGCAGCAGTAGATTTATCTACCGCAGATGCACCAAAAGATGCAAGAGATGCAGCAGCAGGAGATGCAGCTGGAGATGCAGCAGCAGTAGATTGAGCAAGATATACAGAAGCAGGAGCTGCATCAGCGGGAGATGTGGCATGAGAGGCAGAAGAAGATCCTGGAGCAGATGCAGTAGCATACACAGCAACAGCAGATACAGCAGCAGGAGATGCAGCAGTTTATGCATCAGCAGCAGATGCAGCAGCAGGAGTTCAGCAGCAGGAGATGCATCAGTAAATGCAGCAGCAGGAGATGCATCAGTAAATGCAGCAGCAGGAGATGCAGCAGGAGATGTAGTAGGATTAGATTCAGCAGTAGATGCAGCAGGAGCTGCAGCAGCAGGAGATGCAGCAGGAATTGCAGTAGTAGGAGATGAAGCAGTATATGAAGCAGCAGCAGATGCAGCAGAAAATACGGTAGATGCAGCAGTAGGAGATGAATCAGGAGATGCAGCAGGAGATTCAGCAGCAGGAGATGCAGTAGAAGATGATGCAGATGGAGCTGTAGCATCAGGAGATGCAGAATGATAAGCAGAAGGAGATGCAGTAGTAGGAGATGAAGCAGTATATGAAGCAGCAGCAGATGCAGCAGTAGGAGATGAATGAGGAGATGCAGCAGGAAGAGATGCTTCAGCAGGTACAGCTTCATGAGATGTAGCACGAGATACAGAAGGAGATGCTGTAGGAGAAGAGGCAGGAGGAGATGATGCAGCAGACCCAGTAGCAGGAGATGCAGAAGCAGAAGATGCAGCCGGAGATTCTGCAGCAGGAGATGCAGCAGCAGGAGATACAGTGGCAAGAGATGAGCAGCGGATTCAGCAGGAGATTCTGCAGCAAGAGATGAAGCCTCAGGATCTGCAGAGAAGAAGATGCAGCAGTAGGAGATGCAGCAGGAGACACAACAGCAGATGCATTAGCAGGAGATGCAGCAGCAGAAGATACAGCAGCAGCAGCAGAAGCACAAGAAAATGGAGCAGGAGATGCGGCAGGATAAGATGCAGTACCAGCAGATGCAGCAGGAGATGCAGCGTCTGGAGTTGAAACACTAGAAGATGCTGCAGAAGATGCAGCAGCAGAATCATCAGGAGAAGCAGGAGCAGGAAAAGCAGGAGCAGGAGATGCATCAGCAGAGATGCAGGAGTAGGAGAAGCAGAAGCAGGAGATGTGGCAGCAAGACATGCAAAAGGATATGCAGAAGCAGGAGATGCGGCAGCAGGAGAGGTGCCATGTGATTCAGCAGGAGATGCAGCAGAAGATAGAGAAGCAGGAGATGCACCAGCTGATGCAGGAAGAGGTTTAGCAGTAGGAGATTTAGCAGGAGGAGAGGCAGCAGCAGGAGATGTAGCAGTAGATTCTGCTGCAACTCCTCTGCTGCCTCTCCTACTGCATCTGCTCCTGTTTCATCTTTTGTTGCATCTCCTGCTGCTGTATATCATGGTGCATATCCTCTTGCTACATCTCCAGCTGTATCTCCTGCTGCATCATCTGCTGCATCAACTTCTGCTGCTACATCTCCTACTGAATCTGCATCTCCTGATGCATCTTTTGCTGCATCTATTACTGCTGCATCTGTTGCCTCTGAAGCTGCAGCTGCATCACCTGCTGCTGCATCACCTGCTGCATTACCTCCTGCTGCATATTCTGCTGCATTTCATGCTGCTGCTTAATCTGCTGCTCCATTTCCTGATGCTTCATATACTGCTGCATCTCCTTAATCTGCTGCTTCATTTCCTGATGCTTCATGTACTACTGCATCTCCTGATACATTTGCTGCTGCTGCATCTCCTTCTACTTGATGTCCTCCTGCATCTCCTGCTGCTGCATCTGCTGCTTCATCTCCTGATGCATCTTCTGCGGATGCATCTGAGGATGCATCTCCATAATCATCTCCATTTCCTGCTGCATCTACTGCTCAATCTTCTACGGATGCATCTAATGCTTCTGCATTTCAGCTGAATATCCTGTTGAAGGCATCTGCGGCTGCATCTCCTGCTGCTACCTCTCCTGCTTCATCTCCTGCTGCACCTCCTGCAGTAACTGCTGATGCCTATGTTGCTATTTCATCTCCTGCTGCATCTCCTGCTGAATCTTCTTCTGCAGAATCTCCTCCTGCATCTCCTGCTACAATTCCTGCTGATGTATCTCCTGTTTCATCTCCTACTACATCCCCTGCTGCTGAATCTCCGGCTTCTCTATCTCCGTCTGCATCTACTGCTACATCTTCTGCTAGTGCATGTTCTGATGCATATCCTGCTGATGCATATCCTGCTGCTGTATTTCCTGATGCATCTCTTTCTGCTTTATCTTTTTCTACATGTCCTGCTGCATATATTCCTGCTGGATCTCCTGCTAATCTCCTCCTACTACATCTTCAGCATATGCTGCTGCATCTGGTGCTGCTTCACATATTGCTGCATCTCCTGCTATTGCATCTGCTGCTGCAAGTCCTGCTACTTCATCTGCTGTTGCATCTCCTGTTACTTCATCTGCTGCTGAATCTGCATCTCCTCTTTTGTTTCCTTCCTGCATCTCCTGCTGCTGCATCTCCTGCTGCTACATCTGCTGTTGCTGTGTATGCTACTGCATCTGCTGCAGGATCTTCTTCTTCTGCCTCTCATGCCACATCTCCCGCTAATGCATCTCCTGCTTCTGTATATCTTGCTCAATCTGCTGCTGCTGCATCTCCAGCTGCATCTCCTGCTGCTTCATCTTCTGATTTTTTGATGTCCTCCTGCATCACCTGACGCTCCATCTGCTGCTACTGCATACACTGCTGCATCTTCTGCTGCATCACATGCTGCTGCAGCTCCTGCTGCATCTCCTGCTGAATCTAATCCTACTACATCTCCTGCTGCATCTCCTGCTACTGCATAAACTGCTGCATCTCCTCTTGCTGCATCTCCTGCCGCTGCATTTACTGATGCATCTCCTGATGCTGCATCTCCACCTGCTGCATCTCCTGGTGCTGAACTCCTGCTGCTGCATCTGCTGCTGATGCATCTCCTGATGCTGCATCTGCTGTTGCTGTGTATGCTACTGCATCTGCTCCAGGATCTTCTTCTTCTGCCTCTCATGCCACATCTCCCGCTGATGCATCTCCTGCTTCTGTATATCTTACTCAGTCTACTGCTGCTGCATCTACAGCTGCATCTCCTGCTGCTGTATCTCTTGCATCTTTTGGTGCATCTGCGGTAGATAAATCTACTGCTGCATCTCCTGTTGCTTCACCTTCTGATTTTTTGATGTCCTTCTGCATCACCTGATGCTCCATCTGCTGCTGCTGCATACACTGCTGCATCTTCTGCTGCTGAATTTACTTCTACTGCATCTTCTGCTGCATCACCTTCTACTGAATCCCCTGCAGCATCTCCTGCTGCTGCATCCACTGGTACATCTCCTAATGCTACATCTCCTGCTGCTGCACCTCCTGATGCATCTCCTGCTCAATCTCCTCCTGCTGCTTCTCCTACTGCTTCATCTCCAGCATCTGCTGCTGCATGTGCTGCTGCATCTCCTGCTTCTCTATGTCCTCCTCCTGGATCTACACCTGCATCGATTGCTGCTGCATCCTCTGCTGAAACTCCTGCTGCTACATCTCCTTCTGCAACTTTCTCTGATGCATCAGCAGATTCATCTGATGATGCATCTCCCCTGCTTCATCTCCTGCTGCTGAATCTCCTGCTCTTGCATACCCTGCTGCATCTACAGCTGCTTCTAACCCTACTTCATCTACTGCTGCTGCATTACCTGCTGCTTCTGCTGCTGCATCTCCTCCTGAATTTCCTGCTGATGCATCTCCTGCTGCTATATCTTTTGCTTATCAATCTCCTCTCCTGCTGCTGCATCTCTTATGGAATCTGCTTCTGAATCTGCTCCTGCATCTACTGCAGTTGCATCTCCTGATGCTGTATCTGCTGCTACTGCATCTCCTAATGCATCTCCTGTAGCTTAATCTCCTGCTTTTGCATCTCCTGTTTTATCTCCTTCTGATGCCTATCTTGCTGCTGCATCTCCTGCTGCATCTGCTGCTGCATCTCCTGCTTCTGCATATCTCGCTGCATCTCCTGCTGCTGCATCTCCTGCTGCATCTGCCGCTGAATCTCCTGCTTCTGCATGTCATACCACATCTCCTGCTGCTGCATCTTCTGCTTCTGCATATCTCGCTGCATCTCCTGCTGCTGCATCACCTGCTGCCGAATCTCCTGCATCTTTTGCTGCATCTGCTGTAGATTCGCCTCCTGCTGCATCTCCTGCTGCTGCATCTCCTGCTGATGGATGTCCTCGTGCATCTCCTGATGCTGCATCTGCTGCTGCATCTCCTGCAGCTGCATCTCCTGTGCCATCTCCTACTGCTGAATCTCGTGCTGCTCCATTCTCTGCTGCATCTACTGCTGCTGCATAGCCTGCTGCAGAATCTCCTAATACATCTCCTCTTACTTAGTCTCCTGATGCTTCCTATCTTGCTTCATCTCCTTTTGCTGCATATATTGCTGCCGCATCTGCTGCTGCTTGTCCTGCTGCTGTATCTCCTGCTCCATCTCCTGCTGGGGCATCTCCTGCTGCATCTCCTTCTGCATCTCCTGCTGATCCAGTTGCTGCATCTGCGTCATCAGGATATTCTGAAGGAGATGCAGCAACAGGAGATGCAGCAGCAGGAGATGCAACCACAGCACTGTGGCAGCAGATTCAGCTGCAGGAGATGCAGCCGTAGGAGATGCAGCAGGATTTTCAGCAGGAGATAGAGCAGAAGGAGATGCAGCAGGAGATGCAGTAGCAGATGCAGCAGAAGGAAGTGTAGCAGCAGAAGATGTAGGAGGATATGCAGCAGCAGTAGATGAAACAGACCAGAAAGCAGCAGGATATGCAGAAGCAGGAGAATCAGCAGCAGGGGATGCAGCACCAGATTCAGCAGCAAATTCAGCAGGAAATGTAGCAACAGTAGATGCAGAAGAAGGATATGCAGCAGGAGATGCATCAGCAGGAAATGTGCCAGCAGAGGCAGCAGCAGAGTATGCAGCGGGAGATATAGAAAAAAATGAGGACGTAGGAGCAGCCCCTATTACTTGATGTCCTCCTGCATCTACTGATGCTGCATCTGCTGCTTCATCTCCTGCTTCTGTAACTCCTGCTGCTACATCTCCTGATGCATCCTCTGCTCATGCATCTGCGGATGCATCTCCTCATGCATCATTTCCCATTTCATCTGCTGCTCCATCCCCTGCTGCAACTCTTTCTGCTCCATCTGGTGCATCTGCTGTTGTATATGCTGCTGCTTCATCTACTGCTACATCTCCTGCTAAATCTCCTGCTGCTACATTTCCTTCTGAACTTTCTGCTGAATAACCTGCTGAATATTCATCCCCTGCTGCATTTCTTGCTGCTGCATCTCCTGCTTCATATCCTACTGCATCTCCTCCTGCAGCATATCTTGCTGCATTTCCTACAGCTGCATCTCCTGCGTCATCCTCTTCTCCTTTATATCATGCTGCTTCATCTCCTGATGCATCCTCTGCTCATGCATCTGCGGATGCATCTCCTGATGCACCATTACCCATTTCATCTGCTGCTCCATCCCCTGCTGCATCTCTTTCTGCTCCATCTGGTGCATCTGCTGTTGCATATGCTGCTGCTTCATCTACTCCTGCATCTCCTGCTAAATCTCCAGCTACTGCATCTCCTTCTGAACTTTCTACTGAATCACCTGCTGAATATGCATCCTCTGCTGCATCTCCTGCTGCTCATCTCCTACTTCATATCCTACTGCATCTTATCCTGCAGCATATCTTGCTGCATTTGCTTCTGCTGCATCTCCTGCTGCATCATCTGCTGCAGCATCTTCTGCTGCTACATCTCCTGCTGAATCTGTATCTCCTGATGCATCTGCTGCTGCATCTATTGCTGCTACATCTGCTGCCTCTGCAGCTGCAGCTGCAGCACCTGATGCTGCATCACCTGCTGTATGACCTCCTGCTGCTTAATCTGCTGCTCCATTTCCTGATGCTTCATGTACTGCTGCATCTCCTGCTACACTTGCTGCTGCTGCATCTCCTTCTGCTTGATGTCCTCCTGCATCTCCTACTGCTGCATCTGCTGCTTCATCTCCTGCTGCTTTATAGCCTGCTGCTTCATCTCTTGCTGCACCTTCTGTGGATGCATCTGTGGTTGCATCTGCAGAAGCATCTCCTTTTTCTGCTTCATCTGCTGCTCAATCTTCTACGGATGCACCTAGTGCTTCTGCATTTCATCTGAATATCCTGTTGAAGTCATCTGCGACTGCATCTCCTGCTGAATCTCCTGCTGCACTTCCTGCTGTAACTGCGGATGCCTATGTTGCTATTTCATCTCCTGCTGCATCTCCTAGGGAATCTTCTTCTGCAGAATCTCCTCCAGCATCTCCTGCTACAATTCCTACTGATGTGTCTCCTGCTGCCTCTCCTACTGCATCCCCTGCTGCTGAATCTCCTTCTATATCTCCTGCTGCATCTCCTGCTGCATTTTCTACTGAATCTCCTGCTGCAGAATCTCCTACGGAATTTCCTGCTGCAGAATCTGCTGATGCTTTTCCTGCTGATGCATCTCCTGCTGAATCCCCTGTTGCTGCATCTCCTGCTGCTGAATCTCCTGCCTCTTCATCTCCTGCTGCTGCAACTCCTGCTGAATCTGCTGCTGCCTCTGTTGCGGCTGCATCTTCTTTTCCTGCATCTCCTGCTGCTGCATCTCTTGCTGATTTCCTGCTGCATTTCCTTCTATTGAATCTCCTGCTGCATATCCTGGTGCATCACCTGCTGAATATGCATCTCCTGCTACATCTCCTGCTGATACACCTCATGCAGCTGCAGCTGCTGCTGCATATCCTGCTGCATCTGCTGTTACCAAATCGCTTGCTGTTGCATATCCTACTGAATTTCCAGCAGCATCTCCATGCTGATGCAATTCTTGCTGCATCTCATCCTGCACTCTTTGCTGCTGCATCTGCTGCTACTTCTGCTGCTGGTGCATCTCCTACCTCATATCCTGCTGATGTATATTTTTCTGTATCTCCTGCTGATGCATCTCCTGCTGCATCTCCTGCTTCTTCACAGGAAGGGCAGAAGAGGAGGTAGGGTAGCCCTCTATGTTAGAGAGGGCTTTGATACCCTCGAGCTGGACTACGGTCATGATGGGACTGAGTGCCTGTGGGTGAAAATCAGAGGAGTCCATGGGCAGGAAGGGATTGTGATGGGAGTCTGCTATAGACCGCCCAGCCAAGAAGAAGCAGCTGATGAGCTCTTCTACAAACAACTAAGTGTAGTCTCAAGATCGCTACCTCTAGTCCTTGTGGGAGACTTCAATTTCCCAGATATAGGCTGGGAGTATAATACAGCAGAAAGGAAGCAGTCCCGGAGGTTCCTGGAGTGTGTGGAAGACAACTTCCTCACACAGCTGGTGGGCGAACCGACAAGGGACGTTGCCCTCCTTGACCTGCTGTTTGTGAACAGAGAAGGACTGGTGGGGGATGTGAAGGTTGGAGGACGCTTGGGGCAAAGCGATCATGAGATGATAGAGTTCTCAGTGCAGGGTAAAATGAAGAAGGAGGTTAGCAGAACAGTTGCCCTCAACTTTCAGAGAGCAGACTTTGGGCTGTTCAGAAGGCTGGTCGGAAAAGTCCCGTGGGAGGCGCTCCTTGAAGGCAAAGGTGTCCATGAGGGCTGGACGCTCTTCAAGAAGGAACTCCTAGCAGCTCAGGAGAAAGCCGTCCCCAAGTTCCGGAAAAGTAGCCGGAGGGGTAAGAAACCAGTGTGGTTGAGTAGGGAGGTCCTAAGAGACATCAATAGGAAGAGGAGGGCCTACGACCTCTGGAGGAAGGGGCAGGCATCCTGGGTGGACTATAGGGAGGAAGTGAGAACGTGCAGGGAAATAATCAGGAGGGCTAAGGCCCAACTAGAAATGCGATTGGCCATGACTGTGAAAGACAACAAAAAGTCTTTCTACAAATATGTCAACAGCAAAAGGAGGGCTAGGGAGAATCTCCAGTCCCTAGTAGATGCAGAGGGAACAAGAGTAACAGGGGATGAAGACAAGGCTGAAGTGCTCAATGCTTACTTTGCCTCAGTCTTTAACAGTAAGGAAAATTGTTCCCTCTGTGCACAACCCCAAGGGTTGGAAGAGAAGTATGAGATTCCTAAGGTCCAAGAGGAGGTGGTTAGAGACTTGCTTGCCCAGCTAGATGCCCACAAGTCTATGGGGCCAGATGGAGTCCACCCAAGAGTTTTGAGGGAACTGGCGGATGTGCTGGCCAAACCCCTTTCCATCATCTTCCAACAGTCCTGGATGACTGGGGAGGTTCCACTGGACTGGAGGCTGGCTGATGTCGTGCCCATCTACAAGAAGGGGCGCAGGGAGGATCCGGGGAACTACAGGCCTGTCAGCCTGACCTCGGTACCGGGGAAAGTCATGGAGCGGGTGATCTTGAGTGCGATCATGAAGCACTTGCAAGAGAACCGGGTGATCAGGCCCAGTCAACACGGGTTCATGAAAGGCAGGTCTTGCCAGACTAATCTGATCACCTTCTATGACCAAGTGACTAAACTCTTGGACGAGGGAAAGGCTGTGGATGTGGTTTTCCTGGACTTCAGTAAAGCCTTTGATACAGTTTCTCACAGCATTCTGCTTCGGAAACTGTCGGCCTCTGGCCTGGACGGGCGCACACTCTCCTGGGTGAAAAACTGGTTGAATGACCGGGCCCAGAGGGTGGTGGTAAATGGAGTTAAATCCAGCTGGAGGCCAGTGACAAGTGGGGTTCCCCAGGGCTCAGTGCTGGGTCCAGTCCTGTTTAATGTCTTTATCAATGACCTGGATGAAGGCATTGAGTCCTCCCTAAGCAAGTTTGCAGATGACACCAAGCTGGGAGGAAGTGTCGATGTGCTGGAGGGTCGGGAGGCTCTGCAAAGGGATCTGAACAGGCTGGACTGCTGGGCAGAGACCAACGGCATGAGGTTTAACAAGGCCAAATGCCGGGTCCTGCACTTGGGGTACATCAACCCTAAGCAGAGGTACAGACTAGGAGAAGCCTGGCTGGAAAGCTGCCAGGAGGAGAAGGACCTGGGAGTGTTGGTTGACAACCGACTGAACATGAGCCAGCAGTGTGCCCAGGTGGCCAAAAAGGCCAATGGCATCCTGACTTGTATCAGGAACGGCGTGACCAGCAGGTCCAGGGAGGTTATTCTCCCCCTGTACTCGGCACTGGTGAGACCGCACCTCGAGTACTGTGTTCAGTTCTGGGCCCCTCACCACAAGAAGGATGCTGAGGCTCTGGAGCGAGTCCAGAGAAGGGCAACAAAGCTGGGGAAGGGGCTGGAGAACAAATCTTACGAGGAGCAGCTAAGACAGCTGGGGTTGTTTAGCCTGGAGAAGAGGAGGCTGAGGGGAGACCTTATTACTCTCTACAACTACCTGAAGGGAGGTTGTGGAGAGAAGGGAGCTCTCCTCTTCTCCCAAGTGACAGGGGACAGGACGAGAGGGAATGGCCTCAAGCTCCGCCAGGGGAGATTTAGGCTTGAGATTAGGAAGAAGTTCTTCACAGAGAGGGTGGTTAGGGATTGGAACAGTCTGCCAAGGCAGGTGGTTGAGTCCCTGGAGGTGTTTAAGGTTAGGGTAGATGAGGTGCTTAGGAGCATGATTTAGGGAATGGTGGGAATGGTTGGACTCGACGATCCAGTGGGTCTCTTCCAACCTGGTCATTCTGTGATTCTGTGATTCATCTACTTCTTCTGCATCTCCGGCTCCAGCATCTCCTGCTGCATCAATTGCTACTGCACATCTTATTCATCTCCTTCTGCTGCATATACTGCTGCATCTGATGTTGCTGTACCTCCTCCTGATTCATCTCCTCTTGTATCTCCTCCTGCTGCATCTCTTGCTGAATCTCCTCCTTCTGCATCTCCTGACCCATCTCCTCCTGTTGCATCACCTGCTGCATCTCCTACTGCTGCATCTCCTGTTTCTGCATCTCCTTTTTCTTCGTCTGCTGCTGCATCTCCTGTTTTATCTCATGTTGCACCTTCTATTGAATCATCTCCTGCATCATCTCTTTCTGCTGCATATCTTCCTGCTTCATCTCGTTCTGCATGTCCTGCTGCATCTCCTTGAGCGTCACCTGCTACATCTCCTCTGCATCACCTGCAGATGCAAATCCTGCTGTATCTCGTGCTCCTGCATAGTCATCTGCATTTCCTGCTGCAGCTCTTTATGAATCTGCTACTTCTGCATCTGCTGAATTTGCTGCTGCATCTCCTGATAGATCTCCAGCTGCTGCATCTCCTGCTACTGCATTTGATGCTGCATCTGATGCTACTTTCTCTCTTGCTGCATTTACTGCGGCTGCATATCCTGCTATATTTCCTTCTGCTGCATATTCTTTACTTCATCTACTACTCTGCACCTCCTGCTGCTGCATCTCCTCCTTCTGCATCTCCGGCTGAATAGCCTGTAGCATCTCCTGCTTCTTCATCTCCAGCTGTTACATCTGCTAGTGCATATGATGCTGCTGCATCTCCTGTTGATTCTGCTGCTTCTGCATTCCCTGCTGCATCTCCTGATGCTGTATGTCCTTCTGTATCTCCTTCTGTGTCTCCTGCTACTACATCCCCTGCTGCTGCATTTCCTGCTTCATCTCCTGCTGCATCTTCTTCTGCATCACCTGCAGATGCATCTCCTGTTGTATCTCGTGCTCCTGCATATTCATCTGCATTTCCTGCTGCAGCTCTTTATCAATCTACTACTGCTGCATCTGTTGAATTTGCTGCTGCATCTGCTGCTGCATCTCCTGATAGATCTCCTGCTGCTTCATCTCCTGCTGCTGCATCTGATCCTGCATCTGATGCTACTTTCTCTCTTGCTGCATTTACTGCGGCTGCATCTCCTGCTATATTTCCTTCTGCTGCATCTTCACGTCATCTATTACTCTGCACATCGTTCTGCTGTATCTCCTCCTTCTGCATCTCCGGCTGAATCGCCTGCAGCATCTCCTGCTCCTTCATCTCTTGCTGCTACATCTCCTAGTGCATATGATGCTGCTGCATCTCCTGTTACTTCTGCTGCTGCTGCATTCCCTGATTCTGCAACTACTTCTCCATCTCCTGCTACTACATCCCCTGATGCTGCATTTCCTGCTGATACGTCTCCTGATGCTGCATTTCCTGCTGATACATCTCCTGATGCTGCAACTCCTTCACCGTCTCCTATTGCATCTCATTTCTTAATGCATCTCCTCCTGCATTTCCTGTTGAAACGTCTCCTGCTCTATCTCCTCCGTTATACCTTTCTACATTTGCTGACTCATTTCCTCATGCACATGCTGATGCCCCTCGTACTGCTGCATCTCCTGCTTCATCTTCAACTGATGCATCTGTGGCTTCATCACATGATATGTCATCTCCTGCTGCGTCTGCTTCAGTATTTCATGATGGAGTATCTGCTGACCTAGAATCTACTGCTGCATCTGCTGCTGCATCTGCTGCTGCTTCATCTCCTGCCAAAACTCCTGCTACATATCCTGCTGCTGCATCTCTTAATGCATCTCATGGTAATGCTTCATCTCCTGTTGCTGCTTTTCTTGCTGCATCTTCTGCTGCTCCATCTCCTGCCAATGGTTCTGATGCTGCATCTCTTGCTATTGCATCTCCTGCTGCATCTCTTACTGCTGCATTACCTGCTCTGTCTCCTCCTACTGCATCTCCTGCTGCTGCATCTACTGCTGCTGAATCTCTTTCTGCATCTCCTTCTTCTGAATCTCCTGCTGCTCTATTACCTTCTGCATCGACTCCGGCTGCAGGTTCTGCTAATGCACCTCCTGCTCTTGCATCTCCTTCTGCTTCATCTGTTGCTGAATCTACTGCTGCTGCGTCTGATACGGCTGAATCTCCTGCTGCTGCGTCTGCTGCATCATCTCCTCTTTCTCCATAACCTGCTGTATCTCCTGTTGCTGCATCATATCATGCTGCTGCAGATGTTGAAGAATCTCTTCCTACTGCATCTTCTGCTGAATCTTCATTTCCTGATGCATCTGCTTATGCATCTCCTGCTGCTGCATCTCCTGCTGCTTCTCCTTCTGAATATGCATCTCCTGATGCATCTCCACCTGCAGCCACTTCTACTGCTGCTTTTGCTTCTGCATCTGCTGCTGCACCTCCTGCTGCTGAATCTCCTGATGCCGTGTCTCCTGCTGAATATACTTTGTCTACTAATGCATCTCCTGCTGCTTCATCTGCTGGTACTGCACCTGCTGCAACATCTGCTTCTGCATCTCCTGCTGATGCATCTCCTGCTGCATCTCCATCTTAATCTCATGGTGCTGCGTTTCCTGCTTATGCATATTCTGCTTCAACTCCTGCTGCATCTTCTGCTGCTGCATCTACTGCTTCATCTCATTATGACTTAACTGCCACTATTGAGGCGCTTTAGGGAAATCGAATAACTCCCACAGGGAAGATGCTAACATGGAAAGCTGCTGCTTCTAAATGTCTTCTCTTAGAGCGCTTTCACTGCAAAACGAGACTTGTAAGAAGTCTGAGTATACGCTTATGTACTTTAACATCAGAACGGCCATTAAAGCTTCACTTGAAAGCAGCAGAACGTTCAGCACAAATACCGTAGGGAAGAAGCTACGATGAAATGCTGGCTCTCGTGAGAGTCTTCTCTTATATTGCTTTCACTGCAGGCTGTTAAGCACGACGAACACATTTTAGTTTGGGGAAATAAATTGTGACTTAACTGCGCCTGTTAACGCGCTTATGGAAAAGTAAGTATTTCAGGCAGTGCAGATGCTGGCCTGAAACTACAGCGCTTATTAATGTTTTCTCTTATAGAGCTGTTACTGCAAAAGACGATTTGTAGAACTTTCACTCTAGGCTTATGAGCTGTAAGATCAGAATGGCTATTAACGCCTCATTTCAAGATTTGAGATGGTTCAGCACAAGTACCGCAGGGAAGCTGCTACCATCAAATTTTGGCTCTGGTTAGGATCCTTTCATGAAGCGCTGTCACTGCCAGCCGCAAAGCACGAAAAACGCAACGTTTTCGCGTAGGCTCGTTATTAGCGACTTAATAACGCCTAATATCGCTTTTTAGGAAAAGAGAATATCTCCATCAGGGAAGATGTTAGCATGGAATGTTTCTGCTTCTGTATGTCTTCTCTTAGAGGGCAATCACTGCAAACTAAGATTTATCGAACTCTCAGTCTAGGCTAGTGAACTGTAACATCTGCATATCTAGTAAAGCTTCACCTGAAGATTTGAAAGAGTTTAGCAGAACTACCCTCGGGAAGTGGCTAGCATCAAATGGTGTCTCTCGTTAGAATCTTCTCTGGAAGCGCTTTCACTGCAAGCTGCAAACACGAAAGTATTAGCATAGGCTAGTGAATAGGGACTTTTTAGCGTAGGCTAGTGAATAGGTACTTAACACCGTCTATTACGGAGTTTTAGTAAAAATACACATCTCCAGCAGGGAAGATGCTAGCACGGAATCCTTCTGCTTTTGGATGTATTCTCTTAGAGCGCTTTCACTGCAGAGCACGACTTGTAGAACTTTCAGGGGTATTTCTGTTAAACGCTTTCAAATCTTCAGGTGAAGCCTTACTAGCCATGCTGATGTTACTGTTCACTAGTCTAGACGGAAATGTCTACATATCGTGTTCTGCAGTGATTGCGCTCCAAGGGAATACATCCACAAGCAGAAGCATTCTATGCTAACATCTTCCCTGCTGGAGATATTCTCTTTTCCTAAAAAGCGATATTAGGCATTTTTAAGTAGCTAATCATTAGCCTCCGCGAAAACTTTGAGTTTTTCGTGCTTTGCAGCTGACAGTGACAGCGCTTCATAAAAACATCCTAACGAGAGCCAGAATTTGATGGCAGCAGCTTCCGTGAGGTACTAGGGCAGAAATCTCTAAAATCTTGACGTGATGCCTCAATAGCCATGCTGATGTTACCGTTCACAAGCCTAGAGTGAACGTTCTACAAGTCGTGCTTTGTAGTTGTAGCGCTTTAAGAGAACATGTTCATAAGCGGAATCATTCCATGCTAGCATCGTCCTTGCTGGAGATATTAATGCCAACTATAGCGACGTAATAGGCGTTTTAAAGTCACTGTTAACAAGCCTAAACTAAAACATTCTATTACTCGTATTTGCAACTTGCAGTGAAAGTCTTTCCAGGAAGACTCTAACGTGAGCCAGAATTGGATGGTAGTAGCTTTCCTGCTTTACTTATGCCGAATGCTCTAAAAAATTGAAAGTTCTACAAGTCTCCCTTTCCAGTGAAAGCGCTATAAAAGAAGACATTCAAAAGCAGCAGCATTACTTGCTAACATCTTCGCAGTTAGACATTTCACTAGCCTAGACAGAAAGTTTGATAAATCTTGGGTTGAATGATTGCGCTCTAAGAGAAGACATTCAGAAGCACAAGCAGTCATTCTGATCGGACAGTACACAAGACCAGACAGAAAGTTCTACAAGTCGTGCTCTGCAATAAAAGCGCTCTAAGAGAATACATCCACAAGCAGAAGCATTATGTGCTAACATCTTCCCTGCAGGAGATAATTCTCTTTTCCTAAAGAAGGCTGTTAGTTGTTATTAAGTCGCCAATAACTAGCCTCCGTGAAAATGTTGCGTTTTTCCTGCTTTGGGCTGACTGTGAAAGCGCTTCATTAAAAGACCCTAATGAGAGCCAGAATTTGATGGTAGCAGCTTCCGTGAGGTACTTGAGCAGAAATCTCTAAACTCTTGACGGGATGCCTCAATAGCGATGTTGATGTTACCGTTCTCTAGCCTAGACTGAAAGTTCGACAGGTCTCGCTTTGCAGTGAAAGTGCTATAAGGGACGATATTCAGAAGCAGTAGCATTCCGTGCTAACGACTTCGCTGTTGGAGATAGTCACTTTTCCTAGAGCTCGTTATTAGTCGCTGTTATGTCATTATTCTTTAACCTACACTTAAATGCATTGTTCATTGTGTTTTGCACCACTCAGTGAAAGCGTATACACAGAAGGTTCTAACGAGAGCCACCCTTTGATGATAACAACTTCCCGAGGGTAGTTCTGCTAAACTCTTTCAAATCTTCAGGTGAAGCATTACTAGATATGCAGATGTTACAGTTCACTAGCCTAGACTGAGAGTTCGATAAATCTTAGTTTGCAGTGATTGCCCTCTAAGAGAAGACATACAGAAGCAGAAACATTCCATGCTAACATCTTCCCTGCTGGAGATATTCACTTTTCCTAAAGAGCGTTATTAAGTCGCTAATAACTAGCCTCCGTGAAAACGTTGCGTTTTCCTTGCTTTGCGGCTGGCAGCGACAGCGCTTCATGAAAGGATCCTATAGAGAGCCAAAATTTGATGGTAGCAGCTTCCCTGCGGTACTTGTGCTGAACCATCTCAAATCTTGAAATGAGGCGTTAATAGCCATTCTGATCTTACAGTTCATAAGCCTAGAGTGAAAGTTCTACAAGTCGTCTTTTGCAGTAACAGCGCTAGAAGAGAAAACATTAATAAGCGCTGTAGTTTCAGGCCAGCATCTGCACTGCCTGAAATACTTACTTTTCCATAAGCGCGTTAACAGGCGCAGTTAAGTCACAATTCATTACCCTTAACTAAAATGTGTTAGTCGTGCTTCACAGCCTGCAGCAAAAGCGCTATAAGAGAAGACTCTAACGAGAACCAGCATTTGATGGTAGAAGCTTCCCTGCAGTACTTGTGCTGAATGCTCTGAAATTTTGAAGTGACACTGTACTAGCTGATGATATACTTCAGAAGACTAGAATGAAACGTCTAGAAGACGTACTTTGCAGTGAAAGTGCTATAAGAGAAGACATTCAGAAGCAGCAGCATTCCATACTACCATCTTCCCTACAGCCGATGTTCACTGTTCCGAAAGCGCGTTCTTCGGCGAAGTAAAGTAACTGTTCTGTACCCTATACTAAAATTTTGTGTTGGTCGTGCTTTGCAGCTTGCAGTGAAAGCGCTTCCAGAGAAGACTAACGAGAGCCAGCATTTCATCGTAGCTTCTTCTCTGCGGTCTTTGAGCTTAACGCTCTGCTACTTTCAAGTGACGCATAATAGCCGTTCTGATGTTAAAGTACACAAGCTTATACTCAAATTCTTACAAGTCTCGCTTTGCATTGAATACGCTTTAAGAGAAGACATTCAGAAGCAGCAGCTTTCCATGCTAGCATCTTCCCTGTGGGCGTTATTCGATTTCCCTAAAGCAACTGAATAGTGGCAATTAAGTCATAATGAGATGAAGCAGGAGATGCAACGCCAGAAGATGCAGCACCAAGAGATACAGCAGGAGGTGCAGCAGCATATGCAGTATCAGCAGATGCAGCAGCAGGAGATGAAGCAGGAGATGCAGCAGAAGGAGATTCAGGAACAGGAGTTGAAGCAGCAGGAGTTGAAGCAGAATAGGCATCAGCAGGAAACGCAGCACCATGAGATTAAGACGGAGATGCAGCAAGAGGTGCAGCAGCAGGAGATGCAGAAGCAGTTGATGCAAGAGGTGCAGCACCAGCAGATGAAGAAACAGGAGATGCAGCAGAAGGGGTTGCTGCAGACGCACATGCAGAAGGTGATGCAGCAGTAGAAGATGTAGCAGCAGATGCAGCAGGAGATTCAGCAGCAGGAGATGCAGCAGCATAGAAAGGATATTCAGCAGCAGACACGGCATTTGGAGGTTCAGTAGCAGGAGGGGCAGTAGGAGATGCAGAAGCAAACTCAGCAGTAGAAGTGGCAGCAGGTGGAGATGCAACAGGAGATGCATATTCAGAAGGAGATGCAGTAGGAGATGCAGAAGCAGCAGGAGATGCAGAAGCAGATGCAGCAGGAAATGAAGATTCAGCAGAAGATGCAGTAGGAAGAGATTCTTCAACGTATGCAGCAGCATGATGTGATGCAGCAACAGGAGATACAGCAGGTTATGGAGAAAGAAGATATAATGCAGCAGACATAGCAGTAGGAGATTCAGCAGGAGCAGATGCAGCAGCAGGAGTTTCAGCAGCAGGAGAAGCAGAAGGAGATGCATATTCAGAAGGAGATACGTCAGGAGATGTAGCAGGATACGTAACAGCATGAGATTCTGTCGGAGATTCAAGAGGATATTCAGCAGTAGGAGATGCAAGAGCAGGAGATGCATAAGCAGGACATGCAGCAAGAATCTATGCAGAAAGTAATAGAGCAGCAGGAGATTCAGAAGAAGGAGATGCAGAAAGAGATTCAGCAGCAGGAGATGCAGCAGCAGGAAAGGCAGCAGTATATACAGAAGCAGGATATGCAGCAGCAGGAGATGCAGCAGGAGGAGATGCAGAAGGGGTTGCAGCATCAGAAGATTAAACCGGAAATGCAGCAGCAGGGGATGTAGTAGCAGGAGACACAGAAGGAGATGCAGAAGGAGCTGCAGCATCAGGAGATGCAGCAGGGAATGCAGCAGAAGTAACAGGAAATGCAGCATCATCATATGCACTAGGAGATGTAGCAGCAAGAGATGAAGAAGCATGAGATGCTACAGGCGATTCAGCAGGAGATGCAGAAAGAGGAGATGCAGCAGCAGGAGGTGCAGAGTAATAGATGAAGTGAAGAAGATGCAGCAGAAAATATAGCAGGATATGCAGCCGCATTAAATGCATCAAGAGAGAAAGTAGCATCAGATGCACCATCAGATGCAGCAGCAGCAGATGCAGCAGCAAATTCAGCAGATGCAGCAGTAGGAGATTCATCAATAGCTGCAGCAGAAAATGCAGATGAATATGCAGGAGCAGGAGATACAGCAGGAGATGCATCTGCAGGTGATGCAGAAGGAGATGCAGCAGGTGACGCTCAAGGAGATGCAGCAGGAGATGCAGAACGAGATGAAGCAGCAAGATATGCAGCAGAAAGAGATGATGCAGGAGATGGTGCAACATGATATACAGCAGGAGATGCAGCAGAAGACAAGGTAAAATTAGATGCAGAAAGAGGAGATGCAGCAGTAAGACATGGATCATGAGATGAAGCATCAGGTGATTCATTTGGATATGCAGTAGCAGGATATGAAAGCAGGAACTATAGCAGCATGAGCTGCAGCAGGATGAGATGAAGCAGCAGGGGATGTATCAGGAGATGCAGAATCAGCAGATACTGCAGCAGGAGATTCAGTAGAAAAGGCAGCAGGATATTCAGTAGAAAATGCAGCAGGAGATATAGAAGGAGATTGAGCAGCAGGGGATGTTGTAGGAGATGCAGCAGGACATACATCAGCAGGAATTGTAGCAGGAGATGCAGCAGGAGATTCTGCAGAAGAAGATTCAGCAGGAGATGCAGCAGGAGATGAAATAGCAACATATGCATCAGCAGTTACTGCAGGAAGTGCAGCAGGAGATTCAGCAGGAGATGTAGCAGCAGGCGATGCAGCCGCAGATGCGTTCAACAGGATATGCAGCTGAAATGCAGAAGCACTAGATGCATCCGTAGAAGATTGAGCAGCAGATGCAGCAAGAAAATGGAGATGCTTCTGCAGATGCATCCTCAGATGCATAAGCAGAAGATGCAGCAGGAGATGAAGCAGCAGATGCAGCAGCAGGAGATGCAGGAGGACATCAAGTAGAAGGAGATGCAGCAGCACCGAATGTAGCAGGAGATGCAGCAGTCCATGAAGCATCAGGAAATGGAGCAGCAGAATAAGTAGATGCAGCAGTACATGAAGCATCAGGAAATGGAGCACCAGATTAAGCAGCAGCATGAAATGCAGCAGAATATGCAGCAGGAGGTGATGCAGCTGCAGGTGATGCAGCAGCAGGTGATGCAGCTGAAGCTGCAGAGGCAGCAGATCCAGCAAAAACAGATGCAGCATCAGATGCATCAGGAGACGCAGATTCAGTAGGAGATGTAGAAGCAGAAGATGCTGCCGCAGGAGATCCAGCAGGAGATGCAGCAGAAGAAAATGCATCAAGATATGCTGCAGGAGGAGATGCAGTAGGATATGAAGCAGGAGATGCAGCAGGAGGAGGAGATGCAGCAGCAGGAGATACAGGAGCAGGTGATGCTTCAGGAGATGCAGCAGGAGATGCAACCCCAGAACATGCAGCACCAAGAGATGCATCAGGAGATGCAGCAGCACATGCAGTATCAGCAGATGCGGCAGCAGGAGATGAAGCACCAGATGCAGTGGCAATAGATGCAGCAGCCAGAAATACAACAGGAATAGATGCGGAATGTAATGCAGCAGCAGGAGTTGAAGCAGAATATGCAGCAGGAAATGCAGCACCAAGATATTCAGACAGACATGCAGCAGGAGGTGCAGCAGCAGGAGATGCAGAAGCAGATGTTGCAGCAGGTGCAGCAACAGCAGATGCAGCAACAGGATATGCAGCATTAGGAGATGCTGCAGCAGCACATGCAGAAGGTGATGCAGCAGTAGGAGATGCAGCAGCAGCAGATTCAGCATGATATGTAGAAGCATGAGATGCTGCAGGAGATTCATCAGGAGATTCAGCAGTAACTGATGCAGCAGCAGGTGAAGCAGCAGGAGATGCAGCAGCAGCAGGAGATGCAGAAGCAGATGAAGCAGGAAATGGAGATATTTCTGCAGATGCATCTGCAGATGCATGAGCAGAGGATGCAAAAGGAGATGTAGCAGCAGGAGATACAGGAGCAGGTGATGCCGCGGGAGATGCAGCAGGAGATGCAACACCAGAAGATGCAGCACCAAGAGATGCAGCAGGAGATGCAGCAGCACATGCAGTATCAGCAGATGCAGCAGCAGGAGATGCAGCAGCCGGAAATACAAGGGGAATAGATGCAGAAGGTAATGCAGCAGCAGGAGTTGAAGCAGAATATGCATCAGCAGGAAATACTGCACCAAAAGATTCAGACAGAGATGCAGCAGGAGGTGCAGCAGCAGGATATACAGAAGCAGATGTTGCAGCAGGTGCAGCACCAGCAGATGCAGCAACAGGAGATGCAGCAGGAGATTCAGCAGCATGAGATTCAGCAGCAGGACATTCAGCAGGAGAGAAAGGATATTCATCAGCACACAAAGGATATTCAGCAGCAGACACGGCATCAGGAGATTCAGCAGCAGGAGGTGCAGCAGGAGATGCAGAAGCAAACGTTGCAGTAGGAGTGGCAGCAGGTGGAGATGCATCAGGAGATGCATATTCAGAAGGAGATGCAAAAGGAGATTCATCTGGAGATTCAGCAGGAACTGATGCAGCAGCAGGAGAAGCAGCACCATATGCAGCAGAAGATGCAGAATCATATGCAGCAGAAGATGCAGAACCATATGCAGGAGGAGATACAGCAGCAGATGAAACAGCAGAAAATCAGCTGGAGATGTAGCATCACCAGAAGCAGCAGCAGATGCAGCAGCAAAAGATGCAGGATGAGATGCAGCAAGAATTGCATCAGCACAAGCTGCTGCTGGAAATTCAGTAGGATATGCAGCAGCACGAGATTTGGCAACAGCAGATGCAGCAGGATATGCAGCAGCAGATGCAGCTGCATGAGGTGTATCAGCAGGAGATGTATCAGGAGATGCATATTCAGCAGGTGATGCACCAGGATATGCAGCAGGAGATTCAAGAGAAGGAAATGCAGCAGGAAATCAGCCGGAGATGCAGCAGCAGGAGATGCAGTAAAAGAAGATGTAGGCGAACCAGAGGCAGCAGCAGATTCAGCAGGAATTGCAGCAGCAGGAGATGAAGAGGCAGGAGATTCAGCAGGAGATGCATCAGCAGGAAATGCATCAGCAGATTTTGCAGCAGGAAATTCCGTAGGAGATTGTGCAGCAGGAGATTCAGTAGAAAATGCAGCATTAGGAGATGCAGCAGAAGGAGTTGAACGAGAATATGCATCAGCAGGAAATGCAGCACCAAAAGATTCAGACCAAGATGTAGCAGGAGGTGCAGCAGCAGGAGATGCAGAAGCAGATGTTGCAGCAGGTGCAGCACCAGCAGATGCAGCAACAGGAGATGCAGCATTAGGAGATTCTTCAGCATCACATGCAGAAGGTGATGCAGCAGTAGGAGATGCAGCAGCAGCAGATGCAGCAGGAGACTAAGCAGCAGGAGATTCAGCAGCAGACAAAGGATATTCAGTAGTAGACACGGCATCAGGAGATTCAGCAGCTGGAGCTGCAGCAGGCGATGCAGAAGCAAACGCAGCAGTAGGAGTGGCAGCAGGTGGAGATGCCTGAGGAGATGCATATTCAGAAGGCTATTCAGCATAAGATTCATCAGGAGATTCAGCAGCAACTGATGCAGAAACAGGAAAAGCAGCAGGAGATACAGCAGAAGCAGGAGATGCAGAAGCAGATGCAGCAGGAAATGAAGATTCAGCAGAAGATGCAGTAGGAAGAGATTCTTCAACATATGCAGCAGCATGATATGATGCAGCAACAGGAGATACAGCAGGTTATGGAGAAAGAGGAGATGATGCAGCAGACGCAGCAGCAGGTGATTCAGCAGCAAGAGATTAAGAAGCAGGAGATTGTACTGCAAAAGAAGCAGCAGGAGATGCATATTCAGAAGGAGATATGTCAGGAGATGTAGCAGGATATGTAGCAGAACGTTATGTTGCACTTTCTATTGAAGCATCTCCTGCCTCATCTCCTTCTGCTGCATATCTTGCTGCTTCATCTCATTCTGCATCTCCTGCTCCATCTCCTTGAGCGTCACCTACTGCATCTCCTTCTGCATCACCTGCAGATGCATCTCCTGCTGTATCTCCTGCTCCTCCATATTCATCTGCATTTCCTGCTGCAGCTATTTATGAATCTACTACTGCGGCATCTGCTGAATTTGCTGCTGCATCTGCTGCTGCTTCATCTACTCCTGCATCTCCTGCTAAATCTCAGGCTGCTGCATCTCCCTCTGATGTTCCTGCTGAATCTACTGCTGAATATGCATCCCCTGCTGCATCTCTTGCTGCTGCATCTCCTGCTTCATATCCTACTGCATCTCCTCCTGCAGCATATCTTGATGCATTTCCTTCTGCTGCATCTCCTGCTGCATCATCTGCTGCAGCATCTTCTGCTGCTACATCTCCTACTGAATCAGCATCTCCTGATGCATCTGCTGCTGCATCTGCTGCTGCATCTATTGCTGCTGCATCTGCTGCCTCTGCAGCTGCAGCTGCATCACCTGCTGATGCATCACCTGGTGCTGCATCAACTGCTGCATTACCTCCTGCAGCATATTCTGCTTCATTTCCTGATGCTGCATCTCCTTATTCTGCTGCTCCATTTCCTGCTGCATCTCCTGCGGAATCTCCTGCTGCTGCATCTCCTTCTACTTGATGTCTTCCTGCATTTCCTGCTGCTGCATCTGCTGCTTCATCTCCTGTTGCTGTATAGACTGCTTCTGCATCTCCTGCTGCTTCATCTCCTGCTCTTGCATCTCCTTCTGCTGAGTCTCCTCCTGAATCTCTGGTGGCATATCCTGCTGCCACATATCCTGCTACATCTCCTGACGTATCTCCTTCTGAATATGCATCTCCTGCTGCTGAATCTCCTGCTGCTGAATCTCCTGCTGCTGCGTCTTCTCCTGCTGAATCTTCTGCTGCTGCGTCTGCTGCATCATCTCCTCTTTCACCATAAACTACTGTATCTCCTGTTGCTGCATCATATCATGCTGCTGCATATGTTGAAGAATCTCTTCATACAGCATCTTCTGCTGAATCTTCATTTCCTGCTGCATCTGCTTCTGCATCTCCTGCTGCTGCTGTATCTCCTGCTGCTTTTCCTGCTGCTGCATCAGTTGCTGCTGAATCTCCTGATGAATCTCCTGTGGCATCTAATGCTTCTACATATCATACTGAATCTCCTAATGCATCTCCACCTGCTGCCACTCCTACTGCTGCGTTTGCTTCTGCATCTCCTGCTGCACCTCCAGCTGTTGAATCTCCTGATGCCGTGTCTGCTACTGAATATCCTTTATCTGCTGCTGAATCTCCTGCTGCTGCATCTCCTGCTGCATCTCCTACTGCTGCATGTCCTTCTGCATGTGCTGCTGCATCTTCTTCTGCTGCATCTCCTACTTCTGCATCTCCTGCTGCTGCATCTCCGTCTGAATTTCTTGCTGCTGCATTTCCTGCTGATGCATATTCTGCTTCAACTCCTGCTGCTGCATTATCTTCTGCATCTATTCCTGTTTTATTTCCTGCTGCTGCATCGTCTGATACTGCATGTGCTGCTACATCTCCTGCTGCATCTCCTGCGGCATCCTGTATCTCCTGCTGCTACATCTCCTGATGCATCCTCTGTTCATGCATCTGCGGATGCATCTCCTGATGCACCATTTCTTGTTGCATCTGCTGCTCCATTCCATGCTGCATCTCTTTCTGCTCCATCTGGTGCATCTGCTGTTGCATATGCTGCTGCTTCATCTACTGCTGCATCTCCGGCTAAATCTCCTGCTGCTGCATCTCCTTCTGAAGTTTCTGCTGAATCTACTGCTGAACATGCATCCCCTGCTGCATTTCCTGCTGCTGAATTTCCTGCTTCATATCCTACTGCATCTCCTCCTGCAGCATATCTTGCTGCATTTCCTTCTGCTGCATTTCCTTCTGCTGCATCTCCTTCTGCTGCATCATCTGCTGCAGCACCTTCTGCTGCACCATGTGCTGCTCCATTTTCTGATGCTTCATGTACTTCTGCATCTCCTTAATCAGCTGATCCATTTTCTCATGCTTCATGTACTGCTGCATGTCCTGCTACACTTGCTGCTGCTGCATCTCCTTCTACTTGATGTCCCCCTGCTTCTCCTGCGGCTGAATCTGCTGCAGCATCTCCTGCTGCTGTATAGTCTGCTGCATCTGCTGCTCAATCTTCTAAGGATGCATCTGCTGCTTCTGCTTTTCAGGTGCATATCCTGTTGAAGGCATCTGCGGCTGCATCTTATGCTGAATCTCCTGCTGCATCCCCTACTGCATCCCCTACTGCTCAATCTCCTTCTATATCTCTTGCTGCATCTCCTGCTGCTTCCCCTACTGCATCCCCTACTGCTCAATCTCCTTCTATATCTCTTGCTGCATCTCCTGCTGCATTTTCTACTGAATCTACTGCTGCTGAGTCTCCTACGGAATTTCCTGCTGCAGAATCTGCTGATGCAATTTCCTGCTGATGCATCCTATGCTCAATCTCTTGATGCTGCATCTTCTTTTACTGCATATCCTGCTGATGCATCTCTGGCTGCCTCATCTCGTTCAGCTACATCTCCTTCTGCATCTCCTGCTACAGCATCTCCTGCTGTATCTGCTCAATTTGCTGCTGCATCTGCTGCTGCTTCATCTACTGCTACATCTCCTGATAGGTCATATGCTGCTGCATCTGCTGTTGCATCCTCTTCCACTGCAACTGCTGCTGCATCAGCGGCTACTTCCTCTCTTGCTGCCTTTATTGCGGCTGCATCTCCTGCTATATTTCCTTCTGCTGCATCTTCTTTACTTCATCTACTACTATGCACCTCCTGCTGCTGCTTCTCCTCCTTCTGCATCTACGGCTGAATCACCTGTAGCAGCTCCTACTTTTTCATCTCCTGCTGCTACATCTCCTAGTGCATATGATGCTGTTGCATCTCCTGTTACATCTGCTGCTTCTGCATTCCCTGCTGCAGCAACTGATGCTGCAGATCCTTCTGCATCTCCTTCTGTGTCTCCTGCTACTACATCCCCTGCTGCTGCATTTCCTGCTGAATCTCCTGATGCTGCAACTCCTTCTGCATCTTCTGCTGATGCATCTCCTGCAGAATCTGCTGCTGCTGCATCTCCTGTTGCATCTACTTCTGATGCATCTGCGGCTACATCTCTGCTGCTGCATCTCTTGCTGCATTTCCTGCTTCATCTGCTGATGCATCTGCTGTTGCTCTATGTCCTGCTACATCTCGTCATCCTTCACATCCTGCTGGATCTGCTGAAGATTCTCTTCCTATTGCTTCTCCTGTTGAATCTGCATTTCCTGCTGCATCTGCTTCTGCATCTCCTGCTGAATTAGCTGCTGCTGCATCTGCTTCTACATGTACGTTATAACTTTCTACGTTTGCTTCCTCATCTCCTGGTACATCCGCAAATGAACATCCTGCTGCTACATTTCCTGCTTCATCTTCAACTGATGTATCTGTGGCTTCATCACATGATACGTCATCTCCTGCTGCATCTGCTTCAGTATTTCCTGGTGGAGTATCTGCTGACCTAGAATCTACTGCTGCATTTCCTGCTGCATTTCCTGCTGCATCTGCTTCTGCTTCATCTCCTGCCAAAACTCTTGCTACATATCCTGCTGCTGCATCTCTTAATGCAGCTCATGGTAATGCTTCATGTCCTGTTGCTGCTTTTCTTGCTGCATCTTCTGCTGCTGCATCTCCTGCTGATGGGTCTGATGCTGCATCTCTTGCTCTTGCATCTCCTGCTGCATCTCTTGTTGCTGCATTACCTGCTCTATCTCCTCCTACTGCATCTCCTCCAACTGCATATCCTGCTTTTGTATATACTGCTGCCTTTCCTGCTGCTGCATCTCCTCCTGCTGCATCTCTTTCTGCATCTCCTTCTTCTGAATCTCCTGCTGCTCTATTACCTTCTGCATCGACTCCGGCTGCATGTCCTGCTCTTGCATCTCCTGCTGCATCTCCTGCTGCTTCATCTGCTGGTACTGCACCTGCTGCAACATCTCCTTCTGCATCTCCTGCTGCTGCACCTCCTCGTGCATCTCCGTCTTAATCTCATGGTGCTGCATTTTCTGCTGATACATAATCTGCTTCAACTCCTGCTGATGCATCTGCTGCTTCATCTCCTGCTGCTGCATCTGCTGATACTGCATGTGCTGCTGCACCTCCAGCTGCATCTCTTGGTGCTGCATCTTCTGCTGTTGCATCTCCTGCTTCATCTCGTTATGACTTAACTGCCACTATTGAGGTGCTTTAGGGAAATCGAATAACGCCCACAGGGAAGATGCTAGCATGGAAAGCTGCTGCTTCTGAATGTCTTCTCTTAAAGAACTTTCACTCTAAAGCAAGACTTGTAAAAGTTTGAGTATACGCTTGTGTACTTTAACATCAGAACGGCTATTAAAGCGTCACTTCAAAATACCAGAGCGTTCAGCACAAATACCGCAGGGAAGAAGCTACGATGAAATGCTGGCTCTCGTTAGAGTCTTCTCTGGAAACACTTTCACTGCAAGCTGCAAAGCATGACTAACAGAAGGTTTTAGTATAGGGTACTGAATTGTGACTTATGAAGGTGCTTTCTGATAACTGAGTGACGCAGTGAAGATGCTAGCGTGGAATACTGCTGCTACTGAATGTCTTCTCTTAGAGCGCTTTCACTGCAAAGCAAAACTTGTAGAAGTTTCAGTCTAGGCTTGTACATTGCAACATCAGAATGGCTATTAAAGCATCACTTCAAAATCTTTAGCGCTTTCACTGCAAGGCAAGACTTGTTGAACTTTTAGTCTGGGCTTATGTACTGCAACATCAGAATGGCTATTAAAGCGTCACTTCAAAATATCAGAGTGTTCAGCGCAAATACCGCAGGGAAGATTCTACGATCAAATATTGAAATTCGTGTAATTCTTCTCTGGATGCGCTTTCACTGCAAGATAAGACTTGTAGAACTTTCAGTCTAGGCTCGTGTACTGCATCTTCAGAATGGCTATTAAAGCGTCACTGCAAAATTTGAAGACGTTTAGAAAAAGTACCGCAAGGGCGCTGCTACGATCAAATGCTAGCTCTCGTTAGAATCTTCTCTTGAAGCGCTTTCACTGCAAGCTGCAAAGCACGTCTAACAAAACGTTTAGTATTGATTACGGAATTGTGATTTAACTATTGAGGAGCTTTAGGAAAAGTGAGTAAAGCCCGTATGGAAGATGCTAGCATGGAATGCTGCTGCTTCTGAATGTCTTCTCTTAGAGCGCTTTCACTGCAAAGAAAGACTTGTAGAACTTTCAGTCTAGGCTCGTGTCCTGTAACATCAGAATCGGTATTAAAGCGTCACTGCAAAATTTCAAATTGTTCAGAACAAATACGGCAGGGAAGCTGCTACGATCACCTGCTGGCTCTCGTTAGTCTTCTCTGGAAGCACTTTCACTGCAAGCTGCAAAGCACGAATAACACAAAATTTTAGTATAGGGTACAGAACAGTTACTTTACTTCACTGAATAACGCGCTTTCGGAACAGTGAACATCGGCTGCAGGGAAGATGGTAGTATGGAATGCTGCTGCTTCTGAATGTCTTCTCTTATAGCACTTTCACTGCAAAGTACGACTTCTAGAAGTTTCATTCTAGTCTTCTGAAGTATATCATCAGCTAGTACAGTGTCACTTCAAAATTTCAGAGCGTTCAGCACAAGTACCGCAGGGAAGCTTCTACCATCAAATGCTGGTTCTCGTTAGAGTCTTCTCTTATAGCGCTTTTGCTGCAGGCTGTGAAGCACGACTAACACATTTTAGTTAAGGGTAATGAATTGTGACTTAACTGCGCCTGTTAACGCGCTTATGGAGAAGTAAGTATTTCAGGCAGTGCAGATGCTGGCCTGAAACTATTAATGTTTTCTCTTCTAGCGCTGTTACTGCAAAAGACGACTTGTAGAACTTTCACTCTAGGCTTATGAGCTGTAAGATCAGAATGGCTATTAAAGCCTCATTTCAAGATTTGAGATGGTTCAGCACAAGTACCGCAGGGAAGCTGCTACCATCAAATTTTGGCTCTCTATAGGATCCTTTCATGAAGCGCTGTCACTGCCAGCTGCAAAGCACGAAAAACGCAATGTTTTTGCGTAGGCTAGTTATTATTAACAAGCCTAAACTAAAACATTCTTTTAGTCGTGTTTGCAACTTGCAGTGAAAGCCTTTCCAGGAAGACTCTAACGTGAGCCAGTATTGGATAGTAGCAGCTTTCCTGCGGTACTTATGCCGAATGCTCTGAAATTATGTCGTGATGCCTTCATAGCCATTTTGATGTTACCGTTCACAAACCGAGAATGAAAGTTCTACAAGTCTCCCTTTCCAGTGAAACCGCTATAAGAGAAGACATTTGGAAGCAGCAGCATTCTGTGCTAGCATCTTCCCTGTGGGAGTTATTCGATTTCCCTAAAGCACCTCAATATTGGCAGTTAAGTCATAATGAGATGAAGCAGTAGATGCAACAGCAGAAGATGCAGCACCAAGAGATGCAGTAGGAGGTGCAGCAGCACATGCAGTATCAGCAGATGCAGCAGCAGGAGATGAAGCAGCAGACGCAGCAGCCGGAAATACAGCAGGAATAGATGCAGAAGGTAATGCAGCAGGAGGTACAAGAGCAGGCGATGCAGAAGGAGATGTTGCAGCAGGTGCAGAACCAGCAGATGCAGCAACAGGAGCTGCAGCAAAAGGAGATGCTGCAGCAGCAAATGTAGAAAGTAATGCAGCAGTAGGAGATGTAGCAGCAGCAGATGCAGCAGGAGATTCAGCTGCAGGAGATGCAGCAGCAGGAGCTCCAGGAGGAGATGCAGAAGCAAACTCTGCAGTAGGAGTTGAAGATGAAGCAGGAGATGTAGCAGCACGAGGGGCATCAGCAGGTGCATGAGGAAATGAGGCAGCAAATGCAGAGGTATAAGAGAGGAGATAGAGCAGGAGACGTTTCAACAGAAAATGCAGCAGGACATGCATTAAGAAATGAGATGCAGTAGGAGATGGAGAAGGAGTTGCAGCATCAGGAGATGTAGCAGGAAATGCAGCATCAGAGGATGTAGTAGGAGGAGATGCAGGAGCAGTTGCAGCATCTGGAGATTCAGCCATAAATACAGCAGCAGGGGATGTCGAAGCAGGAGATGCAGAAGGAGATGCAGAATCAGGGAATGCAGCAGCAGCAGAAGTAACAGGAGATGCAGCAGCATCATATGCACTAGGAGATGTAGCAGCAGGAGATAAAGAAGCAGGAGATGCTACAGGCGATTCAGCCGGAGATGCAGAAGGAGGAGATGCAGCAGCAGGAGGTGCAGAGTAATAGATGAAGTGAAGAAGATGCAGCAGAAGGAAATATAGCAGGAGATGCAGCCGCAGTAAATGCATCAAGAGAGAAAGTAGCATCAGATGCAGAAACAGGTGCAGCAGGAGCTGCAACAGCAGGAGATGCAGCAGCAGGATATCTATCAGGAGATGTAGCAGTAGATGAAGCAGCAGCAGATGCAGCAGCAATTTCAGCAGATGCATCAGTAGTAGATTGATAAAGAGCTGTAGCAGGAAATGCAGATGAATATGCAGGAGCAGGAGATACAGCAGGAGATGCATCTGCAGGTGATGCAGAAGGAAATGCAGAAGGTGACAGGAGATGCAGCAGCAGGACATGGATCAGGAGATGAAGCAGCAGGAGATTCTTTAGGAGATGCAGTAGCAGGATATGAAAGCGCAGGAGGTGCAGCATGAGATGCAGCAGGATGAGACGAAGCAGCGGGGGATGTATCAGGAAATGCAGAAGCAGAAGATACGGCAAGAGATGCTGTAGCAGGAGATGCAGAAGGAGATGCAGCATCAGGAGATGCAGCAGCAGGAGATGCAGCAGGAGATGCAGCAGAAGTAACAGGAGATGCAGCAGCATCATATGCACTAGGAGATGTAGCAGCAGGAGATGAAGAAGCAGGAGATGCTACTGGCGATTCAGCCAGAGATGCAGAAGGAGGAGATGCAGCAGCAGGACGTGCAGAGTAATAGATGAAGTGAAGAAGATGCAGCAGAAGGAAATATAGCAGGAGATTCATCATGCAGAAAGAGAGAAAGCAGCATCAGATGCAGCATCAGATGCAGCAGCAGGAGATGCAGCAGCAGGAGATCTATCAGGAGATGCAGCAGTAGATGAAGCAGCTGCAGATGCAGCCGCAAATAGATCAGATGCAGTAGTAGATTCATAAAGAGCTGCAGCAGGAAATGCAGCTGAATATGCAGGAGCAGGAGATACAGCAGGAGATGCATCTGCAGGTGATGCAGAAGGAGATGCAGCAGGTGACGCTCAAGGCGATGCAGCAGGAGATGCAGAACGACATGAAGCAGCAAGATATGCAGCAGAAGGAGATGACGCAGGAGATGTTTCAATAGAAAGTGCAACATGAGATAGAGCAGGAGATGTAGCAGCAGATGAAGCAAAAGGAGATGCAGAAACAGGAGATGCAGTAGAAGGATATGGATCTAGAGAAGAAGCAGCAGGAGATTCATTAGGAGATGCAGTAGCAGGATATGAAAGAGCAGGAGATATAGCAGCCTGAGATGCAGCAGGATGAGACGAAGCAGCATGGGATGTATCAGGAGATGCAGAAACAGCTGCTACAGCAGGAGATGCTGTAGCAGGAGATGCAGAAGGAGATGTACCAGAAGGACATGCAGCAGCATGAGGTGAAGCAGGAGATTCAGCAGGAGATGAAGCAGGAGATTCAGCAGGAGATGTAGCAGCAGGAGATGGGACAGGAGATGCAGAAGGAGGAGATGAAGCGGGAGATGCAGCAGGAGGGTATGCAAGAGGAAATGCAGCAGGAGGAGGTACAGCAGCACCAGATGCAGCATTATATGCAGCAGTAGGAGATGAATAAGGGATGCAGCAGCAATTGATTCAGCAGGAGATGCTGGAGATGGAGATGCAGAAGAAGTAGATGCAGAAGCAGGAGATGCAGAAGGACATGCATCAGCAGGAGATGCAGCACCAAGAGATTCAGGCGGAGATGTAGAAGCAGGAAATACAACAGGAATATATGCAGAAGGTGGTGCAGCAGCAGAAGCAGATGCAGAATATGCATCAGCAGGAAATGCAGCACCAAGAGATTCAGACGGAGATGCAGCAGCAGGAGATGCAGAAGCAGATGTGTCAGCAGGTGCAGCACCAGCAGATGCAGCAACAGGAGATGCAGCAGAAGGAGATGCTGCAGCAGCACATGCAGAAGGTAATGCAGCTGTAGGAGATGCAGCAGCAGCTGAGGCATCAGGAGATTCAGCAGCAACAGATTCAGCATGATATGTAGAAGCATGAGATGCCCCAGGAGATTCATCAGGAGATTCATCAGCAACTGATGAAGCAGATGGAGATGAAGCAGGAGATGCAGCAGTAGATGGAGCAGCAGCATATGCAACAGCAGATGCACCAGATGGAGCAGAAAGAGATGCAGAAGGGGATGGAGCAGCAGATGCAAGGGGAAATGGTGCATCAGGAGATATATCCACAAATGCATAAGCAGAGGATGCAGCAGTAGGAGATGCTGGAGGACACCAAGTGGCAGAATATTTAGCAGCAAAAATTGTAGCAGAAGATGCAGCAGTACATGAATCAGCAGCAGAAGCAGCAGCAGATTAAGGAGATGCAGTAGCCAGAAAAACAGCAGAAGATGCAGCAAGAGGAGATGCATCAGCAGGCAGCAGACGAAAGAGTTGATGAAGATTCAGCAGCAGATGAAGTAAAAGGAGATGCAGCAGAAGATGAAGTAGCAGGAGACACAGCAATATGTGAAGCAGCACCAGATGCAGCGGCAAATGCTGAAGATGTAGTAGGAGGACATCCAGCAGGAAGAGATCCAGCAGCAGCTGCAGCTGCATAAGGTTTATCAGAAGGAGACGTAGCAGGAGATGCATATTCAGCAGGTGATGCACCAGGATATGCAGCAGCAGTTTCAACAGAAGGAAATGCAGCAGGAAATCAGCCGGAGATGAAGCAGCAGGAGATGCAGTAAAAGAAGATGCAGCCGCACCAGAGGCAGCAGCAGATTCAGCAGGAGTTGAAGCAGCAGGAGATGAAGAGGCATGAGATTCAGCAGAAGGAGATGAAGAGGCAGGAGATTCAGCAGGAGATGCATCAGCAGGAAAAGCATCAGCAGATTCTGCAGCAGGAAATTCCGTAGGAGATTGTGCAGCAGGAGATTCAGTAGAAAAGGCAGCTGAAGTTAATGCAGCAGCAGGAGTTGAAAGAAAAATATGCAGCAGCAGGAAATGCAGCACCAAAAGATTCAGACGAAGATGCAGCAGGAGGTGCAGCAGCAGGAGATGCAGAAGCAGATGTTGCAGCAGGTGCAGCAGCAGCAGATGAAGCAACAAGAGATGCAGCAGAAGGAGATGCTGCAGCAGCACATGCAGTAGGTGATGTAGCAGTCGGAGATGCAGCAGCAGCAGATGCAGCAGGAGATTCAGCAGCAAAGGATATTCAGTAGCAGACACGGCATCAGGAGATTCAGCAGCTGGAGGTGCAGCAGGAGATGCAGAAGCTAACGCAGCAGTAGGAGTGGCAGCAGGTGGAGATGCCTGAGGAGAAGCATTTTCAGAAGGCGATGCAGCAGGAGATTCATCAGGAGATTTATCAGCAACTGATACAGCAGCAGGAGAAGCAGCAGGAAATGCAGCAGCAGGAGATGCAGAAGCAGATGCAGCAGGAAATGAAGATTCAGCAGAAGATGCAGTATGAAGAGATTCTTCAACATATGCAGCAGCATGAAGTGATGCAGCAACAGGAGATACAGCAGGTTATGGAGAAAGAGGAGATGATGCAGCAGACGCAGCAGCAGGAGATTCAACAGTAGGAGATGCAGCAGCAGGAGATTGTACTGCATAATAAGTAGCAGGAGATGCAGATTCAGAAGGAGATATGTCAGGAGATGTAGCAGGATATGTAGCAGCATGAGATGCCGCCGGAGATTCAGGAGGAGATTCAGCAGAAGGAGATGCAAGAGCAGGAGATGCATCAGCAGGAGATGCAGAAGCAGATGCAGCAGGAGATGCAGATTTAGCAGGAGATGCATCAGCAGGAGATGCAGAAGCAGATGCAGCAGGAGTCGATGCAGCAGCAGGACATGTAGCAGGAATCGATGGAGAAGGTTATAGAGCAGCAGGAGATTCAGAAGAAGGAGATGCAGAAAGAGATTCAGCAGCAGGAGATGCAGCAGCAGGAAAGGCAGCAGTATATACAGAAGCAGGATATGCAGTTGGAGGAGATGCTGTAGTAGGAGGTAGAGCAGGTAATGCAGCAGCAGGAGATGCAGCAGGAGATGCAAGAGCAAGAGATGCTGCATCAGAACCATCAGCAGGAGATGCAGCAGCAGAAGATGCAGCAGGAGATGCAGCAGCAGAAGATGCAGCAGGAAATGCAGCAGCAGTAGTTGAAGCAGGAGATGCAGTAGCAGGAGATGAAGCATTATCATGAGATGCATTAGGCGGTGCAGCACCAGGATATGTAGCAGGAGATAAGATGACGAGGTGTAGCAGGACATAGAGCAGCAGCAGATGCATCAGCAGATGAAGCAGGAAATGCAGCAAGAGATGCAGCAGCAGAGATGTAGCCGCAGATGCATCAGAAGCATATTCAACAGGAGATGCAGCAGCAGCAGATTCCGCAGGAGATGCATCAGCAGAAGATGCAAAAGGAGATGCAGCATCAGGAGATTCAGCAGGAAATGCAGCAGTAGGGGATGTAGTAGCAGGAGACACAGAAGGAGATGCAGCAAGGAATGCAGCAGCAGTAGAAGTAACAGGAGATGCAGCAGCATCATATGCAGTAGGAGATGTGGCAGCAGGGGATGAAGAAGCAGGAGATGCTACAGGCGATTCAGCCGTAGATGCAGAAGGAGGAGATGCAGCAGCAGGAAGTGCAGGGTAGTAGTTGAAGTAAAGAAGATGCAGCAGAAGGAAATATAGCAGGAGATGCAGCCGCAGTAAATGCATCAAGAGAGAAAGTGGCATCAGACGCAGCAGCAGATGCAGTGGAATAGTATGCAACAGCAGATGCAGCAGCAGGAGACCTATCTGGAGATGAAGCAGTAGATGAAGCAGCAGCAGATGCAGCAGCAAAATCAGCAGATAGAGCAGGAGATGCTGTAGCAGGAGATGCAGAAGGAGATGTAGCAGAACGAGATGCAGCAGCCGGAGATGCAGCAGCAGGATATGCAGTAAAAGAAGATGCAGCCGCACCAGAGGCAGCAGCAGATTTAGCAGAAGCTGCAGCAGCAGGACATTGAGCAGCAGGAGATGCAGCATCAGGAGATTGAGCAGGAGATGCATCAGCAGGAAATGCATCAGCAGATTCTGCAACAGGAAATTCCGTAGGAGATTCTGCAGCAGGAGATTCAGTAGAAAATGCAGCAGGAGATGCAGCAGGAGATATAGAAGGAGATTCAGCAGCAGGGGATGCAGTAGGAGATGCAGCAGGAGATACATCAGCAGGAATTGTTGCAGGAGATGCTGGAGGAGATTCTGCAGAAGAAGATTCCCTAGGAGATGCAGCAGGAGATGAAATAGCAACATATGCATCCGCAGTTACAGCAGGAAGTGCAGCAGGAAATTCAGGAGGAGATGCATCCACAGATGCCTTCAACAGGATATGCAGCTGAAATGCAGAAGCAGGAAAAGGAGATGCTTCTGCTGATGCATCCGCAGATGCATCCGCAGAGGATGCAGCAGGAGATGAAGCAGCAGGCTATACAGCAGCAGGACATGCTGCAGCAGATGCAGCAGTAGGAGATGCAGGAGGACATCAAGTAGAAGGAGATGCAGCAGCAGCAAGAGTAGCAGGAGATGCATCAGTACATGAAGCAGCAGGAAATGGAGCAGCAGATTAAGCAGCAGGAGGTCATACAGCAGGTGATGCAGCATCAGGTGATGCAGCTGCAGCTGCAGAGGCAGCAGATGTAGCAGCAATAGATGCAGCAGCAGATGCATCAGGAGATGCAGATTCAGTAGGAGATGTAGCAGCAGAAGGTGCTGCAGCAGATGGTGCAGCAGGAGATGCAGCAGAAGGAAATGCATCAAGATATGCTGCAGGGGGAGATGCAGTAGGATATGAAGCAGGAGATGCAGCAGCAGGAGATGCAGCAGGGGATGCAGCAGTAGATGAAGCAGCAGCATATGCAACAGCAGATGCACCAGATGGAGCAGAAAGAGATGCAGCTGCGGATGCAGCAGCAGATGAAACGGGAAATGATGCATGAGGAGAGGCATCCGCAGATGCATGAGCAGAGGATGCATCAGGAGATGTAGCAGCAGGAGATACAGAAGCAGGAGATGAAGCAGCAGATGCAGCATCAGTAGATGCAGGAGGACATCAAGTAATAGGGGCTGCTCCTGCTTCCTCATTTTTTTCTATATCTCCCGCTGCATCTTCTGCCTCTGCTGTTGCATTTCCTGCTGATGCATCTCCTGCTACATATCCTTCTTCTGCATCTACTGTTGCTACATTTCCTGCTGAATTTGCTGCTGAATCTGCTGCTGCATCCCCTGCTGCTGATTCTCCTGCTTCTGCATATCCTGATGCTTTATGGTCTGTTTCATCTACTGCTGCTGCATATCCTCCTACATCTTCTGCTGCTACACTTCCTTCTGCTGCATCTGCTACTGCATCTCCTGCTGCATCTCCTTCTGCTCTATCTCCTGCTGAAAATCCTGCTGCATCTCCTACGGCTGCATCTCCTGCAGCTGAATCTGCTGCCACAGTGCTGTGGTTGCATCTCCTGCTGCTGCATCTCCTGTTGCTGCATCTCCTTCAGAATATCCTGATGATGCAGATGCAGCAGCTGGAGCAGCAGGAGATGCAGAAGGAGATGCAGCAGGAGATGCCCCAGCAGGAAATGGAGCAGGGGATACAGCAGCGTGCCAAGTAGCAGTAGATGCGGCAGCAATATCTGCAGCAAAAGGAGATGAAGCAAGATAGGAAGCATCAGGAGACTAAGCAAGAGGAGATGCATTAGGAGATTCGGCAGCAGGCTATGCAGCAGCAGTAGATGCAGCAGAGAATGGAGCAGCACGAGATTCAGCAGTAGGAGATGGCACAGGAGATGCAGCTGTAGGAGATGCAGCAGGAGGCGAATCTACAGCAGATGCAGCAAAAGATGCAGGAGATTCGGCAGCAGGTGATGCAGCAGGTGATGCAGCAGCAGGAGATGCAGCGAGATATGCAGAAGCAGGAGATGCAGCAGCAGGAGATGTGGTATGAGATGCAGAAGCAGGAGATTCAGCAGCAGATGCAGCAGGAGATGCAGCAGCAGGACAGAAGGAGATAAAACAGGAGATGCTAAAGCAGGAGATTAAGCTACAGAAGATGCATTAGGAGATGCAGTAACAGCAGATACAGCATCAGGAGATGCAGCTGCAGTAGATGCAGGAGCAGATTCAGAAGCAGATTCTGTAAGAGATGCAGCAGCAGGAGATTGATAAGCAAAAGATATAGCAGCAGGAGATGCAGCAGCAGGAAATTCAGCAGGAGATGCAGCAGCAGAAGCAGCAAGTAATGCAGCAGCAGTAGATGAAGTAGGCTTAGAAGCAGCTGTAGATGCAGCAGGGTATGCAAGAGCAGGAGATTCAGCATCAGGAGATGAAGCAGGGGAGATGCGTCATCAGATGAATCTGCTGATGCATCAGAGGAAGTTGCAGAAGGAGATGCAGCAGCAGGAGGTTCAGCAGAGGATGCAGCAGCAATAGATGCAGGTGTAGATCCAGGAGGAGGACATAGAGAAGCAGGAGATGCAGCAGCACATGCAGCAGCAGATGCAGGAGATGAAGCAGTAGGAGTAGCAGCAGGAGGAGATTCAGCAGGAGATGCATCAGGAGGTGCAGCAGCAGGAGATGCAGCATTAGGAGATGTACAAGTGGATGCAGCAGCAGGAGATGCATCACGGGATTCAGTAGAAGGTGATGCAGCAGCAGATGCAGCAGAAGTGAATTCAGCAGCAGAAGATGCAGCAGTGTATGCAGCAGCAGCAGATGGAGCATCAGGTGATGCAGAAGGACATCAAAAATCAGAAGATGAAGCAACAGGAGATGCAGCAGTAGATTAATCTACAGCAGATGCACCAAAAGATGCAAGAGATGCAGCAGCAGGAGATGCAGCTGTAGATGCAGCAGCAGTAGAGTGAGCAAGATATACAGAAGCAGGAGATGCATCAGCGGGAGATGTGGCATGAGAGGCAGAAGAAGATCCTGCAGCAGATGCAGTAGCATATGCAGCACCAGCATATGCAGCAGCAGGAGATTCAGCAGCAGGAGATTCAGCAGTCAGAGATGCAGCAGGTTATGCATCAGCAGAAGGAGATGCACAAGAAAATGGAGCAGGAGATTAGTCAGGATAAGATGCAGTACCAGCAGATGTAGCAGAAGATGCAGCAAGAAATGTAGAAGGAGATTCAACTGCAGGGAATGTAGTAGGAAATGCAGCATGAGATACATCAGCAGGAATTGAAGCAGGAGATGCTGGAGGAGATTCTGCAGAAGAAAATTCTCTAGGAGATGCAGCAGGAGATGAAATAGCAACATATGCATCAGCATTTACAGCAGGAAGTGCAGCAGGAGATTCAGCAGGAGTTGTAGCAGCAGGAGATGCAGCCGCAGATGCCTTCAACAGGATATGCAGCTGAAATGAAGAAGCACTAGATGCATCCGTAAAAGATTGAGCATCAAATGCAGCAGGAAAAAGGAGATGCTTCTGCAGATGCATCCGCAGATGCATCCTCAGAGGATGCAGCTGGAGATGAATCAGCAGGCTATACAGCAGCAGGAGATGAAGCAGCAGATGCAGCTGCAAGAGATCGAGGAGGACATCAAGTAGAAGGAGATGCAGCAGAAGCAAGTGTAGCAGGAGATGCAGCAGTCCATGAAGCATCAGGAAACGGAGCATCAAAATAAGGAGATGCAGCAGTACATGAAGCGTCAGATAATGGAGCAGCAGATTAAGCAGCAGGAGGTAATGCAGCAGGTGATGCAGCATCGGGTGATTCAGCTGATGTAGCAGCAATAGATGCAGCAGCAGATGCATCAGGAGATGCAGATTCAGTAGGAGATGGTGCAGCAGGAGTTGCTGCAGCAGATGATGCAGCACAAGATGCAGCAGAAGGAAATGCATCAAGATATGCTGCAGGAGAAGATGCAGTTTGATATGAAGCAGGAGATGCAGCAGCAGGAGATGCAGCTGGGGATGCATGTTGAGCAGTAGATTCAGCAGGATCTTCAGAAGGAGATGAAGCAGCAGGAGATTTAACAGGAGATGCAGCAGTAGATGAAGAAGCAGCATATGCAACAGCGGATGCACCAGATGGAGCAGAAAGCGATGCAGCAGGGGATGGAGCAGCAGATGCAACAAGAAATGGTGCATCATGAGATGCATCCGCAGATGCATGAGCAGAGGATGCATCATGAGACATAGCAGCAGGAGATACAGGATGCCGCAGGAGATGCAGCAGGAGATGCAACACCAGAAGATGCAGCACCAAGAGATGCAGCAGGAGATGCAGAAGCACATGCAGTATCAGACGATGCAGCAGCAGGAAATGCAGCAGGAATAGATGCAGAAGGTAATGCAGCAGCAGGAGTGGAAGCAGAATATGCATCAGCAGGAAATGCAGCAGCAAGGAATTCAGACGGAGATTCAGCAGGAGATTCAGCAGCAGGAGATGCAGCAGCAGATGATGCAGAAGGAGGTGCAGCAGTAGGAGATGCAGCAGAAGATTTAGCAACAGGATATTCAGCAGCAGACAAAGGATATTCAGTAGCAGACACGGCATCAGGATATTCAGCAGCTGGAGGTGCAGCTGGAGATGCAGAAGGAAACGCAGAAGTAGTAGTGGCAGCAGGTGGAGATGCATTAGGAGATTCAGCATGATATGTAGAAGCATTAGATGCCACAGTATATTCAGCAGGAGATTCAGCAGCAACTGATGCAGCAGCAGGAGAAGCAGCAGGAGATGGAGCAGCAGCAGGAGATGCAGAAAGAGATGCAGCAGGAAATGAAGATTCAGCAGAAGATGCAGTAGGAAGAGATCCTTCAACATATGCAGCACTATAATATGATGCAGCAACATGAGATACAGCACGTTATGGAGAAAGAGGAGATGATGCAGCAGCAGGAGATTCAGCAGAGGAGATTCAGCAGCAGGAGATGCATATTCAGAAGGAGATACATCAGGAGATGTAGCAGGATATGTAGTAGCAAGAGATGCCACCAGAGATTAAGGAGGAGATTCAGCAGAAGGAGATGCAAGAGCAGGATATGAAGTAGCAGGAGATGCAGAAGCAGGCTATACAGCAGCAGGAGATGAAGCAGCAGATGCAGCAGCAGGAAATGCAGGAAGACATAAAGAAGAAGGAGATGAAAAAGCAGCAAATGTAGCAGGAGATGCAGCAGTATATGAAGCAGCAGGAAATAGAGCAGCAGAATATGCAGCAGGATGTATTTCAGCAGGTGATGCAGCAGCAGTTGATGCAGCTGCAGCTGCAAATTCAGCAGATCCAGCAGCTATAGATGCAGCAGCAGATGCATCAGGAGATGCTTTTTCAGTAGGAGATGTAGCAGCAGAAGGTGCTGCAGCAGATGATGCAGCAGGAGATGCAGCAGAAGAAATGCAACAAGATATGCTGCAGGAGGAGATGCAGTAGGATATGAAGCAGGAGATGCAGCAGCAAGAGATGCAGCAGGGGATGCATATTCAGCAGTAGATTCAGCAGGAACATCAGAAGAAGATGCAGCAGCAGGAGATTTGGCAGGAGATGCAGCAGTAGATGAAGCAGCTGCAGATGCAGCAGCAAATTCAGCAGATGCCACGGTAGTAGATACATAAATAGCTGCAGCAGGAAATGCAGCTGAATATGCAGGAGCAGGAGATACAGCAGGAGATGCATCTTCAGGTGATGCAGAAGGAGATGCAGCAGGTGACGCTCAAGGAGATGCAGCAGGAGATGCAGAATGAGATGAAGCAGCAAGATATGCAGCAGAAGGAGATGACGCAGGAGATGCTTCAATAGAAGGTGCATCATGAGATAGAGAATGAGATGCAGCAGCAGACGAAGCAAAAGGAGATGCAGTAACAGGAGATGCAGCAGCAGGACATGGATCAATAGATGAGGCAGCAGGAGATTCATTAGGAGATGCAATAGCAGGATATGAAACAGCAGGAGCTATAGCAGCAGGAAATGCAGCCTGAGATGCAGCAGGATGAGAAGAAGCTGCAGGGGATGTATCAGGAGATGCAGAAGCAGCAGATAGAGCAAGAGATGCTGTAGCAGGAGATGCAGTAGGAGATGTAGCAGAAGGAGATGCAGCAGCAGGAGATGCAGCAGCACGAGATGCAGCAGCAGGAGATGCAGCAGGAGTTGCAGCAGGATGAGATGGAACAGGAGATGCAGTAGGAGGAGGTACAGCAGCACCAGATGCAGTAGTATATGCAGCAGAAGGAAATGAATAAGAGATGCAGCAGCAATTGATGCAGCAGGAGATGCTGGAGCCGGAGATGCAGAAGAAGTAGATGCAGAAGCAGGAGATGCAGCAGGACATGCATCAGCAGGAGATACAGCTAACATACATCAGCAGGATATGAGGCAGGAGATGCTCCAGCAGCAGAAGCAGCAGCAGATGCAGCAGCAAAGGGTGCAGGATTAGATGCAGCAGTAATTGCATCAGCATGGAGATGCTGCTGGAAATTGAGTAGGATATGCAACAGCAAGCGATTTGGCAACAGTAGATGCAGCAAGATATGCAGCAGCAGATGCATCTGCATGAGGTGTATCATCAGGAGATGTTGCAGGAGATGCATATTCAGCAGGTGATGCACCAGGATATGCAGTAGGAGATTCAAGAGAAGGACATGCAGCAGGAAATCAGCCGGAGATGTAGCAGCAGGAGATTCAGGAAAAGAAGATGCAGGCGAACCAGAGGCAGCAGCAGATTCAGCAGGAACTGCAGCAGCAGGAGATGAAGAGGCAAGAGATTCAGCAGCAGGAGATGGAGCATCAGGAGATACAGAAGGAGATGCATCAGCAGGAAATGCATCACCAGATTCTGCAGCAGGAAATTCCGTAGGAGATTCTACAGCACGAGATTCAGTAGAAAATGCAGCAGGAGATGCAGTAGGAGATATAGAAGGAGATTCAGCAGCAGGGGATGTAGTAGGAGATGCAGCAGGAGATACATGAGCAGGAATTGTAGCAGGAGATGCTGGAAGATATTCTGCAGAAGAAGATTCAGCAGGAGATGCAGCAGGAGATGAAAAAGCAACATATGCATCAGCAGTTAGAGCAGGAAGTGCAGCAGGAGATTCAGCAGGAGATGCAGCCGCAGATGCCTTCAACAGAATATGCAGCTGAAATGCAGAAGCACTAAATGCATCAGTAGAAGATTGAGCAGCTGATGCAGCAGGAAATGGAGATGCATCCTCAGATGCATCCGCAGAGGTTACAGCAGAAGATGAAGCAGCAGATGCAGCAGCAGGAGATGCAGGAGGACACCAATTAGAAGGAGATGCAGCATCAGCAAATGTAGCAGGAGATGCAGCAGTCCATGAAACATCAGGAAATGGAGCAGTAGATTAAGCAGCAGCAGGAAATGCAGCAGAATATGCAGAAGGAGGTAATACAGCAGGTGATGCATCACCAGGTGATGCAGCTGCAGCTGCAGAGGCAGCAGAGGCAGCAGCAATAAATGCAGCAGTAGATGCAGCAGGAGATGCAGATTCAGTAGGACATGTAGCAGCAGCAGATGATGCAGCAGGAGATGCAGCAGGAGATGCAGCAGAAGGAAATGCATCGAGATATGCTGCAGGAGGAGATGTAGTAGGATATGAAGCAGGAGATGCAGCAGGGGATGCATGTTCACCTGTAGATTCAGCAGAAACTTCAGAAGGAGATGCGGCAGCAGGAGATTTAACAGGAGATGCAGCAGTAGATGAAGCAGCAGCATATGCAACAGCAGATGCACCAGATGGAGCAGAAAGAGATGCAGCAGGGGATGGAGTAGCAGATGCACCGGGAAATGGTGCATCAGGAGATGCATCCGCAGATGCATGAGCAGAGGATGCATCAGGAGATGTAGCAGCAGGAGATACACGATGCCGCAGGAGATGCAGCAGGAGATGCAGCCCCAGAAGATGCAGCACAAAGTGATGCAGCAGGAGATGCAACAGCATATGCAGTATCAGCAGATGCAGCAGCAGGAGATGCAGCAGCCGGAAATACAACAGGAATAGATGCAGAAGGTAATGCAGCAGCAGGAGTTGAAGCAGAATATGCATCAGCAGGAAATGCAGCACCAAGAGATTCAGAGGGAGATGCAGCAGGAGGTGCAGCAGCAGGAGATGCAAAAGGTGATGCAGCTATAAAAGATGCTGCAGCAGCAGATGCAGCAGGATATTCAGCAGCAAGAGATTCAGCATGATATATAGAAGCATGAGATGCCGCAGGAGATTCAGCAGCAACTGATGCAGCACCAGGAGAAGCAGCAGGAGATGCATATTCAGAAGGAGATACGTCAGGAGATGTAGCAGGATATGTGGCAGCATGAGATGCCACCAGAAATTCAGGAGGAGATTCAACAGAAGGAGATTCAAGACCAGGAGATGCATCAGCAGGAGATGTAGAAGCAGGCTATACAGCAGCAGGAGACGAAGCAGCAGATGCAGCAGCAGGAAATGCAGGAAGACCTCAAGTAGAAGGAGATGCAGAAGCAGCAAATGTATCAGGAGATGCAGCAGTACACGAAGCAGCAGGAAATGGAGCAGCAGATAAGGAGATGCAGCATCAGGAAATGCAGCAGAATATGCAGCAGGATGTATTTCAGCAGGTGATGCAGCAGCAGTTGATGCAGCTGCAGCTGCAGAGGCAGAAGATGCAGCAGCAATAGATGCAGCAGCAGATGCATCAGGAGATGTTCTTTCAGTGGGAGATGTAGCAGCAGAAGATGCTGCAGCAGATGATGCAGCAGGAGATGCAGCAGAAGGAAATGCAGAAAGATATGCTGCAGGAGGAGATGCAGTAGGATATGAAGCAGGAGATGCAGCAGCAAGAGATGCAGCAGGGGATGCATATTCAGGAATAGATTCAGCAGGAACATCAGAAGAAGATTCAGCAGCAGGACATTTAGCAGGAGATGCAGGAGTAGATGAAGCAGCAGCAGATGCAGCAGCAAATTCAGCAGATGCAGCAATAGTAGATAGATAAATAGCTGCAGCAGGAAATGCAGATGAATATGGAGGAGCAGGAGATACAGCAGGAGATGCATCTGCAGGTGACGCTCAAGGAGATGGAGCAGGAGATGCAGAACGAGATGAAGCAGCAAGATATGCAGCAGAAGGAGATGACGCAGGAGATGCTTCAATAGAAGGTGCCTCATGAGATACAGTAGGAGATGCAGCAGCAGACAAGGCAAAAGGAGATGCACTAACAGGAGATGCAGCAGCATAACATGGATCAAGAGATTCATTAAGAGATGCAGTAGCAGAATATGAAACACCAGGAGATACAGAGGCAGGAGATGCAGCATGAGATGCAGCAGGATGAGACAAAGCAGCAGGGAATGTATCAGGAGATGCAGAAGCAGCAGATACAGCAACCTTTCCGCGGAGGCTAGTTATTAGCGACTTAATAACGCATAATAACGCGCTTTAGGAAAAGAGAATATCTCCAGCAGGGAAGATGTTTGCCTAGAATGCTTCTTCTTATGGATGTATTCTCTTGGTGCGCAATCACTGCAGATCACGACTTGTAGATCTTTCCGTCTAGACTAGTGAACAGTAACATCAGCATGGCTAGTAAGGCTTCACTTGAAGATTTGAAAGCGTTTAACAGAAATACCCCTGAAAGTTCTACAAGTCGTGCTCTGCAGTGAAAGCGCTCTAAGAGAATACATCCAAAAGCAGAAGGATTCCATGCTAGCATCTTCTCTGCTGGAGATGTGAATTTTTACTAAAACTCCGTAATGGTTTCAGCATTCCCTCGTTAGTAGTGCCATAAGATATCACATTCAGAAGCAGCAGCTTTCCGTGCTAACATCTTCGCTGTTGGAGATAGTCACTTTTTTAAAGCTCGTTACGTCACTATTCTTTAACCTACTCTTAAACGCATTGTTCATAGTGTTTTGCCCCTCTCAGTGAAAGCGCATCCACAGAAGATTCGAACGAGAGACACCATTTGATGCTAGCAACTTCCCAGGGGTATTTCTGTTGAACGCTTTCAAATCTTCAGGTGAAGCTTTACTAGCCTTGCTGATGTTACCGTTCAATAGCCTAGACGAAAAGTTCGATAAATCTTGGTTTGCAGTGATTGCACTCTAAGAGAAGACATTCAGAAGCAGAAGCATTCCATGCTAACATCTTCCCTGCTGGAGATATTCACTTTTCCTAAAGCGCCTTATTAGGCGCTATTAAGTCTCTATTCATTTGCCAACACTAGAACATTGTGTTAGTCGTTCTCTGCATCTTGCAGAGAAACCGCTTCCATAGAAGACACTAACCAAAGCCAGCTTTTGATGGTAACCTCTTTCCTGTGTTACTTGTGCTGAACGCTCGGAAATTTTGAAGTAACGCCTTCGTAGCCATTCTGGTCTTACAGTACACAAGACTAGACTGAAAGTTCTACAAGTCGTGCTCTGCAATGAAAGCTCTCTAAGAGAATACATCCACGAGTAGAAGCATTCCATGATAGCATCTTCCCTGCTGGAGATATGAATTTGTACTACAACGCCGTAATAGACGGTGTTAAGTCCCTATTCACTAGCCTACGCTAAAAATTCCCTATTCACTAGCCTATGCTAATACTTTCGTTTTTGCAGCTTGCGGTGAAAGGGCTTCCAGAGAATAATCTAACGAGAGCCACCCTTTGATGATAGCAACTTCCCGAGGGTAGTTCTGCTAAACTCTTTCAAATCTTCAGGTGAAGCTTTACTAGATATGCTGATGTTACAGTTCACTAGCCTAGACGGAAAGTTCGATAAATCTTGGTTTGCAGTGATTGCGCTCTAAGAGAAGACATACAGAAGAAGAAGCATTCCATGCTAACATCTTCCCTGCTGGAGATATTCTCTTTTCCTAAAAAGCGTTATTAGGCGTTATTAAGTCGATAATAACTAGCCTCCGTGAAAACGTTACGTTTTTCATGCTTTGCGGCTGGCAGTGACAGCGCTTCATGAAAGGATCCTAACGAGAGCCAAAATTTGATGGTAGCAGCTTCCCTGCGGTACTTGTGCTGAACCATCTCAAATCTTGAAATGAGGCTTTAATAGCCATTCTGATCTTACAGCTCATAATCCTACAGTGAAAGTTCTACAAGTCGTCTTTTGCAGTAACAGCGCTAGAAGAGAAAACATTAATAAGCGCTGTAGTTTCAGGCCAGCATCTGCACTGCCTGAAATACTTACTTTTCCATAAGCGCGTTAACAGGCGCAGTTAAGTCACAATTCATTACCCTTAACTAAAATGTGTTAGTCGTGCTTCACAGCCTGCAGCAAAAGCGCTATAAGAGAAGACTCTAACGAGAACCAGCATTTGATGGTAGAAGCTTCCCTGCGGTACTTGTGCTGAACGCTCTGAAATTTTGAAGTGACACTGTACTAGCTGATGATATACTTCAGAAGACTAGAATGAAACTTCTAGAAGTCGTACTTTGCAGTGAAAGTGCTATAAGAGAAGACATTCAGAAGCAGCAGCATTCCATACTACCATCTTCCCTACAGCCGATGTTCACTGTTCCGAAAGCGCGTTATTCAGTGAAGTAAAGTAACTGTTCTGTACCCTATACTAAAATTTTGTGTTATTCGTGCTTTGCAGCTTGCAGTGAAAGTGCTTCCAGAGAAGACTAACGAGAGCCAGCAGGTGATCGTAGCAGCTTCCCTGCCGTATTTGTTCTGAACAATTTGAAATTTTGCAGTGACGCTTTAATACCGATTCTGATGTTACAGGACACGAGCCTAGACTGAAAGTTCTACAAGTCTTTCTTTGCAGTGAAAGCGCTCTAAGAGAAGACATTCAGAAGCAGCAGCATTCCATGCTAGCATCTTCCATACGGGCTTTACTCACTTTTCCTAAAGCTCCTCAATAGTTAAATCACAATTCCGTAATCAATACTAAACGTTTTGTTAGACGTGCTTTGCAGCTTGCAGTGAAAGCGCTTCAAGAGAAGATTCTAACGAGAGCTAGCATTTGATCGTAGCAGCGCCCTTGCGGTACTTTTTCTAAACGTCTTCAAATTTTGCAGTGACGCTTTAATAGCCATTCTGAAGATGCAGTACACGAGCCTAGACTGAAAGTTCTACAAGTCTTGCCTTGCAGTGAAAGCGCATCCAGAGAAGAATTACACGAATGTCAATATTTGATCGTAGAATCTTCCCTGCGGTATTTGCGCTGAACACTCTGATATTTTGAAGTGACGCTTTAATAGCCATTCTGATGTTGCAGTACATAAGCCCAGACTAAAAGTTCAACAAGACTTGCCTTGCAGTGAAAGCGCTAAAGATTTTGAAGTGATGCTTTAATAGCCATTCTGATGTTGCAATGTACAAGCCTAGACTGAAACTTCTACAAGTTTTGCTTTGCAGTGAAAGCGCTCTAAGAGGAGACATTCAGTAGCAGCAGTATTCCACGCTAGCATCTTCACTGCGTCAGTTACTCACTTATCAGAAAGCACCTTCATAAGTCACAATTCAGTACCCTATACTAAAACGTTCTGTTAGTCATGCTTTGCAGCTTGCAGTGAAAGCGTTTCATGAGAAGACTCTAACGAGAGCCAGCATTTCATCGTAGCTTCTTCCCTGCGGTACTTGTGCTGAACGCTCTGGTATTTTCAAGTGACGCTTTAATAGCAGTTCCGATGTTGAAGTACACAACCGTATACTCAAAATAATTACAAGTCTGGCTTTAGAGTGAAAGCGCTTTAAGAGAAGACATTCAGAAGGAGCAGCTTTCCATGCTAGCATCTTCCCTGTGGGCGTTATTCGATTTCCCTAAAGCACCTCAATAGTGTCAGTTAAGTCATAATGAGATGAAGCAGGAGAAGATGCAGCACCAAGAGATACAGCAGGAGGTGCAGCAGCACATGCAGTATCAGCAGATGCAGCAGCAGGATATGAAGCAGCAGATGCAGCAGCAGGATTTGAAGCAGCAGCAGTTGAAGCAGAATATGTATCAGAAGGAAACGCAGCACCATGAGATTAAGATGGAGATGCAGCAAGAGGTGCAGCAGCAGGAGATGCAGAAGCAGTTGTTGCAGAGGGTGCAGCACCAGGAGATGAAGCAACAGGAGATGCAGTAGAAGGAGATGTTGCAGCAGCACATGAAGAAGGTGATGCAGCAGTTGTAGATGTTGCAGCAGCAGATGCAGCAGGATATTCAGCAGCAGTAGATGCAGCAGTAGAGAAAGGATATTCAGCAGCAGACACGGCATCAGGAGAGTCAGCAGCAGGAGAAGCAGAAGAAGATGCATATTCAGAAGGAAATATGCATGAGATGCCGCTGGAGATTCAAGAGGATATTCAGCAGATAGAGATGCAAGAGCAAGAGATGCATCAGCAGGAAATGCAGCCGGAGTCGATGCAGAAGGTAATAGAGCAGCAGGAGATTCACAAGAAGGAGATGCAGAAAGAGATTCAGCAGCAGGAGATGCAGCAGCAGGAAAGACAGCAGTATATAGAGAAGCAGGATATGCAGCAGCAGGAGATGCAGCAGGAGATGCAAGAGCAAGAGATGCAGCATCAGACCCATCAGCAGGAGATGAAGCAGCAGGAAATGCAGCAGCAGTAGGTGCAGCAGCAGTAGGTGCAGGAGGAGATGCAGTAGCAGGAGATGAAGCATTATTATGAGATGCATTAGGAGGTGCAGCAGCAGGATATGCAGCAGGAGATTTGGCAGGAGATGAAGCAGCAGCAGAGTAGAAGCAGCATTTGCAGCAGGAAATGCAGCAGTAGATGCAGGATCAGCAGATACTCCATCAGGAAATACTTCAGCAGATGCAGCAGGAGATGACATATGAGGTGATGAAGCCACAGATGCATCAGTTGAAGATGAAGCAGGAAATGCAGTAGCAGGAGGGGCATCAGCAGATGTACCAGAAGATGAGGCAGCAAACGTAGAAATTTATAACATAAATGTAGAAGCAGATGCAGAAGCAGCTAATTCAGCAGGAGATGCAGCAGGAGGAGATGCAGAAGTAGATGCAGCAGGAAATGCAGATTCAGCGGGAGAAGCAATAGGAAGAGAATCTTCAGCAGATCCAGCAGGATGTGAAGGATGACGAGATGTAGCAGGACATAGAGCAGCCACAGATGCATTAGCAGATGAAGCAGGCAGTGCAGCAAGAGATGCAGCAGCAGAGATGTAGCCGCAGATGCATCAGAAGCAGATTCAACAGGAGATGCAACAGCAGCAGATTCCGCAGGAGATGCATCGGCAGAAGATGCAGAAGGAGTTGCAGCATCAGGAAATGAAAAAGGAAATGCAGCAGTAGGGGATGTAGTAGCAGGAGACATAGAGGGAGATTCAGAAGGAGATGCAGCATCAGGAGATGCAGCAGGGAATGCAGCAGCAGCAGAAGTAACAGGAGATGCAGCAGCATCATATGCACTAGGAGATGTAGCAGCAGGAGATGAAGAAGCAGGTGGTGCTAGAGGCGATTCAGCCGGAGATGCAGAAGGAGGAGATGCAGCAGCAGGAGGTGCAGAGTAGTAGATGAAGTAAAGGATATGCAGCAGAAGGAAATATAGCAGGAGGTGCAGCTGCAATAAATGCATCAAGAGAGAAAGTAGCATCAAATGCAGCATCAGATGCAGTAGCAGGAGATCTATCAGGAGATGCAGCAGTAGATTAAGCAGCAGCAGATGCAGCAGCAAATTCAGCAGATGCAGCAATAGTAGAATCATAAAGAGCTGCAGCAGGAATTGCAGATAAGTATGCAGGAGCAGGAGATACAGCAGGAGATGCATCTGCAGGTGATGCAGAAGGAGATGCAGCAAGTGACGCTCAAGGAGATGCAGCAGGAGATGCAGAACGAGATGAAGCAGCAAGATATGCAGCAGAAAGAGATGATGCAGGAGATGCTTCAATAGAAGGTGCAACATGAGATAGAGCAGGAGATGTAGCAGCAGACGAACAGAAGGAGATGCAGAAACAGGAGATGCAGCAGCAAGACATGGATCAAGAGAGGAAGCAGCAGGAGATTCATTAGGAGATGCAGTAGCAGGATATGAAAGAGCAGGAGATATAGCAGCAGGAGATGCAGCCTGAGATGCAGAAGGATGAGATGAAGCAGCAGGGGATGTATCAGGAGATGCAGAAGCAGAAAATACAGCACAAGATGCTGTAGCAGGAGATGCAGAAGGAGATGTAGCAGCAAGAGATGCAGCAGCAGGAGATGCAGCAGGTGATGAAACAGGAGGAGATGGGTCAGGAGATGCAGAAGGAGGAGATTCAGCTGGAGATGCAGCAGGAGGAGATGCAACAGGCTATGAATCAGGAGGAGGTACAGCAGCATCAGATGCAGCAGTATATGCAGCAGAAGGAGATGAATAAGAGATGCAGCAGCAATTGATGCAGCAGGAGATGCTGGAGCGGGAGATGTAGAAGAATGAGATGCAGAAGCAGGAGATGCAGCAGGACATGCATCAGCAGCAGATGCAGCAAAACATACATCAGCAGGAGACACAGCAGCATGATATGAGGCAGGAGATGCACCAGCAGCAGAAGCAGCAGCAGATGCATCAGGAAAGGGTTCAGGATGAGATGCAGCAAGAATTGCATCAGCAGGAGATACTGCAGTAGGATATGCAACAGGAAGAGATTTGGCAACAGCAGATGCAGCAGGATATGCAGCAGCAGATGCAGCTGCATGAGGTGTATCAGCAGGAGATGTTGCAGGAGATGCCTATTCAGCAGGTGATGCACCAGGATATGCAGCAGGAGATTCAACAGAAGTACATGCAGCAGGAAATCAGCCGGAGATGCAGCAGCAGGAGATGCAGGAAAAGAAGATGCAGGCGAACCAGAGACAGAAGCAGATTCAGCAAGATTTGCAGCAGCAGGAGATGAAGAGGCAGGAGATTCAGCAGCAGGAGATGCAGCATCAGGAGATTCAGCAGGAGATGCATCAGCAGGAAATGCATAATTAGATTCTGTAGCAGGAAATTCCGAAGGAGATTGTGCAGCAGGAGATTCAGTAGAAAATGCAGCTGGAGATGCAGTAGGAGATATAGAAGGAGATTGAGGAGCAGGGGATGTAGTAGGAGATGCAGCAGGAGATACATGAGCAGGAATTGTAGCAGGAGATGCTGGAGGAGATTCTGCAGAAGAAGATTCAGCAGAAGATTCAGCAGGAGATGAAATAGCAACTTAGGCATCAGCAGTTACAGCAGGAATTTCAGCAGGAGATTCAGAAGGAGATGTAGAAGCAGGAGATGTAGCAGCAGAGGATGCAGCCGCAGATGCCTTCAACAGGATATGGAGCTGAAAGCAGAAGCACTAGATGCATCTGTAGAAGATTTAGCAACAGGAAATGGAGATGCTTCTGCAGATGCTTCCGCAGATGACTTCAACAGGATATGTTGCTGAAAGCAGAAGCACTAGATGCATCTGTAGAATATTTAGCAGCAGGAAATGGAGATGCTTCTGCAGATGCTTCCGCAGATGCATCCGTAGAGGATGCAGCAGGAGATGAAGCAGCAGATGCAGCAGCAGGAGATGCAGGAGGACATCAAGTAGAAGGAGATGCAGCAGTAGCAAATGTAGCAGGAGATGCACCAGCACATGAAGCATCAGGAGATGGAGCTGCAGATTAAACAGCAGCAGGAAATGCAGCAGAATATGCAGCAGGAGGTAATGCAGCAGGTGATGCATCAACAGGTGATGCAGCTGCAGCTGCAGAGGCAGCAGATGCAGCAGCAATAGATGCAGCAGCAGATGCATCATGAGATGCTGTAGGAGATGTAGTATAGGAGATAGTAGGAGATGTAGCAGCAGAAGATGCTGCAGCAGATGATGCAGCAGAAGGAAATGCAGCAAGATATGCTGCAGGAGGAGATGCAGTAGGATATGAAGCAGGAGATGAAACAGCAGGAGATGCAGCAGGGGATGCATATTCAGCAGGAGATTCAGCTGAAACTTCAGAAGGAGATGAAGCAGCAGGAGATTTAACAGGAGATGCAGCAGTAGATGAAGAAGCAGCATATGCAACAGCAGATGCAACAGATGGAGCAGAAAGAGATGCAGCAGGTGATGGAGCAGCAGATGCAATGGGAAATGGTGCATCAGGAGATGTATCCGTAGATGTATCCGCAGATGCATGAGCAGAGGATGCATCAGGAGATGTAGCAGCATGAGATACAGGAGCAGGTGATGCTGCAGGAGATGCAGCAGGTGATGCAACAACAGAAGATGCAGCACCAAGAGATGCAGCAGGAGATGCAGCAGCACATCCAGTATAAGCAGATGCAGCAGCAGGAAATACAACAGGAATAGATGCAGAAGGTAATGCAGCAGCAGGATTTGAAGCAAAATATGCATCAGCGGTAAATGCAGCACCAAGAGATTAAGATGGAAATGCAGCAGGAGATGCAGCAGCAGATGCAGTAACAGGAGATGCAGTATTAGGAGATGCTGCAGCAGCACATGCAGAAGGTGATGCAGCTGTAGGAGATGCATCAGCAGCAGAGGCATCAGGAGATTCAGCAGCAGGAGATTCAGCATGATATGTAGAAGCTTGAGATGCTACAGGAGATTCATCAGGAGATTCAGCAGTAACTGATGCAGCAGCAGGAGAAGCAGCAGGAGACGCAGCAGCAGCAGGAGATGCAGAAGCAGATGCAGCAGGAAATGAAGATTCAGCAGAAGATGCAGTAGTAAGAGATTCTTCAACGTATGTAGCAGCATGATATGTTGCAGCAACTGGAGATACAGCAGGTTATGGAGAAAGAGGAGATGATGCAGCAGATGCAGCAGCAGAAGATTCAGCAACAGGAGATTAAGAAGCAGGAGATGGTACTGCAAAAGAAGCAGCAGGAGATGCAGATTCAGAAGGAGATATGTCAGGAGATGTTGCAGGATATGTAGCAGCATGAGATGCCGCCGGAGATTGAGGAGGAGATTCAGCAGAAGGAGATGTAAGAGCAGGAGATGCATCAGCAGGAGATGCAGAAGCAGATGCAGCAGGAGTCGATGCAGCAGCAGGACATGCAGCAGGAGTCGATGCAGAAGGTAATAGAGCAGCAGGAGATTCAGAAGAAGGAGATGCAGTAGCAGGAGACGCAGTAGAAGATGATGTAGCTGCAGCAGATGCAGGAGAAGCAGCAGCAGGAGATGAAGAGGCAGGAGATTCAGCAGGAGATGCATCAGCAGGATATGTAGCAGGAGATTCTGCAGCAGGAAACAACGTAGGAGAGTCTGCAGCATGAGATTCAGCGGAAGATTCAGCAGAAGATGCAGCAGGAGATATAGAAGGAGATTCAGCAGCAGGAGATGTAGTAGGAGATGCAGCAGGAGATACAGCAGCAGGAGTTGCAGGAGGAGATTCTGAAGAAGAAGATTCAGCAGGAGATAGAGTAGGAGATGCATCAGGAGATGAAGTAGCAACATATGCATCAGAGGATACAGCAGGAAGGGCAAGAGGAGATTCAGCAGGTGATGTAGCAGCAGGAGATGCAGCCGCAGATGCCTTCAGGAGGAAACGCAGAAGCACTATATGCATCAGTAGAAGATTGAGCAGCAGATGCAGCAGGAAATAGAGATACTTCTGCAGATGCATCCGCAGATGCATGAGCAGAGGATGCATCAGGAGATGTAGCAGCAGGAGATACAGGAGCAGGTGATGCAGTAGGAGATGCAGCAGGAAATGCAACACCAGAAGATGCAGCACCAAGAGATGCAGCAGGAGATGCAGCAGCACATGCAGTATCAGCAGATGCAGCAGCAGGAAATACAACAGGAATAGATGCAGAAGGTAATGCAGCAGCAGGAGTTGAAGCAGAATATGCATCAGAAGGAAATACTGCACGAAAAGGTTCAGACAGAGATGCAGCAGGAGGTGCAGCAGCAGGATATGCAGAAGCAGATGTTGTAGCAGGTGCAGCACCAGCAGATGCAGCAACAGGAGATGAAGCAGAAGGAGATGCTGCAACAGCACATGCAAAAGGTGATGTAGCTGTAGGAGATGCAGCAGCAGCAGATGCAGCAGGAGATTCAGCAGCAGGAGATTCAGCAGGAGACAAAGGATATTCATTAGCAGACAAAAGATATTCAGCAGCAGACACGGCATAAGGAGATTTAGCAGCAGGAGGTGCAGCAGGAGATGCAGAAGCAAACGCAGCAGTAGGAGAGGCAGCAGGTGGAGATGCCTGAGGCGATGCATATTCAGAAGGAGATGCAAAAGGAGATTCATCTGGCGATTCAGCAGGAACTGATGCAGCAGCAGGAGAAGCAGCACCCTATGCAGCAGAAGATGCAGAATCATATGCAGCAGAACATCCAGAACCATATGCTGCAGGAGATACAGAAGCAGATGAAGCAGCAGATGCAGCTGGAGATGTAGCATCACCAGAAGCAGCAGCAGATGCAGCAGCAAACGATGCAGGATGAGATGCAGCAAGAATTGCATCAGCAGGAGATGCTGCTGGAAATTCAGTAGGATATGCAGCAGCAAGAGATTTGGCAACAGCAGATGCAGCAGGATATGCAGCAGCAGCTGCAGCTGCATAAGGTGTATCAGCGGGAGATGTATCAGGAGATGCATATTCAGCAGGTGATGCACCAGGATATGCAGCAGGAGATTCAATAGAAGGAAATGCAGCAGGAAATCAGCCGGAGATGCAGCAGCAGGAGATGCAGGAAAAGAAGATGCAGCCGCACCAGAGGCAGCAGCAGATTCAGCAGGAATTGCAGCAGCAGGAGATGAAGAGGCAGGAGATTCAGCAGCAGAAGATGCTTCAGCAGGAAATGCATCAGAAGATTGTGCAACAGGAAATTCCGTAGGAGATTGTGCAGCAGGAGATTCAGTAGAAAAGTCTTCAGTAGATTCAGTAGAAAATGCAGCTGAAGGTAATGCAGCAGCAGGAGTTGAAAGAGAATATGCATCAGCAGGAAATGCAGCACCAAAAGATTCAGACGAAGATGCAGCAGGAGGTGCGGCAGCAGGAGATGCAGAAGCAGTTGTTGCAGCAGGTGCAGCACCAGCAGATGAAGCAACAGGAGATGCAGCATTAGGAGATGCTGCAGCAGCACATGCAGAAGGTGATGCAGCAGTAGGAGATGCAGCAGCAGAAGATGCAGAAGGAGATTCAGCAGCAGGAGATTCAGCAGCAGGCAAAGGATATTCAGTAGCAGACACGATATCAGCAGATTGAGCAGCTGGAGGTGCAGCAGGCGATGCAGAAGCAAACGCAGCAGTCGGAGTGGCAGCAGGTAGAGATGCCTGAGGAAATGCATATTCAGAAGGAGATGCAGCATAAGATTCATCAGGAGATTCAGCAGCAACTGATACAGCAGCAGGAGAAGCAGCAGGAGATGCAGCAGCAGCAGGAGATGTGGAAGCAGATGCAGCAGGAAATGAAGATTCAGCAGAAGATGCAGTAGGAAGAGATTCTTCAAAATATGCAGCAGCAGGAGATGTGGAAGCAGATGCAGCAGGAAATGAAGATTCAGCAGAAGATGCAGTAGGAAGAGATTCTTCAACATATGCAGCAGCATGATAAGATGCAGCAACTGGAGATACAGCAGGTTATGGAGAAAGAGGAGATGATGCAGCAGACGCAGCAGCAGGAGATTCAACAGCAGGAGATGCAGCAGCAGGAGATTGTACTGCAAAAGAAGCAGCAGGAGATGCAGATTCAGAAGGATATACGTCAGGAGATGTAGCAGGATATGTAGCAGAATGAGATGTCGCCGGAGATTCAGGAGGAGATTCAGCAGAAGGAGATGCAAGAGCAGGACATGCATCAGCAGGTGATGGAGAACCAGATGCAGCAGGAGATGCAGATTTAGCAGGAGATGCATCAGCAAAAGCTGCAGAAGCAGATGCAGCAGGAGTCGATGCAGCAGCAGGATTTGCAGCAGGAATCGATGCAGACAGTAATAGAGCAGCAGGAGATTCAGAAGAAGGAGATGTAGAAAGAGATTCAGCAGCAGGAGATGCAGCAGCAGGAAAGGCAGCAGTATATATAGAAGCAGGAGATGCAGCAGGAGATGCAAGAGCAAGAAATGCTGCATCAGACTAATCAGCAAGAGATGCAGCAGCAGCAGATGCAGCAAGAAATTCATCAGCAGTAGTTGCATCAGGAGATGCAGTAGCAGGAGATGAAGCATTATCATGAGATGCATTAGGAGGTGCAGCAGCAGGATATGTAGCAGGAGATTTGGCAGGAGATGAAGCAGCAGCCGAGCAGCAGCAGATGCAGCCGGAAATGCAGCAGTAGATGCAGGATCAGCAGATACTCCATCAGGAAATACTGCAGCAGATGCAGCAGGAGATGACATATCAGATGATGAAGCCACAGATTGAAGATGAAGCAGGAAATGCAGCAGCAGGATGTTCATTAGCAGATGTACCAGGAGATGAGGCAGCAAACGTAGAAAGTTATAACGTACATGTAGAAGAAGATGCAGCAGCAGCTAATTCAGCAGGAGATGCAGCAGCAGGAGATGCAGAAGCAGATGCAGCAGGAAATGCAGATTCAGCAGGAGAAGCAATAGGAAGAGAATCTTCAGCAGATACAGCAGGATGTGAAGGATGACGAGATGTAGCAGGACATAGAGCAGCAGCAGATGCATCAGCAGATGAAGCAGGAATTCAGCAAGAGATGCAGCAGCAGAGATGTAGCCACAGATGCATCAGAAGCAGATGCAACAGGAGATGCAGCAGCAGCAGATTCTGCAGGAGATGCATCAGCAAAAAATGCAGAAGGAGTTGCAGCATCAGGAGATTCAGCAGGAAATGCAGCAGCAGGGGATGTAGTAGCAGGAGACACAGAAGGAGATGCAGAAGGAGCTGCAGCATCAGGAGATGCAGCAGGGAATGCAGCAGCAGCAGAAGTAACAGGAGATGCAGCAACATCATATGCCCTAGGAGATGTAGCAGCAGGAGATGAAGAAGCAGGAGATGCTACAGGTGATTCAGCCGGAGGTGCAGAAGGAGGAGATGCAACAGCAGGAGGTGCAGAGTAGTAGATGAAGTAAAGAATATGCAACCGAAGGAAATATAGGAGGAGATGCAGCAGCAGTAAATGCAGCAAGAGAGAAAGTAGCAGCTGATGCAGCAGCATATGACCTATCAGGAGATGCAGCAGTAGATGAAGCAGCAGCAGATGCAGCAGCAAATTCAGCAGATACAGCAGGAGATGCTGTAGCAGGAGATGTAGAAGGAGATGTAGCAGAACGAGATGAGGCAGCCAGAGATGCATCAGCAGGATACGCAGTAAAAGAAGATGGAGCATCAGGAGATTGAGCAGGAGATGCATCAGCAGGAAATGCATAAGCAGATTCTTCAGCAGGAAATTCCGTAGGAGATTGTGCAGCAGAGGATTCAGTAGAAAGTGCAGCAGGAGATGCAGCAGGAGATATAGAAGGAGATTCAGCAGCAGGGGATGCAGTAGGAGATGCAGCTGGAGATACATCAGCAGGAATTGTAGCAGGAGATGCTGGAGGAGATTCTGCAGAAGAAGATTCAGTAGGAGATACAGCAAGCGATGAAGTAGCAACATAGGCATCAGCAGTTACAGCAGGAAGTGCAACAGGAGATATAGCAGGAGATGCAGTCGCAGATGCCTTCAACAGGATATGCAGCTGAAATGCAGAAGAACTAGATGTATCCTTAGACGATTGAGCAGCAGATGCAGCGGGAAAGGAGATGTTTCTACAGATGCATCTGCAGAGGATGAAGCAGGAGATGAATCAGCAGGCTATACAGCAGCAGGAGATGCTGCAGCAGATGCAGCAGTAGGAGATGCAGGAGGACATCAAGTAGAAGGAGATGCAGCATCAGCAAGTGTAGCAGGAGATGCAATAGTACATGAAGCATCAGAAAATGGAGCAATTGATTAAGGAGATGCAGCAGTACATGAAGCATCAGAAAATGGAGCAGCAGATTAAGCGGCAGCAGGAAATGCAGCAGGTGATGCATCAGCAGGTGATGCAGCTGCAGCTGCAGAGGCAGCATATGTAGCAGCAATAGATGCAGCAGCAGATGCATCAGGAGATGCAGATTCAGTAGGAGATGGTGCAGCAGAAGGTGCTGCAGCAGATGATGCAGCAGGAGATGCAGCAGAAGGAAATGCATCAAGATATGCTGCAGGAGATGCAGTAGGATATGAAGCAAGAGATGCAGCAGCAGGAGATGCAGCTGGGAATGCATGTTCAGCAGTAGATTCAGCAGAAACTTCAGACGGAGATGGACTAGCAGGAGATTTAGACGGAGATGCAGCAGTAGATGAAGCAGCAGCATATGCAACAGCAGATGCACCAGATGGAGCAGAAAGAGATGCAGCAGGGGATGGAGCAGCAGATGCAACGGGAAATGACGCATGAGGAGATGCATCCACAGATGCATGAGCAGAGGATGCATCAGGAGATGTAGCAGCAGGAGATTCAGAAGCAGGAGATGAAGCAGCAGATGCAGCATCAGGAGATGCACGAAGACATCAAGGCTGCTCCTGCTTCCTCATTTTTTCTATATCTCCCGCTGCAACTTCTGCTGCTGCCTCTGCTGTTGCATTTCCTGCTGATGCATCTCCTGCTGCATCTCCTACTTCTGCATCTACTGTTGCTACATTTCCTGCTGAATTTGCTGCTGAATCTGCTGCTGCATCCCCTGCTGCTGATTCTCCTGCTTCTGCATATCCTGATGCTGTATGGTCTGTTTCATCTACTGCTACTGCATATCCTCCTGCATCTTCTGCTGCTACACTTCCTTCTGCGGCATCTGTTGCTGAATCTCCTGCTGCATCTTTCTGCTGTATCTCCTGCTGAAAATCCTGCTGCATCTCCTACGGCTGAATCTCCTGCAGCTGAATCTGCTGCCACAGTGCTGTGGTTGCATCTCCTGCTGCTGCATCCCCTGTTGCTGCATCTCCTTCAGAATATCCTGATGATGCAGATGCAGGAGCTGGAGCAGCAGGAGATGCCGAAGGAGATGCAGCAGGAGATGCCCCAGCAGGAGATGGAGCAGAGGATACAGCAGCGTGCCAAGCAACAGTAGATGCAGCAGCAATATATGCAGCAAAAGGAGATGAAGCAGGATAGGAAGCATCAAGAGAGTAAGCAAGAGGAGATGCATTAGGAGATTCGGCAGCAGGCTATGCAGCAGCACTAGATGCAGCAGAGAATGGAACAACACGAGATTCAGCAGTAGGAGATGGCAGAGGAGATGCAGCTGCAGGAGATGCAGCAGAGTTTGCAGCAGCAGGAGATGCAGAAGCAGGAGATCCAGCAAGAAAGCACCATCATAAGATGAATCCGCCGATGCAACAGGAGGATATGGATTAGGAGATGCAGCCGCAAGAGATGCAGCAGGAGATGCAGAAGGAGATGCAGCAGGAGATGCAGCTGGAGATGCAGCAGCAATAGATTGAGCAAGATATACAGAAGCAGATGCATCAGCGGGAGATGTGGCATGAGAGGCAGAAGAAGAAGATCCTGGAGCAGATGCAGTAGCATACACAGAAACAGCAGATGCTGCAGCAGGAGATGCAGTAGCAGGAGATGCAGCAGTCAGAGATGCAGCAGGTTATGGATCAGCAGAAGATGCAGCAGCAGGAGTTCAGCAGCAGGAGATGCAGCAGTCAGAAATGCAGCATCAGGAGACGCACCAGTAAATGCAGCTGCAAGAGATGCAGCTGCAGGAGATGCAGCAGTTTATGCAGCAGCAGGAGATGCAGCAGGAGATGTGGTAAGATTAGATTCAGCAGGAGATACAGCAGGAGCTGCAGCAGCAGGAGATGCAGCAGGAGATGCAGTATTAGGAGATGAAGCAGTATATGAAGCAGCAGCAGATGCAGCAGAAAATACTGCAGATGCAGCAGTAGGAGATGAATCAGGAGATGCAGCAGGAGATTCAGCAGCAGGAGATGCAGCAGGAGATGGTGCAGATGGACCTGTTGCATCAGGAGATGCAGAATGAGAAGCAGAAGGAGATGCAGTAGTAGGAGATGAAGCAGTATATGAAGCAGCAGCAGATGCAGCAGTAGGAGATGAATGAGGAGATGCATCAGGAGATGATGCAGAAGCAAGAGATGCAGCAGCAGGAGATTACACTGGAGATGCATCAGTAGATGATGCAGCAGCAGGAGATGCAGCCGCTGCAGATGCAGGAAGATATTCAACAGCAGATTCAGTAGGAGCTGCAGCAGCAGGAAATGAAGCAGCAGCAGATGCATCAATAGATGCCTATTCATCAGGAGATGCAGCAGGAAGAGGTGCTTCAGCAGGTACAGCTTCATGAGATGTAGCACGAGATACAGAAGGAGATGCTGTAGGAGAAGAGGCAAGAGGAGATGATACAGCAGACCCAGTAGCAGGAGATGCAGAAGCAGAAGATGCAGCCGGAGATTCTGCAGCAGGAGATGCAGCAGCAGGAGATGCAGCAGGAGATACAGTTGCAAGAGATGAGCAGCGGATTCAGCAGGAGATTCTGCAGCAAGAGATAAAGCCTCAGGATCTGCAGAGAAGAAGATGCAGCAGTAGGAGATGCAGCAGGAGATGCAACAGCAGACACATCAGCAGGAGATGCAGCAGCAGAAGATACAGCAGCAGCAGCAGATGCACAAGAAAATGGAGCAGGATATGCGGCAGGATAAGATGCAGTACCAGCAGATGCAGCAGCATCTCCTGATGCTGCATCTGCTGCTGCATCTCCTGCAGCTGCATCTCCTCTGCCATCTCCTACTGCTGAATCTCGTGCTGCTCCATTCTCTGCTGCATCTACTGCTGCTGCATAGCCTGCTGCCGAATCTCCTAATGCATCTCCTCTTGCTTAGTCTCCTGATGCTTCCTATCCTGCTTCATCTCCTTTTGCTGCATATATTGCTGCTGCATCTACTGCTGCTTGGCACGCTGTTGTATCCCCTGCTCCATCCCCTACTGGGGCATCTCCTGCTGCATCTCCTTCGGCATCTCCTGATGCTCCAGCTGCTGCATCTGCTGCATCATCAGGATATCCTGAAGGAGATGCAGCAACAGGAGATGCAGCAGCAGGAGATGCAACCACAGCACTGTGGCAGCAGATTCAGCTGCAGGAGATGCAGCTGTAGGAGATGCAGCAGGATTTTCAGCAGGAGATAGAGCAGAAGGAGATGCAGCAGGAGATGCAGTAGCAGATGCAGCAGAAGGAAGTGTAGCAGCAGAAGATGTAGGAGGATATGCAGTAGCAGTAGATGAAACAGACCATAAAGCATCAGGATATGCAGAAGCAGGAGAATCAGCAGCAGGGGATGCAGCACCAGATTCAGCAGCAAATTCAGCAGGAAATGTAGCAACAGTAGATGCAGAAGAAGGAGATGCAGCAGGAGATGCATCAGCAGGAAATGCAACAGCAGAGGCAGCAGCAGATGATGTAGTGGGAGATATAGAAAAAAATGAGGAAGCAGGAGCAGCCCTTATTACTTGATGTCCTCCTACATCTCCTGATGCTGCATCTGCTGCTTCATCTCCTGCTTCTGTATCTCCTGCTGCTACATCTCCTGACGCATCCTCTGCTCTTGCATCTGTGGATGCATCTCCTCATGCGTCATTTCCCGTTGCATCTGCTGCTCCATCCCCTGCTGCATCTCTTTCTGCTCCATCTGGTGCATCTGCTGTTGCATATGCTGCTGCTTCTTCTAATGCTGCATCTCCGTCTAAATCTCCTGCTGGTGCATCTCCGTCTGAAGTTTCTGCTGAATCTACCGCTGAATATGCATCCCCAGCTGCATCTCCTGCTGCTGCATCTCCTGCTTCATATCCTACAGCATCTCCTACTGCAGCATATCTTGCTGCATTTCCTACTGCTGCATCTCCTGCAGCATCATCTGCTCCTGTATCTCCTGCTGCTTCCTCTCCTGATGCATCCTCTACTCATGCATCTGCGGATGCATCTCCTGATGCACCATTTCCCTTTGCATCTGCTTCTCCATCCCCTGCTGCATCTCTTTCTGCTCCATCTGGTGCATCTGCTGTTGCATATGCTGCTGCTTCATCTACTGCTGCATCTCCTTCTACATCTTCTGCTGCTGCATCTCCTTCTGAAGTTTCTATTGAATCTACTGCTGAACATGCATTCCCGGCTGCATCTCCTGCTGCTGCATCTCCTGCTTCATATCCTACTGCATCTCCTCCTGCAGCATATCTTGCTGCATTTCTTTCTGCTGCAACTCCTGCTGCATCATCTGCTGCAGCACCTTCTGCTGCTACATCTCCTACTAAATCTGCATCTCCTGATGCATCTGCTGCTGCATCTATTGCTGCTACACCTGCTACCTCTGCAGCTGCAGCTGCATCACCTCCTGCTGCATATTCTACTGCATTACCTGCTTAATCTGATGCTCCATTTCCTGATGCATCATGTACTGCTGCATCTCCGTAATATGCTGCTCCATTTCTTGATTCCTATGTACTGCTGCATCTCCTGCTACATTTACTGCTGCTGCATCTCATTCTACTTGAAGTCCTCCTGCATCTCCTTCTGCTGCATCTACTGCAGCATCTCCTGCTGCTGTATAGCCTGCTGCTTCACCTCTTGCTGCATCTTCTGTGGATGCATCTGTGGTGGCATCTCCAGAAGCATCTCCATTTCCTGCTGCATTTGCTGCTCAGTCTTCTACGGATGCATCTAGTGCTTCTGCATTTCAGCTGCATATCCTGTTGAAGGCATCTGCTACTGCATCTCCTGCTGCTGTATCTCCTGCTGAATCTTCTTCTGCAGAATCTCCTGCTGCATCTCCTGCTACAATTCCTGCTGATGTATCTCCTGCTGCATCTCCTACTACATCCCCTGCTGCTGAATCTCCTTCTATATCTCCTGCTGCATCTCCAGCTGCATTTTCTACTGAATCTCCTGCTGCAGAATCTCCTACGGAATTTCCTGCTGCAGAATCTGCTGATGCATTTCCTGCTGGTGCATCTCCTGCTGAATCTCCTGATGCTGCATCTCCTCCTGCTGAATCTCTTGCCTCTTCATCTCCTGCTGCTGCAACTCCTGCTGAATCTGCTGCTGCCTCTGGTGTGGCTGCGACTTCTTTTACTGCACCTCCTGCTGCTTAATCTCCGGCTGATTTCCTGCTGCATTTCCTTCTCTTGAATCTCCTGCTGCATATCCTGGTGCACCACCTGCTGAATATGCATCTCATGCTACATCTCCTGCTGATACACCTCATGCAGCTGCAGCTGCTGCTGCATATCCTGCTGCATCTGCTGTTGCCAAATCTCTTGCTGTTGCATATCCTACTGAATTTCCAGCAGCATCTCCTGCTGATGCCATTCTTGCTGCATCTCATCCTGCATCCTTTGCTGCTGCATCTGCTTCTGCTTCTGGTGATGCTACATCTCCATCTGCGTCTGCTGCTTCATCTGCTTCTGTATCTCCTGCAGCATATGGTTCTGCATTCTCTGCTGAATATGGTTCTGCATCTTCTGCTGCATATGGTGCTGCATCTGCTGCTGTTTCTGTTGCTGGTGCATCTCCTGCCTCATATCCTGCTGCTGTGTCTCCTGCTGATGTATGTATTGCTGTATATCCTTCTGATGCATGTCCGGCTGCATCTCCTGCTTCTGCATCTACTTCTTCTGCATCTCCGGCTCTAGCATCTCCTTCTGCATCAATTGCTGCTGCATCTCTTATTCATCTCCTTCTGCTGCATATACTGCTTCATCTGGTGCTGCTGTACCTCCTCCTGCTGCATTTCCTGTTCAATCTCATCCTGCTGCATATTGTGCTGCATCTCCTGCTGCTGCATCTCCTGCTGCTGCATCTCCTTCTGCTACATCTCCTTCTGCTGCATCTCCTTCTGCTACATCTCCTACTGCATCTCCTGCTACAGCATCTCCTGCTGTATCTGTTGATTCTGCATCTCCTGATATATCCCCTGCTGCTTCATCTCATCCTGCTGCATCTCATGCTGCATCTCCTGCTGCTATATCTCCTGCTCTTTCATATCCTGCTACTGCATCTCCTAATGAATCTCCTGCTGCTTCATCTCTTGATCCATGTCCTGCTGCTTCATCTCCTATTACTGCATCTCATTTTGCTTCGTCTTCTGCTGCATCTCCTGCTCTATCTCATGTTGCACTTTCTATTGAAGCATCTCCTGCGTTATTTCCTTCTGCTGCATATCTTGCTGCTTCATCTCATTCTGCATCTCCTGCTGCATCTCCTTGAGCGTCACCTGCTGCATCTCCTTCTGCATCACCTGCAGATGCATCTCCTGCTGTATCTCCTGCTCCTCCATATTCATCTGCATTTCCTCCTGCAGCTATATATGAATCTACTACTGCGGCATCTGCTGAATTTGCTGCTGCATGTGCTGCTGCTTCATCTACTGCTGCATCTCCTGCCAAATCTCCTGCTGCTGCATCTTCTTCTGATGTTCCTGCTGAATCTACTGCTGAATATGCATCCCCTGCTGCATCTCTTGCTGCTGCATCTCCTGCTTCATATCCTACTGCATCTCCTCCTGCAGCATATCTTGATGCATTTCCTTTTGCTGCATCTCCTGCTGCTGCATCACCTGCTGCATTATATCCTGCTGGATTACATCTTGCTGCATATTCTGCTGCATTTCCTGATGCTGCATCTCCTTATTCTGCTGCTCCATTTCCTGCTGCTTCATGTACTGCTGCATCTCCTGCTACTTTTGCTGCTACTGAATCTCCTTCTACTTGATGTCTTCCTGCATTTCCTGCTGCTGCATCTGCTGCTTCATCTCCTGCTGCTGTATAGCCTGCTTCTGCATCTCCTACTGCTTCATCTCCTGCTCTTGCATCTCCTTCTGCTGAATCTCCTCCTGAATCTCTGGTGGAATCTAGTGATGCCACATATCCTACTACATCTCCTGACGTATCTCCTTCTGAATATGCATCTCCTTCTGCTGAATCTCCTGCTTCTTAATCTCCTGCTGCTGCATCTTCTCCTACTGAATCTTCTGCTGCTGCGTCTGCTGCATCATCGCCTCTTTCTCCATAACATGCTGTATCTCCTGTTGCTGCATCATATCATGCTGCTGCATATGTTGAAGAATCTCTTCCTACTGCATCTTCTGCTGAATCTTCATTTCCTGTTGCATCTGCTTCTGCATCTCCTTCTGCTTCTCCTGCTGCTGCATCTTTTGCTACTGAATCTCCTGATGAATCTCCTGTGGCATCTTATGCTTCTACATGTCATTTTGAATCTCCTAATGCATCTCCACCTGCTGCCACTCCTACTGCTGCGTTTGCTTCTGCATCTCCTGCTGCACCTCCTGCTGCTGAATCTCCTGATGCCGTGTCTGCTACTGAATATCCTTTATCTGCTGCTGAATCTCTTGCTGCTGAATCTTCTGCTGCATCTCCTACTGCTGCATGTCCTTCTGCATGTGCTGCTGCTGCATCTTCTTCTGCTGCATCTCCTACTTCTGCATCTCCTGCTGCTGCATCTCCTGCTGCATCTCCGTCTGAATTTCTTGCTGCTGCATTTCCTGCTGATGCATATTCTGCTTCAACTCCTGCTGCTGCATTACCTTCTGCATCTATTCCTGTTGTATTTCCTGCTGCTGCATCGTCTTATACTGCATGTGCTTCTGCATCTCCTGCTGCATCTCTTGGTGCTGCATCTTCTGGTGTTGAATCTCCTGCTGCAGCTCCTGCGGCATTCTGTATCTCCTGCTGCTACATCTCCTGATGCATCCTCTGCTCATGCATCTGCGGATGCATCTCCTGATGCACCATTTCCCGTTGCATCTGCTGCTCCATCCCCTGCTGCATCTCTTTCTGCTCCATCTGCTACATCTGCTGTTGCATATGATCCTGCTTCATCTACTGCTGCATCTCCTGCAAAATCTCCTGCTGCTGCATCTGTTTCTGAAGTTTCTGCTGAATCTACTGCTGAATATGCATACCCTGCTGCATCTCTGGCTGCTGCATCTCCTGCTTCATATCCTACTACATCTTCTCCTGCAGCATATCTTGCTGCATTTCCTTCTGCTGCATCTCCTGCTGGATCTCCTCCTACAGCATCTTCTGCTGCTACATCTCCTACTGAATTTGCATCTCCTGATGCATCTGCTGCTGCAACTATTGCTGCTGCATCTGCTGCCTCTGCAGCTGCAGCTGCATTACCTGCTGATGCGTCACCTGCTGCATTAACTCCTGCTCCTATATCTCCTGCATTTCCTACTGCTTCATGGACTGCTACATCTCCTGCTACATCTGCTGCTTCTGCACCTCCTTCTTCTTTATGTCATCCTGCATTTCCTGCTGCTGCATTTGCTGCTTCATCTCCTGCTGCTGTATAGCCTGCTTCTTCATCTCCTGCTGCATCTTCTGTGGATGCATCTCCAGAAACATCTCCATTTCCTGCTGCATCTGCTGCTCAGTCTTCTACGGATGCATTTAGTGCTTCTGTATTTCAGCTGCATATCCTGTTGAAGGCATCTGCAGCTGCATCTCCTGCTGCTACATCTCCTGCTGAGTCTCCTGCTGCACTTCCTGCTGTAACTGCTGATGCATATGTTGCTATTTCATCTCTTGCTGCATCTCCTGCTGAATTATCTTCTGCAGAATCTCCTGCTGCATCTCCTGTTGCAATTCCTGCTGATGTATCTCCTGCTGCATCTCCTACTATATCCCCTGCTGCTGAATCTCCTACTACATCTCCTGCTGCATCTTCTGCTAGTGTATGTTCTGCTGCATTTCCTGCTGATGCATATCCTGCTGCTGTATTTCCTGATGCATCTCTTTCTGCTTTATCTTTATCTGCGTATCCGGCTGCCTCTCTTCATGCTGGATCTCCTGCTTAATCTCCTCCTCCTACATCTTCAGCATATGCTGCTGCATCTGGTGCTGCGTCACATATTGCTGCATCTGCTATTGCATCTGCTGCTGCAACTCCTGCTACTTCATCTGCTGCTGCATCTCCTGTTACTTCATCTGCTGCTGAATCTGCATCTCCTCTTTCGTCTGCTGCCTGCATCTCCTGCTGATGCATCTCCTCTTGCTGCATCTTCTGCTGCATTTCTGGCTACTGCATCTCCTTAATCTGCTGCTGCATCTCCTGCTGATTAATGTACTGCTGTATCTTCTGCTACAATTCCTGCTTCTACATCTCCTGCCACTTGGTGTCCTCCTGCACCTCCTGCTGCTGCATCCTCTGCTCATGCATCTGCAGATGCATCTGCAGAAGTATCTCCATTTCCTGCTGAATCTGCTGCTCAATCTTATACTGATGCATCTAGTTCTTCTGCATTTCAGCTGTATATCCTGTTGAAGGCATCTGCGGCTGCATCTCCTGCTGCTACATCTCCTGCTGAATCTCCTGCTGTACTTCCTGCTGTAACTGCTGATGCATATGTTGCTATTTCATCTCCTGCTGCATATCCTACTGAATCTTCTTCTTCAGAATCTCCTCCAGCATCTCCTGCTACAATTCCTTCTGATGTATCTCCTACTACATCCCCTGCTGCTGAATCTCCTTCTATATCTCCTGCTGCAACTCCTGCTGCATTTTCTACTGAATCTCCTGCTGCATCTCCTGCTGCATTTTCTACTGAATCCCCTGCTGCACAATCTCCTACAGTATTTCCTACCGCAGAATCTGCTGATGCATTTCCTGCTGATGCATCTCCTTCTCAATCTCCTGCTGTTGCATCTCCTGCTGCTGAATCTTCTGCCTCTTCATCTCTATCTGCTGCAACTCCTGCTGAACCTGCTGCTGCCTCTGGTTCCCCTGCATCTTCTTTTCCTGCATCTCCTGCTGCTGCATCTCGGCTGATTTTCTGCTGCATTTCCTTCTCTTGAATCTCCTGCTGCATCTCCTGGTGCTTCACCTGCTGAATATGCATCTCTTGCTACATCTCCTACAGATACACCTCATGCAGCTGCATCTGCTGCTGCATATCCTGCTGCATCTGATTTTACCAAATCACTTGCAGTTTCATATCCTACTGAATTTCCAGCAGCATCTCGTGCTGATGCAATTCTTGCTGCATCTCCTGATAGGTCTCCTGCTGCTGCATCTCCTGCTACTGCATCTGATGCTGCATCTGATGCTGCATCTGATGCTACTTTCTTTATCGCTGCATTTACTGCTGCTGCATATCCTGCTATATTTCTTTCTGCTGCATCTTCTTCACTTCATCTACTACTCTGCACTTCCTGCTGCTGCATCTCCTCTTTATGCATCTCCGGCTGAATCGCCTGTAGCATCACCTGCTTCATCTCCAGCTGCTGCATCAGTTGCTGCTGAATCTCCTGATGAATCTCCTGGGGCATCTCATGCTTCTACATATCATGCTGAATCTCCTGCTGCTGAATCTCCCGATGCCTCTGGTGCTGATGCATCTCCTACAGCTGCATCACCTTCTGCATGTGCTGCTGCAGCATCTCCTTCTGCTGCATCTCCTGTTGCTGCATCTACTGGTGCTGCACCTGCTACAACATCTGCTTCTGCATCTCCTGCTGCCGCACCTCCTGCTGCATCTTCGTGTGAATCTTTTGGTGCTGTATTTCCTGCTGATGCATGTCCTGCTGCATCTCCTGCTTCTGCATCTGCTTCTTCTGCATCTCCCACTCCAGCTGAATCAACTGCTGCTGCATCCCTTATTCATCTCCTACTGCTGCATATACTGCTGCATCTGGTGCTGCTGTACCTCCTCCTGCTGCATTTCCTCTTGCATACCCTCCTGCTGCATCACCCGCTGAATCTCCTCTTCTGCATCTCCTGTCCCATCTCCTCCTGCTGCATCTCCTTCTGCTACATCTCCTTCTGCACCTCCTGCTACAGCATCTCCTGCTATAGCTGCTCTTTCTGCGTCTCCTGATACAGCCTCTACTGCTTCATCACATCCTGCTGCATCTCAGGCTGCAACTTCTGCTGCTATATATCCTGCTGTTTCATATCCTGCCACCCCATCTCCTAATGAATCTCCTGCTGCTTCTTCTCTAGATCCATATCCTGCTGCTGCATCTCCTGTTTCTGCATCTCCTTTTGCTTCGTCTGCTGCTACATCTCCTGCTCTATCTCATGTTGCACCTTCTATTGAAGCATCTCCTGCGTCATCTCCTTCTGCTGCATATTTTCCTGCTTCATCTAGTTCTGCATCTCCTTGAGCGTCACCTGCTGCATCTCCTTCTGCATCACCTGCAGATGCATCTCCTGCTGTATCTCCTGCTCCTGCATAGTCATCTGCATTTCCTGCTGCAGCTCTTTGTGTATCTACTACTGCTGCATCTGCTGAATTTGCTGCTGCATCTGCGGCTGCTTTATCTACTGCTGTATCTCCTGATATATCTCCTGCTGCTGCATCTCCTGCTGCTGCATCTGATGCTGCATCTGATTCTACTTTCTCTCTTGCTGCATTTACTGTGGCTGCATCTCCTGCTATATTTCCTTCTGCTGCATCTTCTTCACTTCATCTATTACTCTGCACCTCCTGCTGCTGCATCTCCTCCTTCTGCATCTCCGGCTGAATTGCCTGTAGCATCTCCTGCTTCTTCATCTCCTGCTGCTACATCTCCTAGTGCATATGATGCTGCTGCATCTCCTGTTACTTCTGCTGCTGCTGAATTCCCTGATTCTGCAACTCCTTCTCCATCTCCTGCTACGACATCCCCTGCTGCTGCATTTCCGGCTGAATCTCCTGATGCTGCAACTCCTTCTGCGTCTCCCCCTTCTACATCCCCTGATGCTGCATTTCCTTCTTCATCTCCTGATGCTGCAACTGCTTCTGCATCTCCCCCTACTACATCCCCTGATGCTGCATTTCCTTCTTCATCTCCTGATGCTGCAACTCCTTCTCCATCTCCTACTGCATCTCATTTCTTAATGCATGTCCTGCTGCATTTCCTGTTGAAACGTCTCCTGCTCTATCTCCTCCCTTATACCTTTCTACATTTGCTGCCTCATTTCCTCATGCACCTGCTGATGACTCTCGTGCTACTGCATCTCCTGCTTCATCACATGATATGTCATCTCCTGCTGCATCTGCTTCAGTATTTCCTGATGGAGTATCTGCTGACCTAGAATCTACTGCTGCTTTTCCTGCTGCATCTGCTGCTGCTCTGCTGCTGCTTCATCTCCTGCCAAAACTCTTGCTACATATCCTGCTGCTGCATCTCTTAATGCATCTCATGGTAATGCTTCATGTCCTGATGCTGCTTTTCTTGCTGCATCTTCTGCTGCTGCATCTCCTGCTGATGGGTCTGATGCTGCATCTCTTGCTCTTGCATCTCCTGCTGCATCTTCTGCTGCTGCATTACCTGCTCTATCTTCTCCTACTGCAACTCCTACTGCTGCATTTCCTGCTGGTGCATATTCTGCTTCAACTCCTGCTGCTGCATCTCCTGATGCTGCATCTGCTGCTTCATCTCCTGATGCTGCATCTGCTGATACTGCATGTGCTGCTGCACCTACTGCTATATATCTTTCTGCTGCATATTCTGCTGTTGCATCTCTTGCTTCATCTCATTATGACTTAACTTCCACTTTTGAGGTGCTTTAGGGAAATCGAATAACGCCCACAGGGAAGATGCTAGCATGGAGTGCTGCTGCTTCTGAATGTCTTCTCTTAAATCGCTTTCACTGCAAAGCGAGACTTGTAAGAGGTTTGAGTATATGCTTGTGTACTTTAATATCAGAACGGCTATTAAAGCGTCACTTCAAAGTAGCAGAGCATTCAGCACAAATTCTACGACTTGTAGAACTTTCAGGGGTATTTCTGCTAAACACTTTGAAATCTTCAGGTGAGCCTTACTAGCCATGCTGATGTTACAGTTCACTAGTCTAGATGGAAAGTTCTTCAAGTCGTGCTCTGCAGTGATTGCGCTCTAAGAGAATACATCCACAAGCAGAAGCATTCTATGCTAACATCTTCCCTGCAGGAGATATTCTCTTTTCCTAAAGAGCATTGTTAGGCGTTATTAAGTCGCTAATAACTAGCCTCCGCAAAAACGTTGCGTTTTTCCTGCTTTGCAGCTGACAGTGAAAGCGCTTCATGAGAAGATCCTAACGAGAGCCAGAATTTGATGGTAGCAGCTTCCTTGAGGTACTTGAGCAGAAATCTCCAAAATCTTGACATGATGCCTCAATAGCCATGCTGATGTTACCGTTCACTAGCCTAGACTGAAATTTCTACAGGTCTCGCTTTCCAGTGAAAGTGCTATAAGAGACGACATTCAGAAGCAGCAGCATTCCGTGCTAACGTCTTCACTGTTGGAGATAGTCACTTTTCCTAAAGCTCGTTATTAGTTGCTGTTATGTCACTATTCTTTAACCTACACTTAAACACAGTTGTTAATTGTGTTTTACACCTCTCAGTGAAAGCGCTTCCAGAGAAGATTCTAACGAGAGCCAGCATTTCATCGTAGCTCCTTCCCTGCGGTATTTGTGCTGAACGCTCTGGTATTTTCAAGTGACGCTTTAATAGCCGTTCTGATATTAAAGTACACAAGCGTATACTCAAACTTCTTACAAGTCTCGCTTTGCAGTGAAAGCGCTTTAAGAGAAGACATTCAGAAGCAGCAGCATTCCATGCTAGCATCTTCCCTGTGGGCGTTATTCGATTTCCCTAAAGCTCCTCAAAATTGGAAGTTAAGTCATAATGAGATGAAGCAAGAGATGCAACAGCAGAATATGCAGCAGAAAGATATACAGCAGGAGGTGCAGCAGCACATGCAGTATCAGCAGATGCAGCATCAGGAGATGCAGCAGCAGGAGTTGAAGCAGAATATGCATAACAGGAAATGCAGCACCATGAGATTAAGACGGAGATGCAGCACGAGGTGCAGCAGCAGGAGATGCAGAAGCAGTTGTTGCAGCAGGTGCAGTACCAGCAGATGAAGCAACAGGAGATGCAGCAGAAGGAGATGCTGCAGCAGCACATGCAGAAGGTGATGCAGCAGTAGACGTAGCAGCAGTAGATGCAGCAGGAGATTCAGCAGCAGGAGATGCAGCAGCAGACAAAGGATATTCAGCAGCAGACACGGCATAAGGAGATGCAGCAGCAGGAGGTGCAGCAGGTGATGCAGAAGCAAACGCAGCAGTAGGAGTGGCAGTAGGTGGAAATGCATCAGGAGATGCATATTCAGAAGGAGAAGCAGCAAGAGATGCAGCAGCATCAGGAGATGCAGAAGCAGATGCAGCAGGAAATGAAGATTCAGCAGAAGATGCAGTAGGAAGAGATTCTTCAACATATGCAGCAGCATGATGTGATGCAGCAACAGGAGATACAGCAGGTTATGGAGAAAGAGGAGATGATGCAGCAGACGCAGCAGCAGGAGATTCAACAGGAGCAGACGCAGCAGCAGGAGATTCAGCAGCAGGAGAAGCAGAAGGAGACGCATAATCAGAAGAGATCTATCAGGAGATGCAGCAGTAGATGAAGCATATATATAGAATGAGATACGTCAGGAGATGTAGCAGGATATGTAACAGCATGAGATGCTGCCGGAGATTCAGGAGGAGATTCAGCAGAAGGAGATGCAAGAGCAGGAGATGCATCAGCAGGACATGCAGCCGGAGTCGATGCAGAAGGTAATAGAGCAGCAGGAGATTCAGAAGAATGAGATGCAGAAAGAGATTCAGCAGCAGGAGATGCAGCAGCAGGAAAGGCAGCAGTATATACAGAAGCAGGATATGCAGCAGCAGGAGATGCAGCAGGAGGAGATAGAGCAGGTAATGCAGCAGCAGGAGATGCAGCAGAAGATGCAAGAGCAAGAGATGCAGCATCAGACCCATCAGCAGGAGATGCAGCGGTAGGAGATGCAGCAGCAGAAGATGCAGCAAGAAAAGCAGCAACAGGAGATGAAGCATTACCATGAAATGCATTAAGAGATGCAGCAGCAGGATATGTAGCAGGAGTTTTGGAAGGAGATGAAGCAGCAGCAGAGCAGCAGCAGATGCAGCAGGAAATGAAGCAGTAGATTTTAGGTCAGCAGATACTCCATCAGGAAATAGTGCAGCAGATGCAGCAGGACATGACATATCATGTGATGAAGCCACAGATGCATCAGTTGAAGATGAAGCAGGAGATGCAGTAGCACGAGGGGCATCAGTAGGTGCATGAGGAAATGAAGGAGCAAATGTAGAAAGGTATAACGGAGGAGATAGAGCAGGAGATGCATCAAGAAATGAGATGCAGAAGGAGTTGCAGCATCAGGAGATTCAGCCGGAAAGGCAGCAGCAGGGGATGTCGTAGCAGGAGATGCAGAGGGAGATGAAGAATCAGGGAATGCAGCAGCAGCAGAAGTAACAGGAGATGCAGCATCATCATATGCACTAGGAGATGAAGAAGCAGGAGATGCTACAAGCGATTCAGCCGGAGATGCAGAAGGAGGAGATGCAGCAGCAGGAGGTGCAGAGTAATAGATGAAGTGAAGAAGATGCAGCAGAAGGAAATATAGCAGGATATGCAGCTGCAGTAAATGTAGCAAGAGAGAAAGTAGAATCAGATGCAGCAACAGATGCAGCAGCAGCTGCAACAGCAGGAGATTCAGCAGCAGGAGATCTATCAGGATTTGCAGCAGTAGATGAAGCAGCAGCAGATGCAGCAGTAGTAGACTCATAAAGAGGTGCAGCAGGAAATGCAGATGAATATGGAGGAGCAGGAGATGACGCAGGAGATGCATCTGCAGGTGATGCAGAAGGAGATGCAGCAGGTGACGCTCAAGGAGATGCAGCAGGAGATGCAGAACGAGATGAAGCAGCGAGATATGCAGCAGAAGGAGATGACGCAGGAGATGCTTCAATAGAAGGTGCAACATGAGATAGAGCAGGAGATGTAGCAGCAGACGAAGCAAAAGGAGATGCAGAAACAGGAGATGCAGCAGCAGGACATGGATCAAGAGATGAAGCAGCAGGAGTTTGATTAGGAGATGCGGTGGCAGGATATGAAAGAGCAGGAGATATAGCAGCAGGAGATGCAGCATTAGATGAAGCAGCAGGGTATGTATAAGGAAATGCAGAATCAGCAGATACAGCAGGAGATGCTGTAGCAGATGCAGAAGGAGATGTAGCAGGAGATGCAGCAGCAGGAGATGAAGCAGGAGATTCAGCAGGAGATGCAGCAGGAGGAGATGGGACAGGAGATGCAGAAGGAGGAGATACAGCGTGAGATGCATAAGGAGGGTATTCAAGAGAAAATGCAGCAGGAGGAGGTACAGCAGCACCAGATGCAGCAGTATATGAAGCAGTAGGAGATGAATAAGGGATGCAGCAGCAATTGATTCAGCAGGAGATGTTGGAGCCAGAGATTCAGAAGAAGTAGATGCAGAAGCAGGAGATGCAGCAGGACATGCATCAGCAGGAGATGCAGAACTAAGAGATTCAAACGGAGATGCAGCAGCAGGAGATGCAGAAGCAGGAAATACAACAGGAATAGATGCAGAAGGTGGTGCAGCAGAAGGAGTTGAAGCAGAATATGCATCAGCAGGAAATGCAGCACCAAGAGATTCAGACGGAGATGCAGCAGCAGGAGATGCAGAAGCAGATGTTGTAGCAGGTGCAGCACCAGTAGATGCAGCAACAGGAGATGCAGCAGAAGGAGATGCTGCAGCAGCACATGCAGAAGGTGGTGCAGCTGTAGGAGATGTAGCAGCAGCTGAGGCATCAGGAGATTCAGAAGCAGGAGATTCAGCATGATATGTAGAAGCATGAGATGCCCCAGGAGATTCATCAGGAGTTTCATCAGCAACTGATGAAGCAGATGGAGATGAAGCAGGAGATGCAGCAGTAGATGAAGCAGAAGCATATGCAACAGCAGATGCACCACAAGAAGCAGAAAGAGATGCAGAAGGGGATGGAGCAGCAGATGCAATGGGAAATGGTGCATCAGGAGATGTATCCGCCGATGCATGAGCAGAGGATGCATCAGGAGATGTAGCAGCAGGAGATACAGGAGCAGGTGATGCTGCAGGAGATGCAGCAGGAGATGCAACACCAGAAGATGCAGCACCAAGAGATGCAGCAGCACATGCAATATCAGCAGATGCAGCAGTAGGAGATGAAGCAGCAGATGCAGCAGCAGGAGATGCAGCAGCAGGAAATACAACAGGAATAGATGCAGAAGGTAATGCAGCAGCAGGAGTTGAAGCAGAATATGCATGAGCAGGAAATGCTGCACCAAGAGATTCAGACGGAGATGCCGCAGGAGGTGCAGCAGCAGAAGATGAAGCAGCAGATGCAGCAGCAGATGCAGCAACAGGAGATGCAGCAGAAGTAGATGCTTGCAGAAGCACATGCAGAAGGTGATGCAGCAGTAGGAGATGCAGCAGCAGCAGAGGCATCAGGAGATTCAGCAGCAACTGATGCAGCAGCAGGAGATGCAGCAGGAGATGCAGCAGCAGCAGGAGATGCAGAAGCAGATGCAGCAGGAAATGAAGATTCAGCAGAAGATGCAGTAGGAAGAGATTCTTCAACATATGCAGCTACATGATATGTTGCAGCAACTGGAGGTACGGCAGGTTATGGAGAAAGAGGAGATGATGCAGAAGATGCAGCAGCAGGAGATTCAACAGCAGGAGATGCAGCAGCAGGAGATTCAGCAGAAGGAAATTCTGCAGCAGGAGAAGTAGTAGGAGATGCATATTTAGAAGGAGATACATCACGAGATGTAGCAGGATATGTTGCATCATGAGATGCCGCCGGAGATTGAGGAGGAGATTCAGCAGAAGGAGATGAAATAGCAGGATATAAAGCAGCAGGAGATGCAGATTTAGCAGGAGATTCAGAAGAAGGAGATACAGAAAGAGATTCACCAGCAGGAGATGCAGCAGCAGGACATGCAGCAGGAGTCGATGCAGCAGAAGGTAATAGAGCAGCAGGAGATTCAGAAGAAGGAGATACAGAAAAAGATTCACCAGCAGGAGATGCAGCAGCAGGAAAGGCAGCAATATATACAGAAGCAGGATATGCAGTTGGAGGAGATGCAGTAGGATGAGATAAAGCAGGTAATGCAGCAGCAGGAGATGCAAGAACAAGAGATGCTGCATCAGACCCATCAGCAGGAGATGCAGCAGTAGAAGATGCAGCAGAAAATGCAGCAGCAGTAGGTGCAGCAGGAGATGCAGTAGCAGGAGATGAAGCATTATCATGAGATGCATTAGGAGCTGCAGCATCAGGATATGTAGCAGGAGATTTAGCAGGCGATTAAGCAGCAGCAGAGCAGCAGCAGATGCAGCCGGAAATGCAGCAGTAGATGCAGGATCAGCAGATACTACAGCAGGAAATACTGCAGCAGATGCAGCAGGAGATGACATATGAGGTGATGAAGCCACAGATGCAGCAGCTGAAAATGAAGCAGGAGATGCAGCAGCAGGAGGTGCATCACCAGATGCATCAGGAGATGAGGCAGCAAATGTAGAAAGTTATAACGTACGTTTAGAAGCAGATGCAGCAGCAGCTAATTCAGCAGGAGATGCAGCAGCAGGAGATGTAGAAGCAGATGCAGCAGGAAATGCAGATTCAGCAGGAGAAGCAATAGGAAGAGAATCTTCAGAAGATGCAGCAGGATGTGAAGGATGACGAGATGTAGCAGGACATAGAGCAGCAGCAGATGCATCAGCAGATGAAGCAGGAAATGCAGCAAGAGATGCAGCAGCAGAGATGTAGCCACAGATGCATCAGAAGCAGATGCAACAGGAGATGCAGCAGCAGCAGATTCCGCAGGAGATGCATCATCAGAAGATGCAGAAGGAGTTGCAGCATCAGGAGATGAAGCAGGAAATGCAGCAGCAGGGGATGTAGTAGCAGGAGACACAGAAGGAGATGCAGAAGGAGCTGCAGCATCAGGAGCTGCAGCAGGGAATGCAGCAGCAGCAGATTCCGCATGAGATGCAGCAGCACTAGGAGATGTAGCAGCAGGAGATGAAGAAGCAAGAGATGCTACAGGCGATTCAGTAGATGCAGAAGGAGGAGATGCCGCAGGAGGAGGTGCAGAGTAGTAGATGAAGTGAAGATGATGCAGCAGAAGGAATTATATCAGGAGATGCAGCAAAAGGAAATGCAGCAGCAGATGCAGCAGCAGGAGATCTATCAGGAGATGCAGCAGTAGATGAAGCAGCAGCAGATACAGCAGCAAATTCAGCAGATGCAGCAGTAGTAGATTCATAAAGAGCTGCAGCAGGAAATGCAGATGATATGCAGGAGAAGGAGATGCATCTGCAGGTGATGCAGAAGGAGATGCAGCAGGTGACACTCAAGGAGATGCAGCGGGAAATGCAGAACGAGATGAAGCAGCAAGATATGCAGCAGAAGGAGATGACGCAGGAGACGCTTCAATAGAAGGTGCAACATGAGATACAGCAGATAAAGATGCATCAGCAGATGAAGCAGAAGGAGATGCAGAAACAGGAGATGCAGCAGCAGGACATGGATCAAGAGATGAAGCAGCAGGAGATTCATTAGGAGATGCAGCAGCACGATATGAAACAGCAGGAGATATAGCAGCAGGAGATGCAGCATGAGATGCAGCAGGATGAGACGAAGCAGCAGGGGATGTATCAGGAGATGCAGAAGCAGCAGATACAGCCGGAGAAGCCATAGCAGGAGATGCAAAAGGAGAGGATGCAGAGGCATGAAGAGATTAAGCAGGAGATGCAGCAGGAATAGATTAAGAAGGAGATGCAGCAGGAGGAGGTGGAACAGGAGATGAAGCAGGAGGAGATACAACAGCAGCAGATGCAGCAGTAGATGTAGCAGACGGAGATGCATAAAAAATGCAGCAGCAACTGATGAAGCAGGAGATGCTGGAGCCAGAGATGCCGAAGAAGTAGATGCAGAAGAAGTAGATGCAGAAGCAGGAGATGCAGAGGTAGATGCATCAGCAGAAGATACAGCAAAACATACATCAGCAGGAGACACAGCAGTAGGATATGAGGCAGAAGGTGCACCAGCAGCAGAAGCAGCAGCAGATGCAGCAGCAAAAGGTGCAGAATGAGATGCAGCAAGAATTGCGTCTGCATGGAGATGCTGCTGAAAATTCAGTAGGATATGCAACAGCAAGAGATTAGGCAACAGCAGATGCAGCAGGATATGCAGCAGCAGATTCAGCTGCATGAGATGTATCAGCAGGAGATGCAGCAGGAGATGCATATTCATCAGGTGATGCACTAGGATATGCAGCAGGAGGTTCAAGAGAAGTAAATGCAGCAGGAAATCAGCCGGAGTTGCAGCAGCAGGAGATGCAGGAAAAGAAGTAGGCGAACCAGAGGTAGCAGCAGATTCAGCAGGAGTTGCAGCAGCAGGAGATGAAGAGGCAGGAGATTCAGCAGCAGGAGATGCAGCATCAGGAGATTCAGCTGGAGATGCATCAGCAGGAAATGCATCAGCAGATTCTGCAGCAGGAAATTCCATAGGGGATTCTGAAGCAGGAGATTCAGTAGAAAAGGCAGCAGGAGATGCAGCAGGAGATATAGAAGGAAGTTCAGCAGCCGGGGATGCAGTAGGAGATGCAGCAGGAGATACATCAGCAGGAATTGTAACAGGAGATGCTGGAGGAGATTCTGCAGAAGAAGATTCAGCAGGAGAAGCAGCAAGAGATAAAATAGCAACATATGCATCAGCAGTTACAGCAGGAAGTGCAGCAGGAGATTCAACAGGAGATGTAGCAGCAGGAGATGCAGCCGCAGATGCCTTCAACAGGATATACAGCTGAAATGCAGAAGAACTAGATGTATCCTTAGAAGATTGAGCAGCAGATGCAGCAGGAAATGGAGATACTTCTGCAGAAGCATCTGCAGATGGATGAGAAGAGGATGCAGCAGCAGGAGATGCTGGAGGACACCAAGTGGCAGGAGATGTAGAAGCAGGAATTGTAGCAGGAGATGCAGCAGTACATGAATGAGCAGCAGATGCAGCAGCAGATTAAGGAGATGAAGTAGTCAGAAATGCAGCAGAAGTTGCAGCAAGAGGAGATGCATCAGCAGGAGATGCAGGCAGCAGACGAAAGAGGAGATGCAGATTCAGCAGCAGATGAAGTAACAGGAGATGCAGCAGCAGATGAAGTAGCAGGAGTTGCAGTAGCAGATGCAATAGCAGGAGATGCAGCAATATGTGAAGCAGCACCAGATGCAGCAGCATATGCTGAAGATGTAGGAGGAGGAGATTAAGCAGGAGATCCAGCAGGAAGAGATGCAGCAGGATATGCAGAAAAAGATAAAGCAGAAAGAGATGCATCAGGAAATACAGCAGCAGGATATGCATCAGCAGGAAATGCAGCAGAACATGCACTAGCAGAAGATGCAGCATGAGATGCAGCCGGATATATAGAAGGAGATTCAGCAGCAGGGGATGTAGTAGCAGATGCAGCAGGAGATACATCAGCAGGAATTGTAGCAGGAGATGGTGGAGGAGATTCTGCAGAAGAAGATTCAGCAGGAGATGCAGGAAGAGATGAAATAGCAACATAGGCATCAGCAGTTACCGCAGGAAGTGCAGCAGGAGATTCAGCAGGAGATGTAGCAGCAGGAGATGCAGCCGCAGATGCCTTCAACAGGATATGCAGCTGAAATGCAGAAGCACTAGATGCATCCGTAGAAGACTGTGCAGCAGATGCAGCAGGAAATGGAGATGCTTCTGCAGATGCATCCTCAGATGCAGTCGCAGAAGATGCAGCAGGAGATGAAGCAGAAGATGCAGCAGCAGGTGTGCAGGAGGACACCAGTTAGAAGGAGATGCAGCAGCAGCAAATGTAGCAGGAGATGCAGCAGTACATGAAGCATCAGGAAATGGAGCAGCAGATTAAGGAGATGCAGCAGTACATGAAGCATCATGAAATAGAGCAGCAGATTAAGCAGCAGCAGGATATGCAGCAGAATATGCAGAAGGAGGTAATGCAGCAGGTGATGCATCAGCACGTGATGCAGCTGCAGCTGCAGAGGCAGCAGATCCAGCAGCAATAGATGCAGCAGCAGATGCATCATGAGATGCAGATTCAGTAGGAGATGAAGCAGCAGAAGGTGCTGCAGCAGATGATGCAGCAGGAGATGCAGCAGAAGGAAATGCAGCAAGATATGCTGTAGGAGGAGATGCAGTAGGATATGAAGCAGGAGATGCAGCAGCAGAAGATGCAGCAAGGGATGCATGGTCATCAGTAGATTCAGCAGAAACTTCAGAAGGAGAAGCAGAAGCAGGAGATTTAGCAGGAGATGCAGCAGTAGATGAAGCAGGAGCATATGCAACAGCAGTTGCACCAGATGGAGCAGAAGGAAATGCAGCATGGGATGGAGCAGCAGATGCAATGGGTAATGGCTCATGAGGAGATGCATCCACATATACATGAGCAGAGGATGCATCAGGAGATGTAGCAGGAGGAGACACAGGAGCAGGAGATGCCGCAGGAGATGCAACCCCAGAATATGCAGCACCAAGAGATGCAGCAGGAGATGCAGCAGCACATGCAGTATCAGCAGATGCAGTAGCAGGAGAAAAAGCACCACATGCAAGAGACGCAGCAGCCAGAAATAAAACAGGAATAGATGCAGAAAGTAATGCAGCTGTAGGATATGTCGAAGATTCAGCAGGAGATGCAGCAGGAGATACATCAGCAGGAATTGTCGCAGGAGATGCTGGAGGAGATTCTGCAGAAGAAGATTCAGCAGCAGATGCAGGAAGAGATATAATAGCAACATAGGCATCAGCAGTTACAGCAGGAAGTGCAGCAGGAGATTCAACAGGAGATGTAGGAGCAGGACATGCAGCCGCAGATGCGTTCAACAGGATATGCAGCTGAAATGCAGAAGTACTAGATGAATCTGTAAAAGCTTGAGCAGCAGATGAGCAGGAAATGGCGATGCTTCTGCAGATGCATTCGCAGATACATCCGCAGAGGATGCAGCAGGAGATGAATCCGCAGGCTATACAGCAGCAGGAGATGCAGCAGCAGCAAGTGCAGCAGGAGATGCAGCAGTACATAAAGCAGCAGGAAATGGAGCAGCATATTAATGAGATGCAGCAGTACATGAAGTATCAGAAAATGGAGCAGCAGGTTAAGCAGCAGGAGGTAATGCAGATGGTGATGCAGCATCTGGTGATACAGCTGCAGCTGCAGAGGCAGCAGGTGTAGCAGCAATAGATGCAGAAACAGATGCATCAGGAGATGCAGATTTAGTAGGATATGTAGCAGCAGAAGGTGCTGCAGCAGATGATGCAGCAGGAGATGCAGCAGAAGGAAATGCATCAAGATATGCTGCAGGAGGAGATGCAGTAGGATATGAAGCAGGAGAGTCAGCAGCAGGAGATGCAACCGGGGATGCATGTTCAGCAGTAGATTCAGCAGGAACATCAGAAGGAGATGAAGCAGCGGGAGATTTAACAGGAGATGCAGCAGTAGATGAAGCAGCAGCATATGCAACAGCAGATGCATCAGATGGAGCAGAAAGAGATGCAGTAGGGGATGGAGCAGCAGATGTAACGAGAAAAGATGCATCAGGAGATGCAGACGCATGAGCAGAGGATGCATCAGGAGATGTAGCACCAGGAGATGCAGCAGGAGTTGCAACACTAGAAGATGCAGCACCAAGAGATGCAGTAGGAGATGCAGCAGCACATGCAGTATCAGAAGATGCAGCAGCAGGAAATACAACAGGAATAAATGCAGAAGGTACTGCAGCAGCAGGAGTTGAAGCAGAATATGCATCAGCAGGAAATGCAGCAGCAAGAGATTCAGATGGAGATGCAGCAGGAGATGCAGAAGTAGGAGATGCAGCAGCAGAAGATGCTGCAGCAGCACATGCAGAAGGAGATGCAGCAGAAGATTCAGCAGCAGGAGATTCAGCAGCAGACAAAGGATATTCAGTATCAGACACAGCATCAGGAGATTCAGCAGCTGGAGGTGCAGCAGGAGATGCAGAAGCAAATGCAGCAGTAGGAGTGGCAGCAGGTGAAGATGCATTAGGAGATTCAGCATGATATGTAGAAGCATTAGATGCCACAGGAGATTCATCAGGAGATTGCGCAGGAACTGATGCATCAGCTGGAGAAGCAGCAGGAGACGCTGTAGCAGCAGGAGATGCAGAAGCAGATGCAGCAGGAAATGAAGATTCAGCAGAAGATGCAGTAGGAAGAGATTCTTCAACATATCCAGCAGCAGCATGATATGATGCAGCAACAGGAGATACAGCAGGTTATGGAGAAAGAGGAGATGATGCAGCAGACGCAGCAGCAGAAGATTCAGCAGGAGAAGATGCAGCAGCAGGAGATTCAGCAGCAGGAGATGCAGCAGGAGATGCATATTCAGAAGGAGATACGTCAGGAGATGTAGCAGGATATGTAGCAGCATGAGATGCTGCCGGAGATTCAGGAGGAGATTTAGCAGAAGGAGATGCAAGAGCAGGAGATTAAGCAGCAGGAGATGCAGAAGCAGATGCAGAAGGAGTCGATGCAGCAGCAGGACATGCTGCGGGAGTCGATGCAGAAGGTAATAGATCAGCAGGAGATTGAGAAGAAGGAGATGCAGTAGCAGGAGATGCAGTAGAAGATGATGCAGGCGCAGCAGATGCAAGAGAAGCAGACCCAGGAGATGAAGAGGCAAGAGATTCAGCAGGAGGAGATGCAGCATCAAGAGATTCAGCAGGAGATGCATCAGCAGGAAATGCATCAGCAGATTGTGCAACAGGATATTCCGTAGGAGATTTTGCAGCAGGAGATTCAGTAGAAAAGGCAGCAGGAGATTCAGTAGAAAATTCAGCAGGAGATATAGAAGAAGATTCAGCAGCAGGGGATGTAGTAGGAGATGCAGAAGGAAAGACATCAGCAGGAATTGTAGCAGGAGATGCTGGAGGAGATTCTGCAGAAGAAGATTCAGCAGGAGATGCAGCAGGAGATGAAATAGCAACATATGCATTAGCAGTTACTGCAGGAAGTGCAGCAGGAGATTCAGCAGGAGATGCAGCCGCAGATGCCTTCAACAGGATATGCAGCTGAAATGCAGAAGCACTAGATGCATCCGTAGAAGTTTGAGCAGCAGATACAACAGGAAAAGGAGACGTTTCTGCAGATGCATCTGCAGATGCATCCGCAGAGGATGCAGCAGGAGATGAAGCAGCAGATGCAGCAGCAGGAGATGCAGGAGGACATCAAGTAGAAGGAGATGCAGCAGCAGCAAGTGTAGCAGGAGATGCAGCAGTACATGAAGCATCAGGAAATGGAGCAGCAGTTTAAGGAGATGCAGCAGCAGGAAATGCAGCAGAATATGCAGCAGCAGGTAATGCAGCAGGTGATGCAGCAGCAGCAGGAGATGCAGAAGCAGATGCAGCAGGAAATGAAGATTCAGCAGAAGATGCAGTAGGAAGAGATTCTTCAACATCTGAATCAGCATGATATGATGCAGCACCAGGAGATACAGCAGGTTATGGAGAAAGAGGAGATGATGCAGAAGACGCAGCAGCAGGAGATTCAGCAGCAGGAGATGCAGCAGCGGGAGGAGATGCAGCACCAGGAGATTCAGCAGCAGGAGATTCAGCAGTAGGAGAAGCAACAAGAGATGCATATTCAGAAGGAGATACGTCAGGATATGTAGCAGGATATGCAGCAGCATGAGATTCCACCAGAGATTCAGGAGGAGATTCAGCAGAAGGAGATGCAAGAGCAGGAGATGAAGCAACAGGAAATGCAGAAGCAGGATATACAGCCGCAGGAGATGAAGCAGCAGATGCAGCAGCAGGAAATGCAGGAAGACATCAAGTAGAAGGAGATGCAGTAGCAGCAAATGTAGCAGGAGATTCGGCAGTACATGAAGCATCAGGAAATGGAGCAGCAGATTAAGCAGCAGCAGGAAATGCAGCAGAATATGCAGCAGGAGGTAATGCAGCAGGTGATGCATCAACAGGTGATGCAGCTGTAGCTACGGAGGCAGCAGATGCAGCAGCAATAGATGCAGCAGCAATAGATGCAGCAGCAGATGTATCAGGAGATGCAGATTCAGTAGGAGATGTAGCAGCAGAAGATGCTGCAGCAGATGATGCGGCACAAGGAAATGCAGCAAGATATGGTGCAGGAGGAGATCCAGCAGGATATAAAGCAGGAGATGCAGAAGCAAGAGATGAAGCAGGGGATGCATATTCGGCAGTAGATTCAGCAGGAACATCAGAAGAAGATGCAGCAGCAGGAGATTTGGCAGGAGATGCAGCAGTAGATGAAGCAGCTGCAGATGCAGCAGCAAATTCAGCAGATGCAGCAGTAGTAGATTCATAAAGAACTGCAGCAGGAAATGCAGATGAATATGCAGGAGCAGGAGATACAGCAGGAGATGAATCTGCAGGTGACGCAGAAAGAGATGCAGCAGGTGACGCTCAAAAAGATGAAGCAGCAAGATATGCAGCAGAAGGAGATGACGCAGGAGATGCTTCAATAGAAGATGCAATATGAGATACAGCAAGAGATGCAGAGGCAAACGAAGCAAAAGGAGATGCAGAAACAGGAGATGCAGCAGCAGGACATGGATTAAGAGATGAAATAGCAGGAGATTCATTAGGAGATGCAGTAGCAGGATATGAAACAGCAGGAGATATAGCAGCAGGAGATGCAGTAGGAGATGCAGCAGGATGAGATGAAGCAGCAGGGGATGTATCAGGAGATGCAGAAGCAGCAGATAAAGCAGGAGATGCTGTAGCAGGAGATGCAGAAGAAGATGTAGCAGAAGGAGATGCAGCAGCAGGAGAAGCAGCAGCAGGAGATGCAGTAAAATATGCAACAGGAGATGCAGCAGGAGGAGATGGAACAGGAGATGCAGTAGGAGGAGATTCAGCAGGATATGCAGCAGGAGGAGATGCAACAGGCTATGAATCAGGAGGAGGTACAGCAGCATCAGATGCAGCAGTATATGCAGCAGAAGGAGATGAATAAGAGATGCAGCAGCAATTGATGCAGAAGGAGGTGTTGGAGCCAGAGATGCAGAAGAAGTAGATGCAGAAGCAGGAGATGCAGCAGGACGTGCATCAGCAAGAGATACAGCAAAACATACATCAGCAGGAGACACAACAGCAAGATATGAGGTAGGAGATGCACCAGCAGCAGAAGCAGCAGGAGATGCAGAACCATATGCAGCAGAACATCCAGAACCATATGCAACAGGAGATACAGCAGCAGATGAAGCAGCAGATGCAGCTGGAGATGTAGCATCACTAGAAGCAGAAGCAGATACAGCAGGAAATGATGCAGGATGAGATGCAGCAAGAATGGCATCAGCAGGACATGCTGCTGGAGATTCAGTAGGATATGCAGCAGCAAGAGATTTGGCAACAGCAGATGCAGCAGGATATGCAGCAACAGATGCAGCTGCATAAGGTGTATCAGCAGGAGATGTAGCGGGAGATGCATATTCAGCAGGTGATGCACCAGGATATGCAGCAGGAGATTCAAGAGAAGGAAATGCAGCAGGAAATCAGCCGGAGATGCAGCAGCAGGAGATGAAGAGGCAGGAGATTCAGCAGCAGGAGATGCAGCATCAGGAGATTCAGCAGGAGATGCATCAGCAGGAAATGCATCAGCAGATTCTGCAGCAGGAAATTACATAGGAGATTCTGCAGCAGGAGATTCAGTAGAAAAGGCAGCAGGAGATGCAGCAGGAGATATAGAAGGAGATTAAGCAGCAGGGGATGTAGTAGGAGATGCAGCAGGAGATTCTGCAGAAGAAGATTCAGCAGGAGATGCAGCACAAGATGAAATAGCAACATAGGCATCCGCAGTTATAGCAGGAAGTGCAGCAGGAAATCCAGCAGGAGATGTAGCAGCAGGAGATGCAGCCGCAGATGCCGTCAACAGGATATGCAGCTGAAATGCAGAAGCACTAGATGCATCAGTAGAAGATTGAGCAGCAGATGCAGCAGGAAATGGAGATGCTTCTGCAGATGCAACCACAGATGCATCCACAGAAGATGCAGCAGGAGATGAAGCAGCAGGCTATACAGCAGCAGGAGATGAAGCAGCAGATGCAGCAGCAGGAGATTCAGGAGGACATCAAGTAGAAGAAGATGCAGCAGCAGTAAATGTAGCAGGAGATGCAGCAGTACATGAAGTATCAGAAAATGGAGCAGCAGATTAAGCAGCAGCAGGAAATGCAGTAGAATATGCAGCAGGATGTGATGCAGCTGTAGCTGCAGAGGCAGCAGATGTAGCAGGAATAGATGCAGCAGGAGATGCATATGGAGATACAGATTCAGTAGGAGATGATGCAGCAGAAGATACTTCAGCAGATGATGCAGCAGGAGATGCAGTAGAAGGAAATGCAGCAAGATAGGCTGCAGGGGGAGATGCAGTAGGATATGAAGCAGGAGATGTAGCAGCAGGAGATGCAGCAGCAGGAGATGCAGCAGGAGATGCATATTCAGTAGTAGATTCAGTAGAAACTTCAGAAGGAGATGAAGCAGCTGAAGATTTAGCAGGAGATGCAGCAGTAAATGAAGCAGCAGCATATGCAACAGCAGATGCACCAGATGGAGCAGAAAGAGATGCAGCAGGGGATGGAGCAGAAGATGCAATGGGAAATGGTGCATCAGGAGATGCATCCGCAGCTGCATGACCAGAGGATTCATCAGCAGATGTAGCAGCAGGAGATACAGGAGCAGGTGATGCTGCAGAAAATGCAGCATCAGTAAATGCAGGAGGAATTCAAGTAATAGGGGCTGCTCCTGCTTCCTCATTTTATTCTATATCTCCCACTGCAACTTCTGCTGCTGCCTCTACTGGTGCATTTCCTGCTGATGTATCTCCTGCTACATATCCTTCTTCTGTATCTTCTGATTCATCTCATGCTGATGCATCTTCTGCTGCATCTCCTGCTTCTGCATCTACTGTTGCTACATTTCCTGCTGAATTTGCTGCTGAATCTGGTGCTGCATCCCCTGCTGCTGATTCTCCTGCTTCTGCATATCCTGCTGCTTTATGGTCTGTTTCATCTACTGCTGCTGCATATCCTCCTACATCTTCTGCTGCTACAATTCCTTCTACGTCATCTGCTACTGCAATTCCTGCTGCATCTCCTTCTGCTGTATCTCCTGCTGAAAATCCTGCTGCATCTCCTACGGCTGCATCTCCTACGGCTGCATCTCCTGCTGCTGAATCTGCTGCCACAGTGCTGTGGTTGCATCTCCTGCTGCTGCATCTCCTGTTGCTGTATCTCCTTCAGAATATCCTGATGATGCAGATGCAGCAGCTGGAGCAGCAGGGGATGCAGAAGAAGATGCAGCAGGAGATGCCCTAGCAGGAGATGGAGCAGGGGATACAGCAGCGTGCCAAGCAGCAGTAGATGAAGCAGCAATATATCCAGCAAAACGAGATGAAGCAAGATAGGAAGCATCAGGAGACTAAACAAGAGGAGATGCATTAGGAGATTCGGCAGCAGGCTATGCAGCAGCAGTAGATGCAGCAGAGAATAGAGCAGCACGAGATTCAGCAGTAGGAGGTGGCACAGGAGATGCAGCTGCAGGAGATGCAGCAGCAGATGCAGCATCAGGAGATGCACGAGGACATCCAGCAGCAGGAGATGCAGCAGGAGGCAAATCTATAGCAGATGCAGCAAAAGATGCAGGAGATTCGGCAGCAAGTGATGCAGCAGGTGATGCAGCAGCAGGAGGTGCAGCGAGATATGCAGAGGCAGGAGATGCAGCAGCAGGAGATGTGGTATGAGATGCAGAAGCAGGAGATTCAGCAGCAGATGCAGCAGCAGGAGATGACGTATTAGATGCAGGAGCAGGAAAAGCAGTAGGAAATACAGCAAGAGGATATGCAGCAGGAGTTGCAGCAGAAGGAGATGCAGCAGTACAAAATGCATCAGGAAATGCATCAGCAGCCACAGCAGCAGGAGATAAAGCAGCAGCAGCTGCAGCTGGAAATGCAACAGCAGGAGATGCAGCAGAGTTTGCAGCAGAAGGAGATGCAGAAGCAGGAGATCCAGCAAGAAAGCACCATCATAAGATGAATCCGCAGATGCAACAGAAGAATATAGAGCAGGAGATGCAGCTGCAAGAGATGCAGCAGGAGATGCAGAAGGAGATGCAGTTGCAGGAGATGTAGCAGCAGGATATGCAGCAAGATACTGAGCAAGAGGAGATGTATCCTGAGATGCAGCAGCAGGAAATGCAGCGGGAGATGTAGAAGCAGATGAAGCAGCAGGAGATGCAGCAGCAAGATAGGCATCAGAAGGAGATAAAGCAGGAGATGCAAAAGCAGGAGATTAAGCTACAGGAGATGCATTAGGAGATGCAGTATCAGCAGATACAGCATCAGGAGATTCAGCTGCAGTAGATGCAGGAGCAGATTCAGGAGCAGATTCCGTAAAAGATTCAGCATCAGGAGATGAAGCAGGGGAGATGCATCATCAGATGAATCTGCTGATGCATCAGAGGAAGTTGCAGAAGGAGATGCAGCAGCAGGAGGTTCAGCAGGAAATGCAGCAGAAGATGCTGCAGCAGTACATGCAGCAGCAGATGCAGGAGATGAAACAGTAGGAGAAGCAGCAGGAGGAGATTGAGCAGGAGATGCATCAGGAGGTGCAGCAGCAGGAGATGCAGCATTAGGAGATGTACAAGTGGATGCAGCAGCAGGAGATGCAGCAGGGGATTCAGTAGAAGGTGATGCAGCAGCAGATGCAGCAGAAGTGAATTCAGCAGCAGAAGATGCAGCAGTGTATGCAGCAGCAGCAGATGGAGCTTCAGGTGATGCAGGAGGACATCAAAAAATCAGAAGATGAAGCAAGAGGAGATGCAGCAGTAGATTAATCTACAGCAGATGCACCAAAAGATGCAAGAGATGCAGCAGCAGGAGATGCAGCTGGAGATGCACCAGCATGAGATTGAGCAAGATATACAGAAGCAGGAGATGCATCAGCAAAAGATGTGGCATGAGAGGCAGAAGAAGAAGATACTGCAGCAGATGCAGTAGCATATGCAGCACCAGCAGATGCAGCAGCAGGAGATTCAGCAGTCAGAGATGCAGCAGGTTATGCATCAGCAGAAGGAGATGCACAAGAAAATGGAGCAGGAGATGTGGCAGGATAAGATGCAGTACCAGCAGATGCAGCAGGAGATGCAGCGGGAGATACATCAGCAGGAATTGTAGCAGGAGAGGCAGCAAGATATTCTGCAGAAAAGATTCAGCAGGAGATGCAGCAGGAGATGAAATAGCAACATATGCATCAGCAGTTACAGCAGGAAGTGCAGCAGGAGATTCAGCAGGAGATGAAGCAGCAGGAGATGCAGCCGCAGATGCCTTCAACAGGATATGCAGCTGAAATGGAGAAGCACTAGATGCATCCGTAGAAGACTGAGAAGACTTAGAAGATGCAGCAGCAGTAGATTGAGCAAGATATACAGAAGCAGGAGATGCATCAGCAGGAGATGTGGCATGAGAGGCAGAAGAAGAAGATCCTGCAGCAGATGCAGTAGTATATGCAGCACCAGCAGATGCCGCAGCAGGAGATTCAGCAGCAGGAGATGCAGCAGTCAGAGATGCAGCAGGTTATGCATCAGCAGAAGATGCAGCAGCAGGAGTTCAGCAGCAGGAGATGCAGGAGATGGAGATGCAGCAGGAGATGCAGCCGGAGATGCTGTAGTAGGAAATGAAGCAGTATATGAAGCAGCAGCAGATGCAGCAAAAAATACTGCAGATGCAGCAGTGGGAGATGAATCAGGAGATGCAGCAGGAGATGATGCAGAAGCAAGAGATGCAACAGCAGGGGATTACGCAGGACATGCATCAGTAGATGATGCAGCAGCAGGAGATGCAGCAGCAGCAGATGCATCAATAGATGCATATTCATCAGGAGATGCAGCAGGATGAGATGCTTCAGCAGGTACAGATTCATGTGCTGTAGCACGAGATACAGAAGGAGATGCTGTAGGAGAAGAGGCAGGAGGAGATGATGCAGCAGACCCAGTAGCAGGAGATGCACAAGCAGAAAATGCAGCTGCAGGAGATGCAGGAAATGCATCTCCTGCGATGAAGGAGGAGATTTAGCAGGAGGAGAGGCAGCAGCAGGAGATGCAGCATGAGACGCAGCGGCAACTTGGTGCTGCATCTTCTGGTGTTGCATCTCCTGCTGCATCTCCTGCGGCATCACCTGAGCTTGTATCTCCTGCTGCTACATCTCCTGATGCATCCTCTGACCATGCATCTACGGATGCATCTCCTGATGTGCCATTTCCCGTTGCATCTGTTGCTCCATCCCCTGCTGCATCTCTTTCTGCTCCATTTGGTGCTTCAGCTGTTGCATATGCTGCTGCTTCATCTACTGCTGCATCTCCTGCTAAATCTCCTGCTGCTGCATCTCCTTCTGAAGTTTCTACTGAATCTACTACTGAATCTACTGCATCCCCGGCTGCATCTCCTGCTGCTGCATCTCCTGCTTCATATCCTACTGCACCTCCTCCTGCAGCATATCTTGCTGCATTTCCTTCTGCTGCATCTCCTGATGCATCATCTGCTGCAGCATCTTCTGCTGCTACATCTACTGAATCTGCATCTCCTAATGCATCTGCTGCTGAATCTAATGCTGCTACACCTGCTACCTCTGCAGCTACAGCTGCATCACCTGCTGTTGCATATTCTGCTGCATTTCCTGCTGCTGCTTAATGTGCTGCTCCATTTCCTGATGCTTCATGTACTGCTGCAAATCCTGCTACTTTTGCTGCTGCTGCATCTCCTTCTTCTTGATGTCCTCCTAAATCTCCTGCTGCTGTATAGCCTGCTGCTTCATCTCCTGCTGCATCCTCTGCGGATGCATCTGTGGATGCATCTGCAGATGCATCTCCATTTCCTGCTGCATCTGCTGCTCAGTCTTCTACGGATGCATTTAGTGCTTCTGCATTTCAGCTGCATATCCTGTTGACGGCATCTGCGGCTGCATCTCCTGCTGCTACATCTCCTGCTGGATTTCCTGCTGCACTTCCTGCTATAACTGCGGATGCCTATGTTGCTATTTCATCTTGTGCTGCATCTCCTGCTGAATCTTCTTCTGCAGAATCTCCTGCTGCATCTCCTGCTACAATTCCTGCTGATGTAACTCCTGCTGCATCTCCTACTACATCCCCTGCTGCTTAATCTCCTTCTATATCTCCTGCTGCATCTCCTGCTGCCTTTTCTACTGAATCTCCTGCTGCAGAATCTCCTATGTAATTTCCTGCTGCAGAATCTGCTGATGCATTTCCTGCTGATGCATCTCCTGCTGAATCTCCTGATGCTGCATCTCCTGCTGCTGAATCTCCTGCCTCTTCATCTCCTGCTGCTGCATCTCCGGCTAATTTCCTGCTGCATTTCCTTCTCTTGAATCTCCTGCTGCATATCCTGGTGCATCACCTGCTGAATATGCATCTCCCGCTACATCTCCTGCTGATACACCTTATGCAGCTGCATCTGCTGCTGCATATCCTGCTGCATCTGCTGTTGCCAAATCTCTTGCTGCTGCATATCCTACTGAATCTCCAGCAGCTTCTCCTGCTGATGCAATTCTTGCTGCTTCTCATCCTGCATCCTTTGCTGCTGCATCTGCAGCTGCTTCTGGTGATGCTACATTTCCAGATGCATCTGCTGCTTCATCTGTTGCTCTATCTCTGGTGCATATGGTTCTGCATGTTCTGCTGCATATGGTGCTGCATCTGCTGCTGCTTCTGCTGCTGGTGCATCTCCTGCCTCATATCCTGCTGCTGTGCCTCCTGCTGATGTATGTTTTGCTGCATCTCCTGCTGATGCATGTCCTCCTGCATCTCCTGCTTCTGCTTCTACTTCTGCATCTCCGGCTCCAGCATCTCCTGCTGCATCTCTCATTCATCACTTTCTGCTGCATATACTGCTTCATCTGGTGCTGCTGTACCTCCTCCTACTTCATTTCCTGTTGCATCTCCTCCTGCTTCATCTCCTGTTCCACCTCCTCCTGCTGCATCTTCTGCTGCTGCATCTCCTTTTGCTACATCTCCTTCTGCATCTCCTGCTACAGCATCTGCTGCTGTATCTTCTGCTTCTGCATCTCCTGATACATCCCCTCCTGCTTCATCTCGTTCTGCATCTCCTGCTGCATCTCCTTGAGCGTCACCTGCTGCATCTCCTTCTGCATTACCTGCAGATGCATCTCCTGCTCCTGCATATTCATCTGCATTTCCTGCTGCAGCTCTTTATGAATCTACTACTGCTGCATCTGCTGAATTTGTTGCTGCATCTGCTGCTGCTTCATCTACTGCTGCATCTCCTGATATGTCTCCTGCTGCTGCATCTCCTGCTGAATTAGCTGCTTCTGCATCTCCTTCTACATGGACGTTATAACTTTCTACATTTGCTGCCGCATCTACTGGTGCATCTGCTGATGCACCTCCTGCTGCTGCATCTCCTGCTTCATCTTCACCTGCTGCATCTGTGGCTTTATCACCTGATATCTCATCTCCTGCTGCATCTCCTGCAGTATTTCCTGCTGCTGTATCTGCTGATCCTGCATCTACTGCTGCATTTCCTGCTGGCTGGAGAACAAATCTTATGAGGAGCGGCTGAGAGAGCTGGGGTTGTTCAGCCTGGAGAAGAGGAGGCTGAGGGGAGACCTTATTACTTTCTACAACTACCTGAGGGGAGGTTGTGGAGAGGAGGGTGCTGGCCTCTTCTCCCAAGTGACAGGGACAGAACGAGAGGGAATGGCCTCAAGCTCCACCAGGGGAGTTTTAGGCTTGAGATTAGGAAAAAGTTCTTCAGGGAGAGGGTGGTTAGGCATTGGAACGGTCTGCCAAGGGAGGTGGTTAAGTCACCGTCCCTGGAGGTGTTTAAGGTTAGGGTAGACGAGGTGCTTAGGAGCATGATTTAGGGATTGGTGGGAATGGTTGGACTCGACGATCCAGTGGGTCTCTTCCAACCTGGTTATTCTGTGATTCTGTGATCTGCTGCTACTCTGCTGCTGCTTCATCTCCTGCTAAATCTCCTGCTACATATCCTGCTGCTGCACCTCCTAATGCATCTCATAATAATGCTTCATCTCCTGCTACTGAATCTCCTGCTGCATCTTCTGCTGCTGCATTTCTTGCTGCATCTTCTGCTGCTGCATCTCCTGCTGATGAGTCTGATGCTGCATCTCTTGCTCTTGCATTTCCTGCTGCATCTCCTGCTGCTGCATTACCTACTCTATCTCCTCCTACAGCATCTCCTCTTGCTGCATATCCTGCTTCTCTATATACTGCTGCCTTTCCTGCTGCTGCATCTCCTGCTGCTGAATCTCTTTCTGCATCTCCTTCTTCTGAATCTCCTGCTGCTCTATTACCTTCTGCATCGACTCCTACTGCATGTCCTGCTGCTGCATCGACTCCTGCTGCATCTGCTTCTGCATCTCCTGCTGATGCATCTCCTGCTGCTGAATCTCTTTCTGCATCTCCTTCTTCTGAATCTCCTGCTGCTCTATCACCTTCTGCATCGACTCCTGCTGCATGTCCTGCTGCTGCATCTCCTCCTGCTGCATCTGCTTCTGCATCTCCTGCTTCTGCATCTCCTGCTGCTTCTCCTTCCGAATATGCATCTCCTGATGCATCTCCACATGCTGCCACTCCTACTGCAGCATTTCCTTCTGCATCTCCTGCTGCATCTCCTTCTGCTGCATCTCCTGTTGCTGCATCTGCTGGTGCTGCACCTGCTGCAACATCTCCTTCTGCATCTCCTGCTGCTGCACCTCCTGCTGCATTACCTTCTGCATCTATTCCTGTTGCATTTCCTGCTGCTGCATCTGCTGCTTCATCTCCTGCTGCTGCATCTGCTGATACTGCATGTGCTGCTGCACCTCCTGCTGAATCTCTTGGTGCTGCATCTTCTGCTGTTGCATCTCCTGCTTCATCTCATAACTTAACTGCCACTATTGAGGTGCTTTAGGGAAATCGAATAACGCCCACATGGAAGATGTTATCACGGAATGCTGCTGCTTCTGAATGTGTTCTCTAATAGCGGTTTCACTGGAGAGGGAGACTTGTAGAACTTTCATTCTCGGTTTGTGAACGGTAACATCAAAATAGCTATGAAGGCGTCACGTCAAAATTTCAGAGCATTCTGCATAAGTACCGCAGGAAAGCTGCTACCATCCAATACTGGCTCACGTTAGAGTCTTCCTGGAAAGACTTTCACTGCAAGTTGCAAACACGACTAAAAGAATGTTTTAGTTTAGGCTTGTTAATAATAACTAGCCTACGCAAAAACATTGCGTTTTTCGTGCTTTGTGGCTGGCAGTGACAGCGCTTCATGAAAGGATCCTATAGAGAGCCAAAATTTGATGGTAGCAGCTTCCCTACGGTACTTGTGCTGAACCATCTCAAATCTTGAAATGAGGCTTTAATAGCCATTCTGATCTTACAGTTCATAAGCCTAGAGTGAAAGTTCTACAAGTCGTCTTTTGCAGTAACAGCGCTAGAAGAGAAAACATTAATAGTTTCAGGCCAGCATCTGCACTGCCTGAAATACTTACTTTTCCATAAGCGCGTTAACAGGTGCAGTGAAGTCACAATTCATTACCCTAAACTAAAATGTGTTAGTCGTGCTTCACAGCCTGCAGCGAAAGCTCTATAAGAGAAGACTCTAACGAGAACCAGCATTTGATGGTAGAAGCTTCCCTGTGGTACTTGTGCTGAACGCTCTGAAATTTTGAAGTGACACTTTACTAGCTGATGATATACTTCAGAAGACTAGAATGGAACTTCTAGAAGTCGTACTTTGCAGTGAAAGTGCTATAAGAGAAGACATTCAGAAGCAGCAGCATTCCATACTACCATCTTCCCTACAGCCGATGTTCACTGTTCCGAAAGAGCGTTATTCGGCGAGGTAAAGTAACTGTTCTGTACCCTATAGTAAAATTTTGTGTTAGTCGTGCTTTGCAGCTTGCAGTGAAAGCGCTTCCAGAGAAGACTAACAAGAGCCAGCATGTAGCAGCTTCCCTGCCGTATTTGTTCTGAATGATTTGAAATTTTGCAGTGACGCTTTAATACCGATTCTGATGTTACAGGACACGAGCCTAGACTGAAAGTTCTACTTTCTTTGCAGTGAAAGTGCTATATGAGAAGACATTCAGAAGCAGCTGCATTCCATACTAGCATCTTCCATATGGGCTTTACTCACTTTTCCTAAGGCTCCTCAATATTTAAATCACAATTCCGTAATCAATACTATAATGTTTTGTTAGACGTGCTTTGCAGCTTGCAGTGAAAGCGCTTCAAGAGAAGATTCTAACGAGAGCTAGCATTTGATCGTAGCAGCGCCCTTGCGGTACTTTTTCTAAACGTCTTCAAATTTTGCAGTGACGCTTTAATAGCCATTCTGATGATGCAGTACACGAGCCTAGACTGAAAGTTCTACAAGTCTTGCCTTGCAGTGAAAGCGCATCCAGAGAAGAATTATACGAATTTCAATATTTGATCGTAGAATCTTCCCTGCAGTATTTGCGCTGAACACTCTGATATTTTGAAGTGACGCTTTAATAGCCATTCTGATGTTGCAGTACATAAGCACAGACTAAAAGTTCAACAAGACTTGCCTTGCAGTGAAAGTGCTAAAGATTTTGAAGAGATGCTTTACTAGCCATTCTGATGTTGCAGTGTACAAACCTAGACTGAAACTTCTACAAGTTTTGCTTTGCAGTGAAAGCGCTCTAAGAGAAGACATTCAGTAGCAGCAGTATTCCACGCTCGCATCTTCACTGCGTCACTCACTTATCAGAAAGCACCTTCATAAGTCACAATTCAGTACCCTATACTAAAACCTTCTGTTAGTCATGCTTTGCAGCTTGCAGTGAAAGCGTTTCCAGAGAAGACTCTAACGAGAACCAGCATTTCATCGTAGCTTCTTCCCTGCGGTACTTGTGCTGAAAGCTCTGCTACTTTCAAGTGATGCTTTAATAGCCGTTCTGATGTTAAAGTACACAAGCGTATACTCAAATCTCGCTTTAGAGTGAAAGCACTTTAAGAGAAGACATTCAGAAGCAGCAGCATTCCATGCTAGCATCTTCCCTGTGGGCGTTATTCGATTTCCCTAAAGCGCCTCAATAGTGGCAGTTAAGTCATAATGAGATGAAGCAGGAGATGCAGCAGCAGAAGATGCAGCACCAAAAGATACAGCAGGAGCTGCAGCAGCACATGCAGTATCAGCAGATGCAGCAGCAGGAGATGAAGCAGCAGATGCAGCAGCAGGAGATGCAGCAGCAGGAGTTGAAGCAGAATATGCATCAGCAGGAAAAGCAGCACCATGAGATTAAGACGGAGATGCAGCAGGAGGTGCAGCAGCAGGAGATGCAGAAGCAGATGTTGCAGCTAGAGCAGCACCAGCAGATGAAGCAACAGGAGATGCAGCAGAAGGAGATGCAAGAGCAGGAGATGTATCAGCAGGACATGCAGCCGGCGTCGATGCAGAAGGTAACAGAGCAGCAGGAGATTCAGAAGAAGGAAATGCAGAAAGAGATGCAGCAGCAGGAGATGCAGCAGCAGGAAAGGCAGCAGTATATACAGAAGCAGGATATGCAGCAGGAGGAGTTGCAGTAGGAGGAGATAGAGCAAATAATGCAGCAGCAGGACATGCAGCAGAAGATGCAAGAGCAAGAGATGCAGCATCAGACCCATCAGCAGGAGATGCAGCAGCAGAAGATGCAGCAAGAAAAGCAGCAACAGGAGATGAAGCATTACCATGAGATGCATTAAGAGATGCAGCAGCAGGATATGTAGCAGGAGTTTTGGAAGGAGATGAAGCAGCAGCAGAGCAGCAGCAGATGCAGCAGGAAATGCAGCAGTAGATTCTAGGTCAGCAGATACTCCATCAGGAAATACTGAAGCAGATGCAGCAGGAGATGACGTATCATGTGATGAAGCCACAGATGCATCAGTTGAAGATGAAGCAGGAGATGCAGCAGCACGAGGGGCATCAGAAGGTGCATGAGGAAATGAGTCAGCAAATGTAGAAAGGTATAAGGGAGGAGATAGAGCAGGAGACGTTTCAACAGGAAATGCAGCAAATCATGCATTAAAAAATGAGATGCAGTAGGAGATGGAGAAGGAGTTGCAGCATCAGGAGATGAAGAAGGAAATGCAGCATCAGGGGATGTAGTAGGAGGAGATGCAGAAGCAGTTGCAGCATCAGGAGATTCATCCGGAAATGCAGCAGCAGGGGATGTCGTAGCAGGAGATGCAGAAGGAGTTGCAGAATCAGGGAATGCAGCAGCAGCAGAAGTAACAGGAGATGCAGCAGCATCATATGCACTAGGAGATGTAGCAGCAGGAGATGAAGAAGCAGGAGATGCTACTGGCGATTCAGCCAGAGATGCAGAAGGAGGAGATGCAGCAGCAGGAGGTGCAGAGTAATAGATGAAGTGAAGAAGATGCAGCAGAAGGAAATATAGCAGGAGATGCAGCCACAGTAAATGCAGCAAGAGAGAAAGTAGCATCAGATGCAGCATCAGATGCAGCAGCAGCTTCAGCAGCAGGAGATGCAGCAGCAAGAGATCTATCAGGAGATGCAGCAGTAGATTAAGCAGCAGCAGATGCAGCAGCAAATTCAGCAGATGCAGCAGTAGTAGATTCATAAAGAGCTGCAGCAGGAAATGCAGATGAATATGCAGGAGCAGGAGATACAGCAGGAGATGCATCTGCAGGTGATGCAGAAGGAGATGCAGCAGGTGATGCTCAAGAAGATGCAGCAGGAGATGCAGAACGAGATGAAGCAGCAAGATATGCAGCAGAAGGAAATGATGCAGGAGATGCTTCAATAGAAGGTGCAACATGAGATACAGCAGGAGATGTAGCAGCAGACGAAGCAAAAGGAGATGCAGAAACAGGAGATGCAGTAGCAGGATATGGATCAAGAGATGAAGCAGCAGGAGTTTTATTAGGAGATGCGGTGGCAGGATATGAAACAGCAGGAGATATAGCACATGAGATGCAGCAGGATGAGACGAAGCAGCAGGGGATATATCAGGAGATGTAGAGGCAGCAGCTACAGCAGGAGATGCCGTAGCAGGAGATGCAGAGGGAGATGTAGCAGAAGGAGATGCAGCAGCAGGAGATGAAGCAGGAGATTCAGCAGGAGATGCAGCAGGAGGAGATTTGACAGGAGATGCAGAAGGAAGAGATGAAGCGGGAGATGTAGCAGGAGGGTATGCAAGAGGAAATGCAGCAGGAGGAGGTACAGCAGCACCAGATGCAGCATTATATGAAGCAGTAGGAGATGAATAAGGGATGCAGCAGCAATTGATTCAGCAGGAGATGCTGGAGCCGGAGATTCAGAAGTAGATGCAGAAGCAGGAGATGCAGCAGGACATGCATCAGCAGGAGATGCAGCACCAAGAGATTCAGACGGAGATGCAGCAGCAGGAAATACAACAGGAATAGATGCAGAAGGTGGTGCAGCAACAGGAGTTGAAGCAGAATATGCATCAGCAGGAAATGCAGCACCAAAGTATTCAGACGGAGATGCAGCAGCAGGAGATGCAGAAGCAGATGTTGCAGCAGGTGCAGCACCAGTAGATGCAGCAACAGGAGATGCAGCAGAAGGAGATTCTGCAGCAGCACATGCAGAAGGTGATGCAGCTGTAGGAGATGCTGCAGCAGCTGAGGCATCAGGAGATTCAGAAGCAGGAGATTCAGCATGATATGTAGAAGCATGAGATGCCCCAGGAGATTCATCAGGAGATTCAGCAGCAACTGATGCATCAGCTGGAGATGAAGCAGAAGCATATGCAACAGCAGATGCACCACAAGAAGCAGAAAGAGATGCAGAAGGGGATGGAGCAGCAGATGCAATGGGAAATGGTGCATCAGGAGATGTATCCGCCGATGCATGAGCAGAGGATGCATCAGGAGATGTAGCAGCAGGACATACAGGAGCAGGTGATGCCGCAGGAGATGCAGCAGGAGATGCAACACCAGAAGATGCAGCACCAAGAGATGCAGCAGCACATGCAATATCAGCAGATGCAGCAGTAGGAGATGAAGCAGCAGATGCAGCAGCAGGAGATGCAGCAGCAGGAAATACAACAGGAATAGATGCAGAAGGTAATGCAGCAGCAGGAGTTGAAGCACAATATGCATCAGCAGAAAATCTGCACCAAGAGATTCAGACGGAGATGCCGCAGGAGGTGCAGCAGCAGAAGATGAAGCAGCAGATGCAGCTGCAGATGCAGCAACAGGAGATGCATCAGAAGGAGATGCTGCAGAAGCACATGCAGAAGGTGATGCAGCAGTAGGAGATGCAGCAGCAGCAGATGCAGCAGGAGATTCAGCAGCAGGAGATTCAGCATGATATGTAGAAGCATGAGATGCCGCAGGAGATTCATCAGGAGATTCAGCAGCAACTGATACAGAAGCAGGAGAAGCAGCAGGAGATGCAGCAGCAGCAGGAGATGCAGAAGCAGATGCAGCAGGAAATGAAAATTCAGCAGAAGATGCAGTAGGAAGAGATTCTTCAAGATATGCAACAGCATGATACGATGCAGCAACAGGAGATACAGCAGGTTATGGAGAAAGAGGAGATGATGCTGAAGACGCAGCAGCAGCAGACGCAGCAGGAGGAGATGCAGTAGGAGGAGAATCAGCAGAAGGAAATTCTGCAGCAGGAGAAGCAGCAAGAGATGCATATTTAGAAGGAGATACGTCAGGAGATGTAGCAGGATATGTAGCAGCATGAGATGCAGTCGGAGATTCAGGAAGAGATTCAGCAGAAGGAGATGCAAGAGCAGGATATGAAGCAGCAGGAAATGCAGATTTAGCAGGAGATACATCAGCAGGAGATGCATAAGCAGATGCAGCAGCAGGACATGCAGCAGGAGTCGATGCAGAAGGTAACAGAGCAGTAGGAGATTCAGAAGAAGGAGATGCAGAAAGAGGTTCAGCAGCAGGAGATGCAGCAGCAGGAAGGTCAGCAGTATATAGAGAAGCAGGATATGCAGCAAGAGGAGATGCTGTAGGAGGAGATAGAGCAGGTAATGCAGTAGCAGGAGATGCCGCAGGAGATGCAAGAGCAAGAGATGCAGCATCAGACCCATCAGCAGGAGATGTAGCAGCAGAAGATGCAGCAGGAAATGCAGCAGCAGTAGGTGCATCAGGAGATGCAGTAGCAGGAGATGAAGGATTATCATGAGATGCATTAGGAGGTGCAGCAGCAGGATATGTAGCAAGAGATTTGACAGGAGATGAAGCAGCAGCAGAGCAGCAACAGATGCTGCAGGAAATGCAGCAATAGATTCAGGATCAGCAGATCACAGAATCACAGAATCACAGAATAACCAGGTTGGAAGAGACCCACCGGATCATCGAGTTCAACCATTCCCACTAATCCCTAAATCATGCTCCTAAGCACCTCGTCTACCCTAACCTTAAACACCTCCAGGGACAGTGACTCAACCACCTCCCTTGGCAGACCGTTCCAATGCCTAACCACCCTCTCTGTGAAGAACTTTTTCCTAATCTCAAGCTTAAATCTCCCCTGGCGGAGCTTGAGGCCATTCCCTCTCATTCTGTCCCTTGTCACTTGGGAGAAGAGGCCAGCTCCCTCCTCTCCACAACCTCCCTTCAGGTAGTTGTAGAGAGTAATAAGGTCTCCCCTCAGCCTCCTCTTCTCCAGGCTAAACAACCCCAGCTCTCTCAGCCGCTCCTCATAAGGCCTGTTCTCCAGCCCCTTCACCAGCTTTGTTGCCCTTCTGCGGACTCGCTCCAGAGCCACAACATCCTTCTTCTGGTGAGGGGCCCAGAACTAAACACAGGATTTGAGGTGCGGTCTCACCAGTGCCGAGTACAGGGGGAGAAGAACCTTCTCTGGACCTGCTGGTCATGCCGTTCCTGATACAGGCCAAGATGCCATTGGCCTTTTTGGCCACCTGGGCACACTGCTGGCTCATGTTCAGTCGGTTGTCAACCAACACTCCCAGGTCCTTCTCCTCCTGGCAGCTTTCCAGCCAGGTCTCTCCTAGTTTGTACTTCTGCTTAGGGTTGTTGTGCCCCAAGTGCAGGACCCGGCATTTGGCCTTGTTAAACCTCATGCTGTTGATCTCAGCCCAGCAGTCCAGCCTGTTCTGGTCCCTTTGCAGAGCCTCCCGACCCTCCAGCAGATCGACACTTCCTCCCAGCTTGGTGTCATCTGCAAACTTGCTAAGGGAGCACTCAATGCCTTCATCCAGGTCGTTGATAAAGACATTAAACAGGACTGGACCCAGGACTGAGCCCTGGGGAACCCCACTTGTAACTGGCCTCCAGCTGGATTAAACTCCATTTACCACCATCCTCTGGGCACGGTCATTCAACCAGTTTTTCACCCAGGAGAGTGTGCACCCATCCAGGCCAGAGGTGACAGTTTCCGAAGCAGAATGCTATGAGAAACTGTTTCAAAGGCTTTACTAAAGTCCAGGAAGATCCATCCACAGCCTTTCCCTTGTCCAAGAGTTTAGTCACTTGGTCACAGAAGGTGATCAGATTAGTCTGGCAAGACCTGCCTTTCATGAACCCGTTTTGACTGGGCCTGATCACCCCGTGCTCTTGCAAGTGCTTCATGATCTCACTAAAGATCACCCGGTCCATGACTTCCCCTGGTACCAAGGTCTGACAGGCCTGTAGTTCCCCGGATCCTCCCTGTGCCCCTTCTTATAGATGGGCACAACATCAGCCAGCCTCCAGCCCAGCGGAAATATTACAGCAGGAAATACTGCAGCAGATGCAGCAGGAGATGACATATGAGGTGATGAAGCCACAGATGAAACAGCTGAAGATGAAGCAGGAGATGCAGCAGCAGGAGGTGCATCAGTAGATGCATCAGGAGATGAGGCAGCAAATGTAGAAAGTTATAACGTACATGTAGAAGCAGATGCAGAAGGAGCTAATTCAGCAGGAGATGCAGCAGTAGGAGATGCAGAAGCAGATGCAGCAGGAAATGCAGATTCAGCAGGAGAAGCAATAGGAAGAGAATCTTCAGCAGATGCAGCAGGATGTGAAGAATGACGAGATGTAGCAGGACATAGAGCAGCCACAGATGCATCAGCAGATGAAGCAGGAAATGAAGCAAGAGATGAAGCAGCAGAGATGTATCCGCAGATGCATCAGAAGCAGATGCAACAGGAGATTCAGCAGCAGCATATTCCGCAGGAGATGCATCAGCAGAAGATGCAGAAGGAGTTGCAGCATCAGGAGATTCAGCAGGAAATGCAGCAGCAGGGGATGTAGTAGCAGGAGACACAGAAGGAGATGAAGAAGGAGATGCAGCATCAGGAGATGCAGCAGGGAATGCAGCAGCAGCAGAAGTAACAGGAGATGCAGCAGCAGCATATGCACTAGGAGATGTAGCAGCAGGAGATGAAGAAGCAGGAGATGCTACAGGCAATTCAGCCGGAGATGCAGAAGGAGGAGATGCAGCAGCAGGAGTAGTAGATGAAGTGAAGAAGATGGAGCAGCAGGAATTATAGCAGGATATGCAGCCGCAGTAAATGCATCAAGAGAGAAAGTAGCATCACGTGCAGCATCAGATGCAGTAGCAGGAGATGCAGCAGCTGGAGATTCATAAGGAGATGCAGCAGTAGATGAAGCAGCAGCAGATGCAGCAGAAAATTCAGCAGATGCAGCAGTAGTAGAATCATAAAGAGCTGCAGCAGGAAATGCAGACGTGTATGCAGGAGCAGGAGATACAGCAGGAGATGCATCTGCAGGTGATGCAGAAGGAGATGCAGCAGGTGATGCTCAAGGAGATGCAGCAGGAGATGCAGAAAGAGATGAAGCAGGAAGATATGCAGCAGAAAGAGGTGATACAGGAGATGATTCAATAGAAGGTGCAACATGAGATAGAGCAGGAGATGCAGCAGCAGACGAAGCAAAAGGAGATGCAGAAACAGGAGATGCAGCAGCAAGAAATGGATCAAGAGATGAAGCAGCAGGAGATTCATTAAGAGATGCAGTAGCAGGATATGAAACACCAGGAGATATAGCAGCACGAGATGCAGTCTGAGATGCAGCAGAATGACATGAAGTAGCAGGGGATGTATCAGGAGATGCAGAATCAGCAGATACTGCAGGAGATGCAGCAGCAGGAGATGCAGCAGGAGATGCAGCAGCAGGAGATGCAGCAGGTGATACAACAGAAGGAGATGGGTCAGGAGATGCAGGAGGAGATTCAGCTGGAAAAGCAGCAGGAGGAGATGCAACAGGAGATGAATCAGGAGGAGGTACAGCAACATCAGATGCAGCAGTATATGCAGCAGAAGGAGATGAATAAGACGTGCAGCAGCAATTGATGCAGCCAGAGATGCCGAAGAAGTAGATGCAGAAGCAGGAGATGCATCAGGACACGCATCAGCAGGAGATGCAGCAAAACATACATCAGCAGGAGACACAGCAGCAGGATATGAAGCAGAAGGTGCACCAGCAGCAGAAGCAGCAGCAGATGTAGCAGCAAAGGGTGCAGGATGAGATGCAGCAAGGAGATACATCAGCAGGAATTGTAGCAGGAGATTCTGGAGGAGATTCTGAAGAAGAAGATTCAGCAGGAGATGCAGCACAAGATGAAATAGCAACATATGCATCAGCAGTTACCGCAGGAAGTGCAGCAGGAGATTGAGCAGAAGATGCAGCCGCAGATGCCTTTAAGAGGATATGCAGCTGAAATGCAGAAGCACTAGATTCATCAGTGGAAATTTGAGCAGCAGATGTAGCAGGAAATGGAGATAATTCTGCAGATGCATCTGCAGATGCATGAGCAGAGGATGCAGCAGCAGGAGATGCTGGAGGACACCAAGTGGCAGGAGATGTAGCAGCAGGAATTGTAGCAGAAGATGAAGCAGTACAAGAATCAGCAGCAGATGCAGCAGCAGATTAAGGAGATGCAGTAGCCAGAAATGCAGCAGAAGATGCAGAAGCAGATGAAGTAAAAGGAGATGTAGCAGCAGATGAAGTAGCAGGAGTTGCAGCAGCAGATGCAATAGCCGGAGATGCAGCAATATGTGAAGCAGCACCAGATGCAGCAGCATATGCTGAAGATGTAGTAGGAGGAGATTAAGCAGGAGATCGAGCAGGAAGAGATGCAGCCGGATATGCAGAAAAGGATAAAGCAGAAAGAGATGTATCAGAAAATACAGCAGCAGGATATGCATCAGCAGGAAACGCAGCAGAACATGCACTAGCAGAAGATGCAGCAGGAGATGCAGCCGGAGATATAGAAGGAGATTCAGCAGCAGGGGATATAGTAGGAGATGCAGCAGGAGATACATCAGCAGGAATTGGAGCAGGTGATGTTGGAAGAGATTCTGCAGAAGATAATTCATCAGGAGATGCTACATGAGATGAAATATCAACGTATGCATCAGCAGTTACAGCAGGAAGTGCAGCAGGAGATTCAGCAGGAGATGTAGCAGCAGGAGATGCAGCCGCAGATGCCTTCAACAGGATATGCAGCTGAAATGCAGAAGCACTAGATGCATCCGTAGAAGACTGAGCAGGAGATGCAGCAGGAAAAGGAGATGCTTCTGCAGATGCATCCTCAGATGCATCCGCAGAGGATGCAGCAAGAGATGCAGGAGGACATGAAGTAGAAGGAGATGCAGCAGCAGCAAATGTAGCAGGAGATGCAGCAGTAAATGAAGCATCAAGAAATGGAGCAGCGGATTAAGGAGATGCAGCAGTACATGAAGCATCAGGAATTGGAGCAGCAGATTAAGCAGCAGCAGGAAATGCAGCAGAATATGCAGCAGGAAGTAATGCAGCTGGTGATGCAGCAGCAGGTGATGCAGCATTAGCTGCAGAGGCTGCAGATGCAGCAGCAATAGATGCAGCAGCAGATGCATCAGGATATGCTGATTCAGTAGGAGATGTAGCAGCAGAAGATGCTGCAGCAGATGATGCAGCAGGAGATGCAGCAGAAGGAAATGCATAAAGATATGCTGCAGAAGGAGATCCAGTAGGATATGAAGCAGGAGATGCAGCAGCAAGAGATGCAGCAGGGGATGCATATTCATCATGTTATTCAGCAGAAAGTTCAGAAGAAGATGCAGCAGCAGGAGATTTAGCAGGAGATGCAGCAGTAGATGAAGCAGCAGCACATGCAACAGCAGATGCACCAGATGGAGAAGAAAGAGATGCAGCAGGGGATGGAGCAGCAGATGCAACGGGAAATGACGCATGAGGAGATGCATCCGCAAATGCATGAGCAGAGGATGCATCAGGAGATGTAGCAGCAGGAGATACAGAGGCAGAAGATGCAGCAGCAGGAGATGTGGTATGAGATGCAGAAGCAAAAGATTCAGCAGCAGATGCAGCAGGAGATGCAGCAGCAAGATAGGCATCAGAAGGAGATAAAACAGGAGATGCAAAAGCAGGAGATTAAGCTACAGGAGATGCATTAGGAGATGCAGTAACAGCAGATACAGCATCAGGAGATGCAGCTGCAGTAGATGCAGGAGCAGATTCAGAAGCAGATTCCGTAAGAGATGCAGCAGCAGGAGATTGATAAGCAAAAGATATAGCAGCAGGAGATGCAGCAGGAGGAAATTCAGGAGGAGATGCAGCAGCAGAAGCAGCAGGTAATGCAGCAGCAGTAGATGAAGTAGGCTTAGAAGCAGCTGTAGATGCAGCAGGGTATGCAAGAGCAGGTGATTCAGCATCAAGAGATGAAGCAGGGGAGATGCGTCATCAGATCAATCTGCTGATGCATCAGAGGAAGTTGTAGAAGGAGATGCAGCAGCAGGAGGTTCAGCAGAGGATGCAGCAGCAATAGATGCAGGTGGAGATCCAGGAGGAGGACATAGAGAAGCAGGATGTGCAGCAGCACATGCAGCGGCAGATGCAGGAGATGAAGCAGTAGGAGAAGCAGCAGGAGGAGATTCAGCAGGAGATGCATCAGGAGGTGCAGCAGCAGGAGATGCAGCATTAGGAGATGTACCAGTGGATGCAGCAGCAGGAGATGCAGCAGGGGATTCAGTAGAAGGTGATGCAGCAGCAGATGCAGCAGAAGTGAATTCAGCAGCAGAAGATGCAGCAGTGTATGCAGCAGCAGCAGATGGAGCTTCAGGTGATGCAGGAGGACATCAAAAAATCAGAAGATGAAGCAAGAGGAGATGCAGCAGTAGATTAATCTACAGCAGATGCACCAAAAGATGCAAGAGATGCAGCAGCAGGAGATGCAGCTGGAGATGCACCAGCATGAGATTGAGCAAGATATACAGAAGCAGGAGATGCATCAGCAGGAGATGTGGCATGAGAGGCAGAAGAAGAAGATACTGCAGCAGATGCAGTAGCATATGCAGCACCAGCAGATGCAGCAGCAGGAGATTCAGCAGTCAGAGATGCAGCAGGTTATGCATCAGCAGAAGGAGATGCACAAGAAAATGGAGCAGGAGATATGGCAGGATAAGATGCAGTACCAGCAGATGCAGCAGGAGATGCAGCGGGAGATACATCAGCAGGAATTGTAGCAGGAGAGGCAGCAAGATATTCTGCAGAAAAGATTCAGCAGGAGATGCAGCAGGAGATGAAATAGCAACATATGCATCAGCAGTTACAGCAGGAAGTGCAGCAGGAGATTCAGCAGGAGATGAAGCAGCAGGAGATGCAGCCGCAGATGCCTTCAACAGGATATGCAGCTGAAATGCAGAAGCACTAGATGCATCCGTAGAAGACTGAGCTACAGATGCAGCAGGAAATGAAGATTCAGCAGAAGATGCAGTAGGAAGAGATTCTTCAACGTATGCAGTAGCATGATATGTTGCAGCAATTGGAGATACAGCAGGTTATGGAGAAAGAGGAGATGGTGCAGCAGATGCAGCAGCAGGAGATTAAGAAGCAGGAGGTTCAACTGCAAAATAAGCTGCAGGAGATGCAGATTCAGAAGGAGATATGTCAGGAGATGTAGCAGGATATGTAGCAGCATGAGATGCCACCGGAGATTCAGGAGGAGTTTCAGCAGAAGGAGATGCAAGAGCAGGAGAAGCATCAGCAGGAGATGCAGAAGCAGATGCAGCAGGAGTCGATGCAGCAGCAGGACATGCAGCAGGAGGTGCAAGAGCAAGAGATGCAGCATCAGACCCATCAGCAGGAGTTGCAGCAGCAGAAGATGCAGCAAGAAAAGCAGCAACAGGAGATGAAGCATTACCATGAGATGCATTAAGAGATGCAGCAGCAGGATATGTAGCAGGAGTTTTGGCAGGAGATGAAGCAGCAGCAGAGCAGCAGCAGATGCAGCAGGAAATGCAGCAGTAGATTCTAGGTCAGCAGATATTTCATCAGGAAATACTGAAGCAGATACAGCAGGAGATGACATATCATGTGATGAAGCCACAGATGCATCAGTTGAAGATGAAGCAGGAGATGCAGCAGCACGAGGTGCCTCAGCAGGTGCTTGAGGAAATGAGTCAGCAAATGTAGAAAGGTATAAGGGAGGAGATAGAGCAGGAGACGTTTCAACAGGAAATGCAGCAGGACGTGCATTAAGAAATGAGATGCAGTAGGAGATGTAGCAGGAGTTGCAGCATCAGGAGATGTAGCAGGAAATGCGGCATCAGGGGATGTAGTATAAGGAGATGCAGGAGCAGTTGCAGCATCAGGAGATTCAGCCGGAAATGCAGCAGCAGGGGATGTCGTAGCAGGAGATGCAGAAGGAGTTGCAGAATCAGGGAATGCAGCAGCAGCAGAAGTAACAGGAGATGCAGCAGCATCATATGCACTAGGAGATGTAGCAGCAGGAGATGAAGAAGCAGGAGATGCTACTGGCGATTCAGCCGGAGATGCAGAAGGAGGAGATGCAGCAGCAGGAGGTGCAGAGTAATAGATGAAGTGAAGAAGATGCAGCAGAAGGAAATATAGCAGGAGATGCAGCCACAGTAAATGCAGCAAGAGAGAAAGTAGCATCAGATGCAGCATCAGATGCAGCAGCAGCTTCAGCAGCAGGAGATGCAGCAGCAAGAGATCTATCAGGAGATGCAGCAGTAGATTAAGCAGCAGCAGATGCAGCAGAAAATTCAGCAGATACAGCAGTTGCAAATTCATAAAGAGCTGCATCAGGAAATGCAGATGAATATGCAGGAGCAGGAGATACAGCAGGAGATGCATCTGCAGGTGATGCAGAAGGAGATGCAGCAGGTGACGCTCAAGGAGATGCAGAATGAGATGAAGCAGCAAGATATGCAGCAGAACGAAATGACGCAGGAGATGCTTCAGTAGAAGGTGCAACATGAGATAGAGCAGGAGATGTAGCAGCAGACGAAGCAAAAGGAGATGCAGAAACAGGAGATGCAGCAGCAGGACATGGATCAAGAGATGAAGCAGCAGGAGATTCATTAGGAGATGCAGTAGCGGGATATGAAACAGCAGGAGATATAGCAGCAGGAGATGCAGCATGAGATGCAGCAGGATGAGACGAAGCAGCAGGGGATGTATCAGGAGATGCAGAAACAGCTGGTACAGCAGGAGATGCTGTAGCAGGAGATGCAGAAGGAGATGTACCAGAAGGAGATGGAGAAGCAGGAGATGAAGCAGGAGATTCAGCAGGAGATGCAGCAGGAGGAGATTTGACAGGAGATGCAGAAGGAGGAGATGAAGCGGGAGATGCAGAAGGAGGGTATGCAAGAGGAAATGCAGCAGGAGGAAGTACAGCAGCACCAGATGCAGCAGTATATGCAGCAGTAGGAGATGAATAAGGGATGCAGCAGCAATTGATTCAGCAGGAGATGCTGGAGCCGGAGATGCAGAAGAAGCAGATGCAGAAGCAGGAGATGCAGCAGGACATGCATCAGCAGGAGATGCATCACCAAAAGATTCAGTCGGAGATGCAGCAGCAGGAGATGCAGAAGCAGGAAATACAACAGGAATAGATGCAGAAGGTGGTGCAGCAGCAGGAGTTGAAGCAGAATATGCATCAGCAGGAAATGCAGCACCAAGAGATTCAGACGGAGATGCAGCAGCAGGAGATGCAGAAGCAGATGTTGCAGCAGGTGCAGCACTAGCAGATGCAGCAACAGGAGATGCAGCAGAAGGAGATGCTGCAGCAGCACATGCAGAAGGTGATGCAGCTGTAGGAGTTGTAGCAGCAGCAGATGCAGCGGGAGATTCAGCAGCAAGAGATTCAGCATGATATGTAGAAGCATGAGATGCCCCAGGAGATTCATCAGGAGATTCATCAGCAACTGATGAAGCAGATGGAGATGAAGCAGGAGATGCAGCAGTAGATGAAGCAGAAGAACATGCAACAGCAGATGCACCAGATGGATCAGAAAGAGATTCAGAAGGCGAATGGAGCAGCAGATGCAATGGGAAATGGTGCAACAGGAGATGCATCCGCCGATGCATGAGCAGAGGATGCATCAGGATATGTAGCAGCAGGAGATACAGGAGCAGGTGATGCCTCACGAGATGCAGCAGGAGATGCAACATCAGAAGATGCAGCACCAAGAGATGCAGCAGCACATGCAATATCACAGATGCAGCAGTAGGAGATGCAGCAGGAGATGCAGCAGCAGGAGATATAACAGGAATAGATGCAGAAGGTAACGCAGCAGCAGGAGTTGAAGCAGAATATGCATGAGCAGGAAATACTGCACCAAGAGATTCAGACGGAGATTCCGCAGGAGGTGCAGCAGCAGAAGATGAAGCAGCAGATGCAGCAGCAGGAGATGGAGCAGTAGATTCAGCAGCAGGAGATTCAGCATGATATGTAGAAGCATGATATGCCGCAGGAGATTCATCATGAGATTCAGCATCGATTGATGCAGCAGCAGGAGAAGCAGCAGGAGATCCAGCAGCATCAGGAGATTCAGAAGCTGTTGCAGCAGGAAATGAAAATTCAGCAGAAGATGCAGTAGGAAGAGATTCTTCAACGTATGCAGCAGCGTGATATGATGCAGCAACTGGAGATACAGCATGTTATGGAGAAAGAGGAGATGATGCAGAAGACGCAGCAGGAGGAGATGCAGCAGCAGGAGATTAAGAAGCAGGAGGTTCAGCAGCAGGAGAAGCATATATATAGAAGGAGATACGTCAGGAGGTGTAGCAGGATATGTAGCAGCATGAGATGCCGTCGGAGATTCAGGAGGAGATTCAGCAGAAGGAGATGCAAGAGCAGGAGATGCATCAGCAGGAGATGCAGAAGCAGATGCAGCAGGAGTCGATGCAGCAGCAGGACATGCAGCAGGAGTCGATGCAGAAGGTAATAGAGCAGCAGGAGATTCAGAAGAAGGAGATGCAGTAGCAGGAGATGCAGTAGAAGATGATGCAGCAGGAAACAACGTAGGAGAGTCTGCAGCAGGAAATTCAGCGGAAGATTCAGCAGGAGATGCAGCAGGAGATATAGAAGGAGATTCAGCAGCAGGAGATGTAGTAGGAGATGCCACAGGAGATACATCAGCAGGAGTTGCAGGAGGAGATTCTGCAGAAGAAGATTCAGCAGGAGATAGAGTAGGAGATGCATCAGGAGATGAAGTAGCAACATATGCGTCAGAGGTTACAGCAGGAAGGGCAAGAGGAGATTCAGCAGGTGATATAGCAGCAGGAGATGCAGCCGCAGATGCCTTCAGGAGGAAATGCAGAAGCACTATATGCATCAGTAGAAGATTGAGCAGCAGATGCAGCAGGAAATGGAGATACTTCTGCAGATGCAGATGCAGATGCATGAGCAGAGGATGCATCAGGAGATGTAGCAGCAGGAGATACAAGAGCAGGTGATGCCGTAGGAGATGCAGCAGGAGATGCAACAACAGAAGATGCAGCACCAAGAGATGCAGCAGGAGATGCAGCAGCACATGCAGTATCAGCAGATGCAGCAGCAGGAGATGCAGCAGCCAGAAATACAACAGGAATAGATGCAGAAGGTAATGCAACAGCAGGAGTTGAAGCAGAATATGCATCAGCAGGAAATGCAGCACCAAAAGATTCAGAGATTCAGCAGGAGTTGCAGCAGCAGGATATGCAGAAGCAGATGTTGCAGCAGGTGCAGCACCAGCAGATGCAGCAAAGGAGATGCTGCAACAGCACATGCAAAAGGTGATGCAGCTGTAGGAGGTGCAGGAGATTCAGCAGCAGGAGATTCCGCAGCAGGAGATTCAGCAAGAGACAAAGGATATTCATCAGCAGACAAAGGATATTCAGCAGCAATCAAAAGATATTCAGCAGCAGAAATGGCAGCAGGAGATTCAGCAAGATACAAAGGATATTCATCAGCAGACAAAGGATATTCAGCAGCAATCAAAAGATATTCAGCAGCAGAAATGGCATCAGGAGATTCAGCAGCAGGAGATGCAGCAGGAGATGCAGAAGCAAACGCAGCAGTAGGAGTGGCAGCAGGTGGAGATGCATCAGGAGATGCATATTCAGAAGGAGATGCAAAAGGAGATTCAGCATGATATGTAGAAGCATGAGATGCCGCAGGAGATACATCTGGAGATTCAGCAGGAACTGATGCAGCAGCAGGAGAAGCAGCACCCTATGCAGCAGAAGATGCAGAACCATATGCAGCAGGAGATACAGCAGCAGATGAAGCAACAGATGCAGCTGGAGATGTAGCATCACCAGAAGCAGAAGCAGATGCAGCAGCAAAGGATGCAGGATGAGATGCAGCAAGAATTGCATCAGCACGAGATGCTGCTGGAAATTCAGTAGGATATGCAACAGCAAGAGATTTGGCAACAGCAGGTGCAGCAGGATATGCAGCAGCAGCCGCGGCTGCATGAGGTGTATCAGCAGGAGATGTAGCAGGAGATGCATATTCAGCAGGTGATGCACCAGGATATGCAGCAGGAGAATCAACAGAAGGAAATGCAGCAGGAAATCAGCCGGAGATGCAGCAGCAGGAGATGAAGAAGCAGGAGATTCAGCAGCAGGAGATGAAGAGGTAGGAGATTCATCAGGAGATGCATCAGCAGGAAATGCATCAGCAGATTGTGCAGCAGGAGGTTCAGTAGAAAATGCAGCTGAAGGTAATGCAGCAGCAGGAGTTGAAGGAGAATATGCATCAGCAGGAAATGTAGCAAAAGATTCAGATTCAGATGCAGTAGGAGGTGCAGCAGCAGGAGATGCAGAAGCAGATGTTGCAGCAGGTGCAGCACCAGCAGATGAAGCAACAGGAGATGCAGCATTAGGAGATGCTGCAGCAGCACATGCAGAAGGTGATGCAGCAGGAGGAGATGCAGCAGCAGGACATGCAGCAGGAGTCGATGCAGAAGGTAATAGAGCAGCAGGAGATTCAGAAGAAGGACATGCAGAAAGAGATTCAGCAGCAGGAGATGCAGCAGCAGGAAAGGCAGCAGTATATACAGAAGCAGGATATGTAGCAGGACGGGATGAAGTAGGAGGAGATAGAGCAGGTAATGAAGCAGCAGGAGATGCAGCAGGAGATGCAAGAGCAGGAGATGCTGCATCAGACCGATCAGCAGGAGATGCAGCAGCAGAAGATGCAGCAGGAAATGCAGCAGCAGTAGGTGCAGCAGGAGACGCAGTAGCAGAAGATGAAGCATTATCATGAGATGCATTATGCAGTGCAGCAGCAGGATATGTAGCAGGAGATAGGATGACGAGATGTAGCAGGACATAGAGCAGCAGCAGATGCATCAGCAGATGAAGCAGGAAATGCAGCGAGAGATGCAGCAGCAGGGATGTAGCCGCAGATGCATCAATAGCAGATTCAACAGGAGATGCAGCAGCAGTAGATTCCGCAGGAGATGCATCAGCAGAAGATGCAGAAGGAGTTGCAGCATCAGGAGATTCAGCAGGAATTGCAGCAGTAGGGGATGTAGTAGCAGGAGACACAGAAGGAGATGCAGAAGGAGCTGTAGCATCAGGAGATGCAGCAGGGAATGCAGCAGCAGCAGAAGTAACAGGAGATGCAGCAGCATCATATGCACTAGGAGATGTAGCAGCAGGAGATGAAGAAGCAGGAGATGCTACAGGTGATTCAGCCGGAGATGCAGAAGGAGGAGATGCAGCAGCAGGAAGTGCAGAGTAGTAGATGAAGTGAAGAAGATGCAGCAGAAGGAAATATAGTAGGAGATGCAGCCTCAGTATATGCAGCAAGAGAGAAAGTAGCAGCAGATGCAGCAGCAGATGCAGTGGAAGAGAATGCAACAGCAGATGCAGCAGCAGGACACCTATCAGGAGATACAGCAGTAGATGAAGCAGCAGCAGATGCAGCAGCAAATTCAACAGATACAGCAAGAGATGCTGTAGTAGATGCATAAGGAGATGTAGCAGAACGAGATGCAGCAGCTGGAGATGCAGCAGCAGGATATGCAGTAAAAGAAGATGCAGGCGAACCAGAGGCAGCTGCAGGTTCAGCAGGAGTTGCAGCAGCTGGAGATGAAGAGGCAGGAGATTCAGTAGAAAATGCAGCAGGAGATGCAGCAGGAGATATAGGAGGAGATTCATCAGCAGGGGATGCAGTAGGAGATGCAGCAGGAGATACATCAGCAGGAACTGTAGCAGGAGATGCAGCAGGAGATTCTGCAGAAGAAGATTCTCTAGGAGATGCAGCAGGAGATGAAATAGAAACATATGCATCAGCAGTTACTGCAGGAAGTGCAGCAAGAGATTCAGCAGGAGATGCAGCCGCAGATGCCTTCAACAGGATATGCAGCTGAAATGCAGAAGCACTAGGTGCATCAGTAGAAGATTGAGCAGAATATGCAGCAGGAAAAGAGATGCTTCCGCAGATGCATCCGCAGATGAATCCGCAGAGGATGCAGCAGATGAAGCAGCAGGCTACACAGCAGCAGGAGATGCTGCAGCAGTTGCAGCAGCATGAGATGCAGGAGGACATCAAGTAGAATGAGATGCAGAAGCAGCAAGTGTAGCAGGAGATGCAGCAGTACATGATGCAGCAGGAAATGGAGCAGCAAATTAAGCAGCAGGAGGTAATGCAGCAGGAGATGCAGCAGTAGGAAATGCAGCAAGATATGCTGCAGGAGGAGATGCAGTAGGATATGAAGCAAGAGATGCGGCAGCAGGAGATGCAGCGGGGAATCCATGTTCAGCAGTCGATTCAGCAGAATCTTCAGTAGGAGATGAAGCAGTAGGAGATTTAACAGGATATGCAGCAGTAGATGAAGCAGCAGCATATGCAACAGCAGATACACCAGATGGAGCAGAAAGAGATGCAGCAGGGGATGGAGCAGCAAATGCAACGGCAGATGGTGCATCACGAGATGCATCCGCAGATGAATGAGCAGAGGATGCATCAGGAGATGAAGCAGCAGGAGATACAGGAGCAGATGATGCCGCAGGAGATGCAGTAGTAGGAAATGCAGCAAGATATGCTGCAGGAGGAAATGCAGTAGGATATGAAGCAGGAGATGCAGCAGCAGGAGATGCAGCAGGGGATGCATATTCAGCGGTAGATTCAGCAGGAACTTTAGAAGGAGATGCAGCAGCAAGAGATTTAGCAGGAGATGCAGCAGTAGATGAAGCAGCAGCACATGCAACAGCAGATGCACCAGCTGGAGCAGAAAGAGATGCAGCAGGGGATGCAGCAGCAGATGTAATGGGAAATGACGCATGAGGAGATGCATCCGCAGATGCAAGAGCAGAGGATGCATCAGAAGATTTAGCAGCAGGAGATACAGGAGCACGAGATGAAGCAGCAGATGCAGCATCAGTAGATGCAGGAGGACATCAAGTAATAAGGGCTGCTCCTGCTTCCTCATTTTTTTCTATATCTCCCGCTGCATCTTGTGCTGCTGCCTCTGCTGGTGCATTGCCTGCTGATGCATCTCCTGCTACATATCCTTCTTCTGCATCTACTGTTGCTACATTTCCTGCTGAATTTGCTGCTGAATCTGGTGCTGCATCCCCTGCTGCTGATTCTCCTGCTTCTGCATATCCTGCTGCTTTATGGTCTGTTTCATCTACTGCTGCTGCATATCCTCCTACATCTTCTGCTGCTACACTTCCTTCTGCTGCATCTGCTACTGCATCTCCTGCTGCATCTCCTTCTGCTCTATCTCCTGCTGAAAATCCTGCTGCATCTCCTACGGCTGCCTCTCCTGCAGCTGAATCTGCTGCCGCAGTGCTGTGGTTGCATCTCCTGCTGCTGCATCTCCTGTTGCTGCATCTCCTTCAGAATATCCTGATGATGCAGATGCTGCAGCTGGAGCAGCAAGACATGCAGCCTCAGGAGATGCAGCAGGAGATGCCCCAGTAGGAGATGGAGCAGGGGATACAGCAGCAGGACAAGCAGCAGTAGATGCAGCAGCAATATATGCAGCAAAAGGAGTTGAAGCAGGATAGGAAGCATCAGGAGACTAAGCAAGAGGAGATGCATTAGGAGATTCGGCAGTAGGCTATGCAGCAGCAGTAGATGCAGCAGAGAATAGAGCAGCGCGAGATTCAGCAGTAAGAGATGGCACAGGAGATGCAGCTGCAGGAGACATAGCAGCAGATGCAGCATCAGGAGATGCACGAGGACATCCATCAGCAGGAGATGCAGCAGCAGGAGATGCACCAGGAGGTGAATCTACAGCAGATGCAGCAAAAAATGAAGGAGATTCGGCAGCAGGTGATGCAGCAGGTGATGCAGCAGCAGGAGGTGCAGCGAGATATGCAGAGGCAGGAGATGCAGCAGCAGGAGATGTGGTATGAGATGCAGAAGCAAAAGATTCAGCAGCAGATGCAGCAGGAGATGCAGCAGCAAGATAGGCATCAGAAGGAGATAAAACAGGAGATGCAAAAGCAGGAGATTAAGCTACAGGAGATGCATTAGGAGATGCAGTAGCAGCAGATACAGCATCAGGAGATGCAGCTGCAGTAGATGCAGGAGCAGATTCAGAAGCAGATTCCATAAGAGATGCAGCAGCAGGAGATTGATAAGCAAAAGATATAGCAGCAGGAGATGCATCAGCAGGAAATTCAGGAGGAGATGCAGCAGCAGAAGCAGCAGGTAATGCAGCAGCAGTAGATGAAGTAGGCTTAGAAGCACCTGTAGATGCAGCAGGGTATGCAACAGCAGGAGATTCAGCATCAGGAGATGAAGTAGTGGAGATGCATCATCAGATGAATCTGCTGATGCATCAGAGGAAGTTGCAGAAGGAGATGCAGCAGCAGGAGGTTCAGCAGAGGATGCAGCAGCAATCGATGCAGATGGAGATCCAGGAGGAGGACATAGAGAAGCAGGAGATGCAGCAGCACATGCAGCAGCAGATGCAGGAGATGAAGCAGTAGGAGAAGCAGCAGGAGGAGATTGAGCAGGAGATGCATCAGGAGGTGCATCAGCAGGAGATGCAGCATTAGGAGATGTACCAGTGGATGCAGCAGCAGGAGATGCATCACGGGATTCAGTAGAAGGTGATGCAGCAGCAGATGCAGCAGAAGTGAATTCAGCAGCAGAAGATGCAGCAGTGTATGCAGCAGCAGCAGATGGAGCTTCAGGTGATGCAGGAGGACATCAAAAAATCAGAAGATGAAGCAAGAGGAGATGCAGCAGTAGATTAATCTACAGCAGATGCACCAAAAGATGCAAGAGATGCAGCAGCAGGAGATGCAGCTGGAGATGCACCAGCATGAGATTGAGCAAGATATACAGGAGCAAGAGATGCATCAGCGGGAGATGTGGCATGAGAGGCAGAAGAAGAAGATACTGCAGCAGATGCAGTAGGATATGCAGCACCAGCAGATGCAGCAACAGATGCAGCACCAGCAGATGCAGCAGCAGGAGATGCAGCAGGTGGAGATGCAGCAGTCAGAGATGCAGCAGGTTATGCATCAGCAGAAGGAGATGCACACGAAAATGGAGCAGGAGATGTGGCAGGATAAGATGCAGTACCAGCAGATGCAGCAGGAGGTGCAGCAGGAGATGTAGAAGTAGATTCAGCAGCAGGGGATGTAGTAGGAGATGCAGCAGGAGATACATCAGCAGGAATTGTAGCAGGAGATGCAGCAGGAGATTCTGCAGAAGTAGATTCAGTAGGAGATGCAGCAGGAGATGAAATAGCAACATATGCATCAGCAGTTACAGCAGGAAGTGCAGCAGGAGATTCAGCAGGAGATGTAGCAGCAGGAGATGCAGCCGCAGATGCCTTCAACAGGATATGCAGCTGAAATGCAGAAGCACTAGATGTATCTGTTAAAGATTGAGCAGCAGATGCAGCAGGAAATGGAGATAATTCTTCAGATGCGTTCGCAGATGCATCCGCAGAGGATGCAGCAGGAGATGAAGCAGCAGGCTATAGAGCAGCAGGAGATGCTTCTGCCGATGCAGCAGTAGGAGATGCAGGAGGACATCAAGTAGAAGGAGATACAGCAGCAGCAAGTGTAGCAGGAGATGCAGCAGTACATGAAGCATCAGAAAATGGAGCAGCAGATTAAGAAGGAGGAGGTAATGCAGCAGGTGATGCAGCATCTGGTGATACAGCTGCAGCTGCAGAGGCAGCAGATGTAGCAGCAATAGATGCAGCAGCAGATGCATCAGGAGATGCAGATTTAGTAGGACATGCAGCAGAATGTGCTGCAGCAGATGATGCAGCAGGAGATGCAGCAGAAGGAAATGCATTAAGATATGCTGCAGGAGGAGATGCAGTAGGATATGAAGCAGGAGATGCAGCCGCAGGAGATGCAGCCGGGGATGCATGTTCAGCAGTAGATTCAGCAGAAACTTCAGAAGGAGATGCAGCAGGAGATTTAACAGGAGATGCAGCAGTAGATGAAGCAGCAGTAGATGAAGCAGCAGTAGATGAAGCAGCAGCATATGCAACAGCAGATGCACCAGATGGAGCAGGAAGAGATGCAGCAGGTGATGGAGCAGCAGATGCAACAAGAAATGGTGCATCAGGAGATACATCCGCAGATACATGAGCAGAGGATGCATCAGGAGATGAAGCAGCAGGAGATACAGGATACCGCAGGAGATGCAGCAGGAAATGTAACACCAGAAGATGCAGCACCAAGAGATGCAGCAGGAGATGCAGCAGCACATGCAGTACCAGCAGATGCAGCAGCCGGAAATACAGCAGGAATAGATGCAGAAGGTAATGCAGCAGCAGGAGTTGAAGCAGAATATGCAGCAGCAGGAAATGCAGCAGCAAAAAATTAAGACGGAGATGCAGCAGGAGATGCAGAAGTAGGAGATGCAGCAGAAGAAGATGCTGCAGCAGCACATGCAGAAGGAGATGCAGCAGTAGGAAATGCAGCACAAGATTCAGCAGCAGGAGATTCAGCAGCAGACATATGATATTCAGTAGCAGACACGGCATCAGGAGATTCAGCAGCTGGAGTTGCAGCAGGAGATGCAGAAGCAAACGCAGCAGTAGGTGTGGCCGCAGGTGGAGATACATTAGGAGATTCAGCATGATATGTAGAAGCATGAGATGCCACAGGATATTCATCAGGAGATTCAGCAGCAACTGATGCAGCAGCAGGAGAAGCAGCAGGAGATGCAGCAGCAGCAGGAGATGCAGAAGCAGATGCAGCAGGAAATGAAGATTCAGCAGAAGATACAGTAGGAAGAGATTCTTCTACATATGCAGCAGCATGTTATGATGCAGCAACTGGAGAAACAGCATGTTATGGAGAAAGAGGCGATGATGCAGCAGACGCAGCAGCAGAAGATTCAGCAGGAGAAGATGCATATTCAGAAGGAGATACCTCAGGAGATGTAGTAGGATATGTAGCAGCATGAGATGCCACCAGAGATTCAGGAGGAGATTCAGCAGAAGGAGATGCAAGAGCAGGAGATGAAGCAGCAGGAGATGCAAGAGCAGGAGATGAAGCAGCAGGAGATGCAAGAGCAGGAGATGAAGCAGCAGGAGATGCAAGAGCAGGAGATGAAGCAGCAGGAGATGCAGAAGCAGGCTATACAGCAGCAGGAAATGCAGGAAGACATCAAGTTGAAGGAGATGCAAAAGCAGCAAATGTAGCAGGAGATGCAGCAGTACATGAATGAGAAGGAAATGCAGTAGAAGAATAAGGAGATGCAGCATCAGGAAATGCAGCAGAATATGCAGCAGGAGGTAATGCAGCAGTTGATGCAGCAACTGGTGATGCAGCAGCATGCTGCAGAGGCAGCAGATGCAGTAGCAAACATGCAGCAGCAGATGCATCATGAGATGTTCTTTCAGTAGGAGATGTAGCAGCAGAAGTTGCTGCAGCAGATGATGCAGCAGGAGATGCAGGAAAAGGAAATGCAGCAAGATACGCTGCCGGAGGAGATGCAGTCGGATATGAAGCAGGAGATGCAGCAGCATGAGATGCAGCAGGGGATGCATGTTCAGCAGTAGATTCAGCAGGAACATCAGAAGAAGATGAAGCAGTAGGAGATTTAGCAGGAAATGCAGGAGTAGATGAAGCAGCAGCATATGCAGCAGCAAATTCAGCAGATGCAGCAGTTGTAAATTCATAAAGAGCTGCAGGAGGAAATGCAGATGAATATGCAGGAGCAGGAGATACTACAGGAGATTCATTCGCAGTGATGCAGAAGGAGATGCAGCATGTGACGTTCATGGAGATGCAGCAGGAGATGCAGAACGAGATGAAGCAGCAAGATATGCAGCAGAACGAAATGACGCAGGAGATGCTTCAATAGAAGGTACAACATGAGATTGAGCAGGAGATGTAGCAGCAGACGAAGCAAAAGGAGATGGAGAAACAGGAGATGCAGCAGCAGGACATGGATCAAGAGATGAAGCAGCAGGAGATTCATTAGGAGATGCAGTAGCAGAATATGAAGCAGGAGGAGATACAGCAGCAGGAGATGCTGCATGAGATTCAGCAAGATAAGAAGAAGCAGCAGGGGATGTATCAGGAGATACAGAATCAGCAGATCCAGCAGGAGATGCTGTAGTAGGAGATGCAGAAGGAGATGTAGCAGCAGGAGATGCAGCAGGAGATGCAGCAGGAGGAGATGCAGTAGGAGGAGGTACAGCAGCACCAGATGCAGCAATATATGCAGCAGAAGGAGATGAATAAGAGATGCAGCAGCAAATGATGCAGCTGAAGATGCTGGAGCCGGAGATGCAGAAGAAGTAGATGCAGAAGAAGGAGATGCAGCAGGACATGCATCAGCAGGAGATACAACAATACATACATCAGCAGGAGACACAGCAGCAGGATATGAGGCAGGAGATGCACCAGCAGCAGAAGCAGCAGCAGATGCAGCACCATATGCAGCAGAAGATGCAGAACCATATGCAGCAGAAGATGCAGAACTATATGCTGCAGGATATACAGAAGCAGATGAAGCAGCAGACGCAGATGGAGATGTAGCATCACCAGAAGCAGAAGCAGATGCAGCAGCAAAGGATGCAGGATGAGATGCAGCAGGAATTGCATCAGCAGGAGATGCTGCTGGAAATTCAGTAGGATATGCAACAGCAAGAGATTTGGCAACAGCAGATGCAGCAGGATATGCAGCAGCAGCTGCAGCTGCATGAGGTGTATCAGCAGGAGATGTAGCATGAGATGCATATTCAGCAGGTGGTGCACCAGGATATGCAGCAGGAGATTCAAGAGAAGGAAATGCAGCAGGAAATCAGCTGGAGATGCTGCAGCAGGAGATGCAGTAAAAGAAGATGCAGGCGAACCAGAGGCAGCAGCAGATTCAGCAGGAGTTGCAGCAGCAGGAGATGAAGAGGCAAGAGATTCAGCAGCAGGAGATGCAACATCAGGAGATTCAGGATGAGATGCACCAGCAGGAAATACATCAGCAGATTCTGCAGCAGGAAATTCCGTAGGAGAATTTGCAGCAGGGGATTCAGTAGAAAAGGCAGCAGGAGGTTCATTAGAAAATTCAGCAAGAGATATAGAGGGAGATTCAGCAGCAGGGGATGTAGCAGGAGATTGAGCAGGAGATACATCAGCAGGGATTGTAGCAGGAGATGCAGCAGGAGATTCTGCAGAAGATTCAGCAGGAGATGCAGCAGGAGATGAAATAGCAACGTAGGCGTCTGCAGTTACCGCAGGAAGTGCAAGAGGAAATTCAGCAGGAGATGTAGCAGCAGGAGATGCAGTCGCAGATGCCTTCAACAGGATACGCAGCTGAAATGCAGAAGCACTAGATGCATCCGTAGAAGATTGAGCAGCAGATGCAGCAGGAAAAGGAGATGCTTCTGCAGATGCAACCACAGATGGACATCAAGTAATAAGGGCTGCTCCTGCTTCCTCATTTTTTTCTATATCTCCCGCTGTATATTCTGCTGCTGCCTCTGCAGGTGCATTGCCTGCTGATGCATCTCCTGCTACATATCCTTCTTCTGCATCTACTGTTGCTACATTTCCTGCTGAATTTGCTGCTGAATCTGGTGCTGCATCCCCTGCTGCTGATTCTCCTGCTTCTGCATATCCTGCTGCTTTATGGTCTGTTTCATCTACTGCTGCTGCATATCCTCCTACATCTTCTGCTGCTACACTTCCTTCTGCTGCATCTGCTACTGCATCTCCTGCTGCATCTCCTTCTGCTCTATCTCCTGCTGAAAATCCTGCTGCATCTCCTGCTTCTGAATCTCCTGTTGCTGCATCTCCTTCAGAATATCCTGATGATGCAGATGCAGCAGCTGGAGCAGCAAGAGATGCAGCCTCAGGAGATGCAGCAGGAGATGCCCCAGTAGGAGTTGGAGCAGGGGATACAGCAGCAGGACAAGCAGCAGTAGATGCAGCAGCAATATATGCAGCAAAAGGAGATGAAGCAGGATAGGAAGCATCAGGAGACTAAGCAAGAGGAGATGCATTAGGAGATTCGGCAGCAGGCTATGCAGCAGCAGTAGATGCAGCAGAGAATGGAGCAGCACGAGATTCAGCAGTAAGAGATGGCACAGGAGATGCAGCTGCAGGAGACGTAGCAGCAGATGCAGCATCAGGAGATGCACGAGGACATCCATCAGCAGGAGATGCAGCAGCAGGAGATGCACCAGTAGGCGAATCTATAGCAGATGCAGCAAAAGATGCAGGAGATTCGGCAGCAGGTGATGCAGCAGGTGATGCAGCAGCAGGATATGCAGAAGCAGGAGATCCAGCAAGAAAGCACCATCAGAAGATGAATCCCCAAATGCAACAGAAGAATATGGAGCAATAGATGCAGCCGCAAGAGATGGAGCTGGAGATGCAGCTGCAGAAGATGCAGCCGCCAATGCAGAAGGACATGCAGTAGCAGGAGATGTAGCTGCAGGATATGCAGCAAGAGACTGAACAAGAGCAGATGTATCCTGAGATGCAGCAGCAGGAAATGCAGAGGGAGATGTAGAAGCAGACGAACAGCAGGAGATGCAGCAGCAAGATAGGCATCAGAAGGAGATAAAACAGGAGATGCAAAAGCAGGAGATTAAGCTACAGGAGATGCATTAGGAGATGCAGTAACAGCAGATACAGCATCAGGAGATGCAGCCGCAGTAGATGCAGCAGCAGATTCAGAAGCAGATTCCGTAAGAGATGCAGCAGCAGGAGATTGATAAGCAAAAGATATAGCAGCAGGAGATGCATCAGCAGGAAATTCAGGAGGAGATGCAGCAGCAGAAGCAGCAGGTAATGCAGCAGCAGTAGATGAAGTAGGCTTAGAAGCAGCTGTAGATGCAGCAGGGTATACAACAGCAGGAGATTCAGCATCAGGAGATGAAGCAGGGGAGATGCATCATCAGATGAATCTGCTGATGCATCAGAGGAAGTTGCAGGAGATGCAGCAGCAGGAGGTTCAGCAGAGGATGCAGCAGCAATAGATGCAGGTGGAGATCAAGGAGGAGGACATAGAGAAGCAGGAGATGCAGCAGCACATGCAGCAGCAGATGCAGGAGATGAAGCAGTAGGAGAAGCAGCAGGAGGAGTTTGAGCAGGAGATGCATCAGGAGGTGCATCAGCAGGAGATGCAGCATTAGGAGATGTACCAGTGCATGCAGCAGCAGGAGATGCAGCAGGGGATTCAGTAGAAGGTGATGCAGCATCATATGCAGCAGAAGTAAATTCAGCAGGAGAAGATGTAGCAGTGTATGCAGCAGCAAGAGATTCAGCAGCAGGAGATGCAGTCAGCAGACAAAAGAGGAGATGCAGATTCAGCAGCAGATGAAGTAACAGGAGATACAGCAGAACATGCACTAGCAGAAGATGCAGCAGCCAGAGATGCAGCTGGAGATGCAGCAGCAGTAGATTGAGCAAGATATACACAATCAGGAGATGCATCAGAGGGAGATGTGGCATGAGGGGCAGAAGAAGAAGATGTTGAAGCAGATGCAGTAGCATACACAGCACCAGCATATGCAGCAGCAGGAGATTCAGCAGCAGGAGATGCAGGCAGCAGACGAAAGAGGAGATGCAGATTCAGCAGCAGATGATGTAACAGGAGATGCAGCAGAACATGCACTAGCAAAAGATGCAGCAGGAGATGCAGCCGGAGATATAGAAGGAGATTCAGCAGCAGAGGATGTAGTAGGAGATGCAGTAGGAGATACATCAGCCAGAATTGTAGCAGGAGATGCAGCAGGAGATTCTGCAGAAGAAAATTCAGCAGGAGATGAAGCAGGAGATGAAAAAGCAACATATGCATATGCAGGAAGTGCAGCAGGAGATTCAGCAGGAGATGTAGCAGCAGGAGATGCAGCCGCAGATGCCTTCAACAGGATATGCAGCTGAAATGCAGAAGCACTAGATGCATCTGTAGAAGATTGAGCAGCAGATGCAGCAGGAAATGGAGATAATACTGGAGATGCATCCTCAGATGCATCTGCAGAAGATGCACCAGGAAATGAAGCAGCAGATGCAGCAGCAGGAGATGCAGGAGGACATCAAGTAGAAGGAGATGCAGCAGCAGCAAATGTAGCAGGAGATGCATCAGTACATGAAGCATCAGGAAATGGAGCAGCAGATTATGCAGCAGCAGGAAGTGCAGCAGAATATGCAGCAGGAGGTAATGCAGCAGGTGATATATCAGCAGTTGATGCAGCTGCAGCTGCAGAGGCAGCAGATGCAGCAGTAATAGATGCAGCAGCAGATGCATCAGGCGATGCAGATTCAGTATGAGATGATGCAGCAAGAGATGCTGCAGGATATGATGCAACAGGAGATGCAGCCGGAGAAGTAGCAAGAGGACATGCACCATGATATACAGCAGCAGGAGATGCAACAAAAGATGAAACAGGAGGAGATGCAGTAGGAGAGGCAGCAGAAGAGTTGCAGCCGAATCTACTGCTGCATCTCCTGCTGCTGCCTCTCCTCCTGCTAAATATCCTCCTGCTAAAGCTCCTCCTGCATTAGCTGATTCATTTCCTGCATCTCCTGTGGCTGCATCTGCTGGTGCACCGCCTGCTTCTCTATCTTCTGCTGCATCTCCTGCTGAATCATATGGTGCCTCTCCTGCTGCCGCATCTCCTGCTTCTGCATATCCTTTTGCATGTCTTGCTGCCACATCTGCTTCTGCCTCTCCTACTCCTGCATCTCTTCTGATGCATCTCCTGCTGCTGCATTTCCTGCTCCCGCTTCTCCTCATGCATCTGCTGGTACTGCATCTTATCCTGCTGCATCTCCTGCTCCATTTTCTTGTGCATCTGCTGCTGCTGCTGTATCTTCTGCTGCTGCATCTCCTGCTGATGCGTCTGCTGTTGCATCTCCTGCTGCATCTCCGACTGCTGCATCTTCTTCTCTGCAGATCCTGAGGCTTCATCTCTTGCTGCAGAATCTCCTGCTGAATCCGCTGCTCATCTCTTGCAACTGTATCTCCTGCTGCATCTCCTGCTGCTGCATCTCTTGCTGCAGAATCTCCGGCTGCATCTTCTGCTTCTGCATCTCCTGCTACTGGGTCTGCTGCATCATCTCCTCCTGCCTCTTCTCCTACAGCATCTCCTTCTGTATCTCGTGCTACATCTCATGAAGCTGTACCTGCTGAAGCATCTCTTCCTACTGCATCTCCTGATGAATAGGCATCTATTGATGCATCTGCTGCTGCTTCATCTCCTGCTGCTGCAGCTCCTACTGAATCTGCTGTTGAATATCTTCCTGCATCTGCAGCGGCTGCATCTCCTGCTGCTGCATCATCTACTGATGCATCTCCTGCATAAGCTCCTGCTGCTGCATCTCTTGCTTCTGCATCATCTCCTGATGCATCTCCTCATTCATCTCCTACTGCTGCATCTGCCTCTGCTTCATATACTGCTTCATCTCCTACTACTGCATCTCCTTCTGCTTCTCATTCTGCATCTCCTGATGCTACACCTCCATCTGCACCATCTCCTGCTGCATCTCCTGATTCATCTCCTACTGCTGCATCTGCAGTATTTTCTGCTGCATCTGCTGCTGCTTCATATACTGCTTCATCTCCTACTACTGCACCTCCTGCTGCAACTCCTGCTGCTGCAGCTCCTGCTGCATCTCCTGCTGAATCTAATCCTACCACATCTCCTGCTGCATCTCCTGCTTCTGCATTTACTGATGCATCGCCACCTGCTGCATCTCCACCTGCTGTATCTCCTGCTGCTGAATCTCCTGCTGCTGCATCAGCTGGTGCTGTATATACTACTGCATCTTCTGCAGGATCTTCTTCTTTTGCCTCTCATGCCACATGCTGATGCATCTCCTACTTCTGTATATCTTGCTCAATCTACTGGTGCTGCATCTCCAGCTGCATCTCCTGCTGCTGCATCTCTTGCATCTTTTGGTGCATCTACTGTAGATTAATCTTCCTGGTCTTGCATCTCCTTCTGCTGAATCTCCTCCTGAATTTCTGGTGGCATCTCATGCTGCCACATATCCTGACACATCTCCTGACGTATCTCCTTCTGAATATTCATCTCCTGCTGCTTCTCCTGCTGCTGAATCTCCTGCTGCTGAATCTTCTCCTGCTGAATCTTCTGCTACTGCGTCTGCTGCATCATCTCCTCTTTCTCCATAACCTGCTGTATCTCCTGTTGCTGCATTATATCATGCTGCTGCATATGTAGAAGAATCTCTTCCTACTGCATCTTCTGCTGAATCTTCATTTCCTGCTGCATCTCTTTCTGCATCTCCTGCTGCTGCTCCATCTCCTGCTGCTTCTCCTGCTGCTGCATCAGTTGCTGCTCAATCTCCTGATGAATCTCCTGCGGCATCTCATGCTTCTACATATCATGCTGAATCTCCTAATGCATCTCCACCTGCTGCCACTCCTACTGCTGCGTTTGCTCTTGCATCTCCAGCTGCACCTCCAGCTGCAGAATCTACTGATGCCGTGTCTGCTACTGAATATCATATGTCTGCTGCTGAATCTCCTGCTGCTGAATCTTGTGCTGCATTTCCTACTGCTGCATCTCCTTCTGCATGTGCTGCTGCAGCATCATCTTCTGCTGCATCTCCTACTTCTGCATCTCCTGCTGCATCTCCGTCTTAATTTTTTGCTGCTGCATTTCCTGCTGCTGCATATTCTGCTTCAACTCCTGCTGCTGCATTATCTTCTGCATCTATTCCTGTTGAATTTCCGGCTGCTGCATCTGCTGATACTGCATGTGCTGCTGCATCTCTTGGTGCTGCATCTTCTCGGGTTGCATCTCCTGCTACATCCCCTGCGGCATCCTGTAACTTTTGCTGCTACATCTCCTGATGCATCCTCTGCTCATGTATCTGCGGATGCATCTCGTGATGCACCATTTCCCATTGCATCTGCTGCTCCATCACCTGCTGCATCTCTTTCTGCTCCATCTGGTGCATCTGCTGTTGCATATGCTGCTGCTTCACCTACTGCTGCATCTCCTGTTAAATCTCCAGCTGCTTCATCTCATTCTGAAATTTCTGCTGAATCTACTGCTGAACATGCATCCCCTGCTGCATCTCTTGCTGCTGCATCTCCTGCTTCATATCCTACTGCATCTCCTCCTGCAGCATATCTTGATGCATTTCCTTCTGCTGCATCTCCTGCAGCATCATATGCTGCAGCATATTCTGCTGCTACATCTCCTACTGAATCTGCATCTCCTGATGCATCTGCTTCTGCATCTATTGCTGCTACATCTGCTGCCTCTGCAGCTGCATCACCTCCTGCTGCATCACCTGCTGCATTTCCTGCTGCTGCTTAATCTGCTGCTCCATTTCCTGATGCTTCATGTACTGCTGCATCTCCTTAATCTGCTGCTCCATTTCCTGATGCTTCATGTACTGCTGCATCTCCTGCTACACTTGCTGCTGCTGCATCTCCTTCTACTTGATGTCCTCCTGCATCTCCTGCTGCTGTATAGCCTGCTGCTTCATCTCCTGCTGCATCCTATGCGGATGCATTTGCGGATGCATCTGCAGAAGCATTTCCTTTTCCTGCTGCATCTGCTGCTCAGTCTTCTACGGATGCATCTAGTGCTTCTGCATTTCAGCTGCATCTCCTGCTGAATCTCCTGCTGCACTTCCTGCAGTAACTGCTGATGCATATGTTGCTATTTCATCTCCTGCTGCATCTCCTAGAGAATATTCTTCTGCAGAATCTCCTCCAGCATCTCCTGCTACAATTCCTGCTGATGTATCTCCAGCTGCATCTCCTACTGCATCTGGTGCTGCTGAATCTCCTTCTATATCTCCTGCTGCATATCCTGCTGCCTGTTTTACTGAATTTCCTGCTGCAGAATCTGCTGATGCATTTCCTGCTGATGCATCTCCTGCTCAATCTCCTGATGCTGCATATCCTGCTGCTGAGTCTCCTGCTGCTGCAACTAGTGCTGAATCTGCTGCTGCCTCTAGTGCAGCTGCATCTTCTTTTACTGCATATCCTGCTCCGGCATCTCCGGCTTTAACATCTCGTTCTGCTACATCTCCTTCTGTATCTCCTGCTACAGCATCTCCTGCTGTATCTGCTGAATTTGCTGCTGCATCTGCTGCTGCTTCTTCTACTGCTGCATCTCCTGATAGGTCTCCTGCTGCTGCATCTGCTGTTGCATCCTCTTCCACTGTATCTGCTGCTGCATCTGATGCTACTTTCTCTCTTGCTGCATTTACTGCGGTTGTATCTCCTGCTATATTACCTTCTGCTGCATCTTCTTCACTTCATCTACTACTCTGCACCTCCTGCTGCTGCATCTCCTCCTTCTGCATCTCTGTCTGAATAGCCTGTAGCATCTCCTGCTTCTTCATCCCCTGCTGCTACATCTCCTAGTGCATATGATGCTGCTGCATCTCCTGTAAATTCTGCTGCTGCTTCATTCCCTGCTGCAGCAACTGATGCTGCAGCTCCTTCTGCATCTCTTTCTGTGTCTCCTGCTACTACATCCCCTGATGCTGCAATTCCTGCTGCATCTCCTGCTGCTGCAACTCCTTCTGCATCTTCTGCCAATGCATCTCTTGCAGAATCTGCTGCTGCTGCATCTCCTGCTGCATCTGCTTCTGATGCATCTGCGGCTACATCTCTGTTCCTGCATCTCTTGCTGCATTTCCTGCTTCATCTGCTGATGCATCTGCTGCTGCTCTATGTCCTGCTACATCTCGTCATCCTCAACATCCTGCTGTATCTGCTGAATATTCTCTTCCTATTGCTTCTCCTGCTGAATCTGCATTTCCTGCTGCATCTGCTTCTGCACCTCCTGCTGCTGCATCTCCTGCTGAATTAGCTGCTGCTGCATCTGCTTCTACATGTACATTATAACTTTCTACGTTTGCTGCCTCATCTCCTGATTCATCTGGTGATGAACATCCTGCTGCTGCATTTCCTGCTTCATCTTCAGCTACTGCATCTGTGGCTTCATCACCTGATATGTCATCTCCTTCTGCATCGGCTGCAGTATTTCCTGCTGTAGTATCTGCTGATCCTGCATCTACTGCTGCATTTCCTGCTGCATCTGCTGCTGCTTCATCTCCTGCCAAATCTCCTGCAACATATCCTGCTGCTGTAACCCCTAATGCATCTCATGATAATGCTTCATCTCCTGCTACTGCATCTCCTGATGCAACTACTGCTGCTGCATTTCCTCTTGCAACTTCTGCTGCTGCATCTCCTGCTGATGGGTCTGATGCTGCATCTCTTGCTCTTGCATCTCCTGCTGCATCTCCTGCTGCTGCATTACCTGCTCTATCTCCTCCTACTGCGTCTCCTGCTGCTGCATATCCTGCTTCTGTATATATTGCTGCCTTTCCTGCTGCTGCATCTCCTGCTGCTGAACCTCTTTCTGCATCTCCTTCTTCTGAATCTCCTGCTGCTCTATTACCTTCTGCATCGATTCCGGCTGCAAGTCCTGCTAATGCATCTCCTGCTCTTGCATCTCCTTCTGCTGAATCTCCTCCTGAATCTCCAGCGGCATCTCATGCTGTAAACATATCCTGCTACATCTCCTGGTGTATCTCCTTCTGAATATGCATCTCCTTCTGCTGAATCTCCTGCTGCTGCGTCTGCTCCTGCTGAATCTCCTGCTGCTGCGTCTGCTGCATCATTTCCTCTTTCTCCATAACCTGCTATATCTCCTGTTGCTGAATCATATCATGCTGCTGCATATGTTGAAGAATCTCTTCCTACTGCATCTTCTGCTGAATCTTCATTTTCTGCTGCATCTGCTTCTGCATCTCCTGATGCTGCTGCATCTCCTGCTCTTTCTCCTTCTGAATATGCATCTCCTGATGCATCTCCACCTGCTGCCACTCCTTCTGCAGCGTTTGCTTTTGCATCTCCTGATGCATCTCCTGCTGCTGAATCTCCTGATACCGTTTCTGCTGCTGAATATCCTTTGTCTGCTGAAGCATCTCCTAATGCTGCATCTCCTGTTGCTTCATCTGCTGTTGCTGCACCTGCTGCAACAACTGCTTCTGCATCTCCTGCTGCTGCACCACGTGCTGCATCTCCGTCTTAATCTCATGGTGCTGCATTTCCTGCTGATGCATATTCTGCTTCAACTCCTGCTGCTTCATCTGCTGCTTCATCTCCTGCTGCTGAATCTGCGGATACTGCATGTGCTGCTGCAGCTGCTGCTGTATCTCTTGGTGCTGCATCTTCTGCTGTTGCATCTCCTGCTTCATCTCATTATGACTTAACTGACACTTTTGAGGTGCTTTAGGGAAATCAAATAACGCCCACAGGAAGATGCTAGCATGGAATGCTGCTGCTTCTGAATGTCTTCTCTTAAAGCGCTTTCACTGCAAAGCGAGACTTTGAGTATACACTTGTGTACTTTAACATCAGAACGGCTATTAAAGTGTCACTTGAAAATAGCAGAGAGTTCAGCACAAATACCACAGGGAAGAAGCTACGATGAAATGCTGGTTCTCGTTAGAGTCTTCTCTGGAAACGCTTTCACTGCAAGCTGCAAAGCATGACTAACAGAACGTTTTAGTATAGGGTACTGAATTGTGACTTATGAAGGTGCTTTCTGATAAGTGAGTAACTGACGCAGTGAAGATGCGAGCGTGGAATACTGCTGCTACTGAATGTCTTCTCTTAGAGCGCTTTCACTGCAAAGCAAAACTTGTAGAATATTCAGTCTAGGCTTGTACATTGCAACATCAGAATGGCTATTAAAGCATCACTTCAAAATCTTTAGTGCTTTCACTGCAAGGCAAGACTTGTTGAACTTTTAGTCTGGGCTTATGTACTGCAACATCAGAATGGCGTCGCTTCAAAATATCAGAGTGTTCAGCTCAAATACCGCAGGGAAGATGCTACGATCAAATATTGAAATTCGTATAATTCTTCTCTGGATGCGCTTTCACTGCAAGGTAAGACTTGTAGAACTTTCAGTCTAGGCTCGTGTACTGCATCATCAGAATGGCTATTAAAGCGTCCCTGCAAAATTTGAAGACGTTTAGAAAAAGTACCGCAAGGGCGCTGCTACGATCAAATGCTAGCTCTCGTTAGAATCTTCTCTTGAAGCGCTTTCACTGCAAGCTGCAAAGCACGTTTAACAAAACGTTTAGTATTGATTACGGAATTGTGATTTAACTATTGAGGAGCCTTAGGAAAAGTGAGTAAAGCCCATATGGAAGATGCTAGCATGGAATGCCGCTACTTCTGAATGTCTTTCACTGCAAAGAAAGACTTGTAGAACTTTCAGTCTAGGCTCGTGTCCTGTAACATCAGAATGGGTATTAAAGCGTCACTGCAAAATTTCAAAACGTTCAGAACAAGTACGGCAGGGAAGCTGCTACGATCACATGCTGGCTCTCGTTAGTCTTCTCTGGAAGAGCTTTCACTGCAAGCTGCAAAGCACGACTAACACAAAATTTTAGTATAGGGTACAGAACAGTTACTTTACTTCCCCGAATAACGCGCTTTCGGAACAGTGAACATCACCTGCAGGGAAGATGGTAGTATGGAATGCTGCTGCTTCTGAATGTCTTATCTTATAGCACTTTCACTGCAAAGTACGACTTCTAGAAGTTTCATTCTAGTCTTCTGAAGTATATCATCAGCTAGTAAATTGTCGCTTCAAAATTTCAGAGCATTCAGCACAAGTACCGCAGGGAAGCTTCTACCATCAAATGCTGGTTCGTGTTAGAGTCTTCTCCTATAGCGCTTTCGCTGCAGGCTGTGAAGCACGACTAACACATTTTAGTTTAGGGTAATGAATTGTGACTTAACTGCTCCTGTTAACGCGCTTATGGAAAAGTAAGTATTTCAGGCAGTGCAGATGCTGGCCTGAAACTACACCGCTGATTAATGTTTTCTCTTCTAGCGCTGTTACTGCAAAAGACGACTTGTAGAACTTTCACTCTAGGCTTATGAGCTGTAAGATCAGAATGGCTATTAAAGCCTCATTTCAAGATTTGAGATCGTTCAGCACAAGTACCGCAGGGAAGCTGCTACCATCAAATTTTGGCTCTCTATAGGATCCTTTCATGAAGCGCTGTCACTGCCAGCCGCAAAGCATGAAAAACGCAACGTTTTCACGGAGGCTAGTTATTAGCGACTTAATAACCCTAATAAAGCTCTTTAGGAAAAGAGAATATCTCCAGCAGGGAAGATGTTAGCATGGAATGCTTCTGCTTCTGTATGTCTTCTCTTAGAGCACAATCACTTCAAACCAAGATTTATCGAACTTTCCATCTAGGCTAGTGAACTGTAACACCAGCATATCTAGTAAAGCTTCACCTGAAGATTTGAAAGCGTTTAGCAGAACTACCCTCGGGAAGTTGCTAGCATCAAATGGTGGCTCTCGTTAGAGTCTTCTCTGGAAGCGCTTTCACTGAGAGGTGCAAAACACGATTAACACTGCGTTTAAGTGTAGGTTAAAGAATAGTGACATAACAGAGACTAATAATGAGCTTTTGGAAAAGTCTCCAACAGCGAAGATGTTAGCACGGAATGCTGCTGCTTCTGAATGTCGTCTCTTATAGCACTTTCACTGGAAAGCGAGACCTGTCGAACTTTCAGTCTAGGCTAGTGAACGGTAACATCAGCATGGCTATTGAGGCATCACGTCAAGATTTTAGAGATTTCTGCTCAAGTACCTCACGGAAGCTGCTACCATCAAATTCTGGCTCTCGTTAGGATCTTTTCATGAAGCGCTTTTACTGTCAGCCCAAAGCGGGAAAAACGCAACGTTTTCGCGTAGGCTAGTTATTAGCGACTTAATAACACCTAACAACGCTCTTTAGGAAAAGAGAATATCTCCTGCAGGGAAGATGTTAGCATATAATGCTTCTGCTTGTGGATGTATTCTCTTAGAGCGCTTTTATTGCAGAGCACGACTTCTAGAACTTTCTGTCTAGACTAGTGAACAGTAACATCAGCATGGCTAGTAAGGCTTCATTGAAGATTTGAAAGCGTTTAGCAGAAATACCCCTGAAAGTTCTACAAGTCGTGCTCTGCAGTGAAAGCGCTCTAAGAGAATACATCCACAAGCAGAAGCATTCCATGCTAGCATCTTCCCTGCTGGAGATGTGAATTTTTACTAAAACTCCATAATAGACGGTGTTAAGTCCCTATTCACTAGCCTATGCTAATAAGTTCTTTTAGTCGTGTTTGCAGCTTGCAGTGAAAGCGCTTCCAGAGAAGATTCTAACGAGAGGCACCATTTGATGGTTTCAGCATTCCCTCGGTAGTTGTGCTATAAGACACGACATTCAGAAGCAGCAGCATTCCGTGCTAACATCTTCGCTGTTGGAGATAGTCACTTTTCTAAAGCTCATTATTAGTCACTGTTATGTCATTATTCTTTAACCTACACTTAAACGCATTGTTCATAGTGTTTTGCACCTCTCAGTGAAAGCGCTTCCAGAGAAGATTCGAACGAGAGACACCATTTGATGCTAGCAACTTCCCAGGGGTATTTCTGTTGAACGCTTTTAAAATCTTCAAGTGAAGCCTTACTAGCTTTGCTGATGTTACAGTTCACTAGCCTAGATGGAAAGTTCGATAAATCTTGGTTTGCAGTGAATGCGCTCTAAGAGAAGACATTCAGAAGCAGAAGCATTCCCTGTTAAACATCTTCTCTGCTGGAGATATTCACTTTTCCTAAAGCGCCTTATTAGGCGCTATTAAGTCTCTATTCATTTGCCAACACAAGAATGTTGCGTTAGTTGTTCTCTGCATCTTGCAGAGAAACCACTTCCATAGAAGACGCTAAAGAAAGCCAGCTTTTGATGGTAACACCTTTCCAGTTTTCTTGTGCTGAACACTCTGAAATTTTGAAGTAATACCTTCGTAGCCATTCTGGTATTACAGTTCACAAGACTAGACTGAAAGTTCTACCTGTCGTGCTCTGCAATGAAAGCTCTCTAAGAGAATACATCCACTAGCAGAAGCATTCCATGCTAGCATCTTCCCTGCTAGAGATATGAATTTGTACTACAACGCCGTAATAGAAGCGACGCTTTAATAGCCATTCTGATGTTGCAGTACATAAGCCCAGACTAAAAGATCAACAAGTCTTGCCTTGCAGTGAAAGTGCTAAAGATTTTGAAGTGATACTTTAATAGTCATTCTGATGTTGCAGTGTACAAACGTAGACTGAAAGTTCTACAAGTTTTGCTTTGCAGTGAAAGCGCTCTAATAGAAGACATTCAGTAGCAGCACTATTCCACGCTCGCATCTTCACTGCGTCAGTTACTCACTTATCAGAAAGCACCTTCATAAGTCACAATTCAGTACCCTATACTAAAACCTTCTGTTAGTCATGCTTTGCAGCTTGCAGTGAAAGCGTTTCCAAAGTACGACTTCTAGAAGTTTCATTCTAGTCTTCTGAAGTATATTATCAGCTAGTAAAGTGTTGCTTCAAAATTTCAGAGCGTTCAGCACAAGTACCACAGGGAAGCTTCTACCATCAAATGCTGGTTCTCGTTAGAGTCTTCTCTTATAGAGCTTTCGCTGCAGGCTGTGAAGCACGACTAACACATTTTAGTTTAGGGTAATGAATTGTGACTTAACTGCGCCTGTTAACGCGCTTATGGAAAAGTAAGTATTTCAGGCAGTGCAGATGCTGGCCTGAAACTTCAGCGCTTATTAATGTTTTCTCTTCTAGCGCTGTTACTGCAAAAGACGACTTGTAGAACTTTCACTCTAGGCTTATGAACTGTAAGATCAGAATGGCTATTAAAGCCTCATTTCAAGAGTTGAGCACAAGTACCGCAGGGAAGCTGCTACCATGAAATTTTGGCTCTCGTTAGGATCCTTTCATGAAGCGCTGTCACTGCCAGCCGCAAAGCACGAAAAACGCAACTTTTTCGCATAGGCTAGTTATTAGATACTTAATAACGCCTAATAAAGCTTTTTAGGAAAAGAGAATATCTCCAGCAGGGAAGATGTTAGCATGGAATGCTGCTGTTTCTGTATGTCTTGTCTAAGAGCGTAATCACTGCAAACCAAGATTTATCGAACTTTCCGTCTAGGCTAGTGAACTGTGACACCAGCATATCTAGTAAAGCTTCACCTGAAGATTTGAAAGAGTTTAGCAGAACTACCCTCGGGAAGTTGCTATCATCAAATGGTGGCTCTAGTTAGATTCTTCTCTGGAAGCCCTTTCACCGCAAGCTGCAAAAACGAAAGTATTAGCATAGGCTAGTGAATAGGGAATTTTTAGCTTAGGCTAGTGATGAATAGGGACTTAACACCGTCTATTAGGGCGTTGTAGTACAAATTATATCTCCAGCAGGGAAGATGCTAGCATGGAATGCTTCTACTCGTGGATGTATTCTCCTAGAGAGCTTTCATTGCAGAGCACGACTTGTAGTACTTTCAGTCTAGTCTTGTGTACTGTAAGACCAGAATGGCTACGAAGGCGTTACTTCAGAATTTAAGAGCGTTCAGCACAAGTAAACAGGAAAGTTGTTACCATCAAACGCTGGCTTTCTTTAGCGTCTTCTATGGAAGCGGTTTCTCTGCAAGATGCAGAGAACGACTAACACAACGTTCTTGTATTGGCAAATGAATAGAGACTTAATAGCGCCTAATAAGGCGCTTTAGGAAAAGTGAATATCTCCAGCAGGGAAGATGTTAGCATGGAATGCTTCTGCTTCTGAATGTCTTCTCTTAGAGCACAAAACTGCAAACCAAGATTTATCGAATTTTCCGTCTAGGCTAGTGAACTGTAACATCAGCAAGGCTAGTAAAGCTTCACCTGAAGATTTGAAAGCGTTCAACAGAAATACCCCTGGGAAGTTGCTAGCATCAAATGGTGTCTCTCGTTCGAATCTTCTGTGGATTCTCTTTCAGTGGGAGGGGCAAAACACTATGAACAATGCATTTAAGTGTAGGTGTAAAGAGTAGTGACATAATAGCTACTAATAAGGAGCTTTAGGAAAAGTGACTATCTCCAACAGCGAAGATGTTAGCATGGAATGCTGCTGCTTCTGAATGTCGTCTCTTATAGCACTTTCACTGGAAAGCGAGACCTGTCGAACTTTCAGTCTAGGCTAGTGACCGTAACATCAGCATGGCTATTGTGGCATCACGTCAAGATTTTAGAGTTTTCTGCTCAAGTACCTCACGGAAGCTGCTACCATCAAATTCGGGCTCTCGTTAGGATCTTTTCATGAAGCGCTTTCACTGTCAGCCCATGGCAGGAAAAACGCAGCGTTTTCGCGGAGGCTAGTTATTAACGACTTAATAATTCCTAACAACGCTCTTTAGGAAAAGTGAATATCTCCTGCAGGGAAGATGTTAGCATGGAATGCTTCTGCTTGTGGATGTATTCTCTTAGAGGGCTTTTATTGCAGAGCACGACTTGTAGAACTTTCAGTCTAGTCTTGTGTACTGTCAGATCAGAATGACTGCTTGTGCTGCTGAATGTCTTCTCTTAGAGCGCAATCATGCAAACCAAGATTTATCTAACTTTCCGTCTAGGCTAGTGAACGGTCTAACAGCGAAGATGTTAGCACGGAAAGCTGCTGCTTCTGAATGTCTTCTCTTTGAGCGCTTTCACTGGAAAGGGAGACTTGTAGAACTTTCATTCTCGGTTTGTGAACGGTAACATCAAAATAGCTATGAAGGCGTCACGTCAAAATTTCAGAGCATTCGGCATAAGTACCGCAGGAAAGCTGCTACCATCGATTACTGGCTCACGTTAGAGTGTTCCTCGAAACACTTTCATTGCAACTTTAAAACACCTATTACGTCGCTATTGTTGGAATTAATATCTCCAGCAAGGACGATGCTAATATGGAATGATTCCGCTTATGAACGTGTTCTCTTAAAGCGCTACAACTACAAAGCACGACTTGTCGAACTTTCACTCTAGACTTGTGAAAAGTAACATCAGCATGGCTATTGAGACTTCACGTCAAGATTTTAGAGATTTCTGCGCAAGTACCTCACGAAAGCTGCTGCCATCAAATTCTGGCTAACATTAGGATCTTTTCATGAAGCGCTTTCACTGTCAGCCGCAAAGCAAGAAAAACGCACCTTTTCGCGGAGGCTAGTTTTTAGCGACTTAATAACGCCTAATAACTCTCTTTAGGAAAAGAGAATATCTCCAGCAGGGAAGATGTTAGCATGGAATGCTTCTGTTCCTGTATGTCTTCTCTAAGAGCGTAATCACTGCCAACCAACATTTATCGAACTTTCCGTCTAGGCTAGTGAACTGTAACTCCAGCATATCTAGTAAAGCTTCACATGAAGATTTGAAAGAGTTCAACAGAAATACCCCTGGGAACTTGCTAGCATCAAATGGTGTCTCACGTTCGAATCTTCTCTGGAAGCGCTTTCACTGAGAGGTGCAAAACACGATTAACAATTCGTTTAAGAGTAGATTAAAGAATAGTGACATAACGAGCTTTAGAAAACTGACTCTCTCCAACAGCGAAGATGTTAGCACGGAATGCTGCTACTAATGAATATCGTCTCTTATAGCACAACTACCGAGGGAATGCTGAAACCATCAAATGGTGTCTCTCGTTAGAATCTTCTCTGGAAGCGCTTTCACTGTAAACTGCAACACGACTAAAAGAACTTATTAGCATAGGCTAGTGAATAGAGACTTAACACTGTCTATTACGGAGTTTTAGTAAAAATTCACATCTCCAGCAGGGAAGATGCTAGCATTGAATGTTTCTGCTTGTGGATGTATTCTCTTAGAGCGCTTTCACTGCAGAGCACGACTTGTAGAACTTTCACAGGTATTTCTGCTAAACGCTATCAAATCTTCAAGTGAAGCCTTACTAGCCATGCTGATGTTACTGTTCACTAGTCTAGACAGAAAGTTCTACAAGTCAGTGAAAGCTCTCTAAGAGAATACATCCACAAGCAAGAAGCATTCCATGCTAACATCTTCCCTGCAGGAGATATTCTCTTTTCCTAAAGAGCGTTGTTAGGCGTTAAGTCGCTAATAACTAGCCTCTGCCAAAACGTTGCGTTTTTCCTGCCATGGGCTGACAGTGAAAGCGCTTCATGTAAAGATCCTAACGAGAGCCCGAATTTGATGGTAGCAGCTTCCGTGAGGTACTTGAGCAGAAATCTCTAAAACCTTGACGTGATGCCTCAATAGCCATGCTGATGTTACCGTTCACTAGCCTAGAATGAAAGTTCGACAAGTCTCACTTTCCAGTGAAAGTGCTATAAGAGACGACATTCAGAAGCAGAAGCATTCAATGCTAACATCTTCCCTGCTGGAGTTATTCACTTTTCCAAAAGCGCCTTATTAGGCGCTATTAAGTGTCTATTCATTTGCCAACACTAGAACGTTGTGTTAGTCGTTCTCTGCATCTTGCAGAGAAACCGCTTCCACAGAAGACGCTAAAGAAAGCCAGCGTTTGATGGTAACAACTTTCCTGTTTACTTGTGCTGAACGCTCTGAAATTCTGAAGTAACGTCTTCGTAACCATTCTGGTCTTACAGTACACAAGACTAGACTGAAAGTACAAGTCGTGCTCTGCAATAAAAGCTCTCTAAGAGAATACATCCACGAGTAGAAGCATTCCATGCTAGCATCTTCCCTGCTGGAGATATGAATTTGTACTACAACGCCCTAATAGACGGTGTTAAGTCCCTATTCACTAGCCTATGCTAATACTTTCGTTTTTGCAGCTTGCGGTGAAAGGGCTTCCAGAGAAGAATCTAACGAGAGCCACTATTTATGGTAGTAACTTCCCGAGGGTAGTTCTGCTAAACTCTTTCAAATCTTCAAGTGAAGCTTTACTAGATTTGCTGGTGTTACAGTTCACTAGCCTAGATGGAAAGTTCGATAAATCTTGGTTTGCAGTGATTGCGCTCTAAGAGAAGACATACAGAAACAGAAGCATTCCATGCTAACATCTTCCCTGCTGGAGATATTCTCTTTTCCTAAAAAGCGTTATTAGGCGTTATTAAGTATCTAATAACTAGCCTACGGGAAAACGTTGCGTTTTCCGTGCCTTGCGGCTGGCAGTGACAGCGCTTCATGAAAGGATTCTATAGAGAGCCAAAATTTGATGGTAGCAGCTTCCCTGCGGTACTTGTGCTGAACCATCTCAAATCATGAAATGAGGCTTTAATAGCCATTCTGATCTTACAGCTCATAAGCCTGGAGTGAAAGTTCTACAAATCGTCTTTTGCAGTAACAGCGCTAGAAGAGAAAACATTAATAATTTCATGCCAGCATCTACACTGCCTGAAATACTTACTTTTCCATAAGCAAGTTAACAGGCGCAGTTAAGTCACAATTCATTACCCTAAACTAAAATGTGTTAGTCGTGCTTCACATCTTGCAGTGAAAGCACTAGAAGAGAAGACTCTAACGAGAACCAGCATTTGATGGTAGTAGCTTCCCTGAGGTAGTTGTGCTGAATGCTCTGAAATTTTGAAGCGACACTGTACTAGCTGATGATACACTTCATAAGACGAGAATGAAACTTCTAGAAGTCGTACTTTGCAGTGAAAGTGCTATAAGAGAAGACATTCAGAAGCAGCAGCATTCCATACTACCATCTTCCCTGCAGCCGATGTACACTATTCCGAAATAGCGTTATTCGGCGAAGTGAAGTAACTGTTCTGTACCCTATACTAAAATTTTGTGTTAGTCGTGCTTTGCAGCTTGCAGTGAAAGCGCTTCCAGAGAAGACTAACGAGAGCCAGCATGTGATCGTAGCAGCTTCCCTGCCGTACTTGTTCTGAACAATTTGAAATTTTGCAGTGATGCTTTAATACCCATTCTGATGTTACAGGACACGAGCCTAGACTGAAAGTTCTACAAGTCTTTCTTTGCAGTGAAAGAGCTATAAGAGAAGACATTCAGAAGCAGCATCATTCCATACTACCATCTTCCCTGCAGCCGATGTTCACTGTTCTGAAAGCGCGTTATTCGGCGAAGTAAAGTAACTGTTCTGTACCCTATACTAAAATTTTGTTAAACTTGCTTTGCAGCGAAAGCGCTTCAAGAGAAGATTCTAACGAGAGCTAGCATTTGATCGTAGTAGTGCCCTTGCGGTACTTTTTCTAAACGTCTTCAAATTTTGCAGTGACGCTTTAATAGCCTAGACTGAAAGTTCTACAAGTCTTGCCTTGCAGTGAAAGCGCATCCAGAGAAGAATTATACGAATTTCAATATTTGATCGTAGCATCTTCCCTGCTGTATTTGCGCTGAACACTCTGATATTTTGAAGTGACGCTTTAATAGCCATTCTGATGTTGCAGTACATAAGCTCTGACTAAAAGTTCAACAAGTCTTGCCTTGCAGTGAAAGCGCTAAAGATTTTGAAGTGATGCTATAATAGCCATTCATATGTTGCAGTGTACAAGCCTAGACTGAATATTCTACAAGTTTTGCTTTGCAGTGAAAGCGCTCTAAGAGAAGACATTCAGTAGCAGCAGTATTCCACGCTCGCATCTTCACTGCGTCAGTTACTCACTTATCAGAAAGCACCTTCATAAGTCACAATTCAGTACCCTATACTAAAACCTTCTGTTAGTCATGCTTTGCAGCTTGCAGTGAAAGGGTTTCATGAGAAGACTTTAACGAGAGCCAGCATTTCATCGTAGCTTCTTCCCTGTGGTATTTGTGCTGAACTCTCTGCTATTTTCAAGTGACGCTTTAATAGCCGTTCTGATGTTAAAGTACACAAGCGTATACTCAAACTTCTTACAAGTCTCGCTTTAGAGTGAAAGCACTTTAAGAGAAGACATTCAGAAGGAGCAGCTTTCCATGCTAGCATCTTCCCTGTGGGCGTTATTCGATTTCCTTAAAGCGCCTCAATAGTGGCAGTTAAGTCATAATGAGATGAAGCAGGAGATGCAACAGCAGAAGATGCAGCACAAAGAGCTGCAGCAGGAGATGCAGCAGCACATGCAGTATCAGCAGATGCAGCAGCAGGAGTTGAAGCAGCAGGAGTTGAAGCAGAATATGTATCAGCAGGAAATGCAGCACCATGAGATTAAGACGGAGATGCAGCACGAGGTGCAGCAGCAGGAGATGTTGCAGCAGACAAAGGATATTCAGCAGCAGACAGGACATCAGGAAATTCAGCAGGAGGAGATGCATCAGGAGATGCAAAAGCAAACGCTGCAGAAGGAGTGGCAGCAGGTGGAGATGCATCAGGAGATGCATATTCAGAAGGAGAAGCAGCAGGAGATGCAGCAGCAGCAGGAGATGCAGAAGCAGATGCAGCAGGAAATGAAGATTCAGCAGAAGATGCAGTAGGAAGAGATTCTTCAACATCTGCAGCAGCATGATATGATGCAGCAACAGGAGATACAGCAGGTTATGGAGAAAGAGGAGATAATGCAGCAGACGCAGCAGCAGAAGATGCAGCAGGAGCAGATGCAGCAGCAGGAGATTTAGCAGCAGGAGAAGCAGAAGGAGATGCATATTCAGAAGGAGATACATCAGGAGATGTAGCAGGATATGTTTACAGCATGAGATGCCGCCGGAGATTCAGGAGGAGATTCAGCAGAAGGAGATGCAAGAGCAGGAGATGCAGAAGCAGGACATGCAGCCGGAGTCGAAGCAGCAGGAGAATGAGAAAAAGGAGATGTAGAAAGGGGTTCAGGAGCAGGAGATACAGCAGCAGGAAAGGCAGCAGTATATACAGAAGCAGCATATGCAGCAGCAGGAGATGCAGTAGGAGGAGATAGAGCAGGTAATGCAGCAGGAGGAGATGCAGCAAGAGATGCAAGAGCAAGAGATGCAGCATCAGACCCATCAGCAGGATGCATTAAGAGATGCAGCAGCAGGATATGTAGCAGGAATTTTAGCAGGAGATGAAGCAGCAGCAGAGCAGCAGCAGATGCAGCAGGAAATGCAGCAGTAGATTCTAGGTCAGCAGATACTCCATCAGGAAATACTGAAGCAGATGCAGCAGGAGATGACATATCATGTGATGAAGCCACAGATGCAACATTTGAAGATGAAGCAGGAGCACGAAGTGCATCAGCAGGTGCATGAGGAAATGAGACAGCAAATGTAGAAAGATATAATGGAGGAGATAGAGCAGGAGACGTTTCAACAGGAAATGCAGCAGGACATGCATTAAGAAATGAGATGCAGTAGGAGATGGAGAAGGAGTTGCAGCATCAGGAGATGTAGCAGGAAATGCAGCATCAGGAGACGTAGTAGGAGGAGATGCAGGAGCAGTTGCAGCATCAAGAGATTCAGCCGAGAAATGCAGCAGGGGATGTCGTAGCAGGAGATGCAGAAGGAGTTGCAGAATCAGGAGATGCAGCAGGGAATTCAGCAGCAGCAGAAGTAACAGGAGATGCAGCAGATTCATATGAACTAGAAGATGTAGCAGCAGGAGATGAAGAAGGAGGAGATGCTACAGGCGATTCAGCCGGAGATGCAGAAGGAGGAGATGCAGCAGCAGGAGGTGCAGAGTAGTAGATAAAGTGAAGAAGATGCAGCAGAAGGAAATATAGCAGGAGATGAAGCAGCAGCAGTAAATGCATCAAGAAAGAAAGCATCAGATGCAGCAGCAGCAGATGCAGCAGCAGAAGAACTATCAGGAGATGCAGCAGTAGATTAAGCAGCAGCGGATGCAGTAGCAAATTCAGCAGATGCAGCAGTTGTAAATTCATAAAGAGCTGCAGCAGGAAATGCAGATGAATATGCAGGAGCAGGAGATACATCTGCAGGTGATGCAGAAGGAGATGCATCAGGTGACGCTCAAGGAGATGCAGCGGGATATGCAGGAATAGATGAAGCAGCAATATATGCAGCAGAAGGAAATGATGTAGGAGATGCTTCAATAGAAGCTGCAAAATGAGATAGAGCAGGAGATGTAGCAGCAGACGAAGCAAAAGGAGATGCAGAAACAGGAGATGCAGCAGCAGGAGATTCATTAGGAGATGCAGAGGCAGGATATGAAACAGCAGGAGATATAGCAGCAGGAGATGCAGCCTGACATGCAGCAGGATGAGACGAAGCAGCAGGGGATGTATCAGGAGATGCAGAAGCAGCAGATACAGCAGGAGATGCTGTAGCAGGAGATGTACCAGAAGGAGATGTAGCAGAAGGAGATGCAGCAGCAGGAGATGCAGCAGGAGATGCAGCAGCAGCAGAAGTAACAGGAGATGCAGCAGCGTCATATGCACTAGGAGATGTAGCAGCAGGAGATGAAGAAGCAAGAGATGAAGCAGGAGATGCTACAGGCAATTCAGCCGGAAATGTAGAAGGAGATGCAGTAGCAGGAGGTGCAGCGTACTAGATGAAGAGAAGATGCAGCAGAAGGAAATATAGCAGGAGATTCATCATGCAGAAAGAGAGAAAGCAGCATCAGATGCAGTATCAGATGCAGCAGCAGGAGATGCAGCAGCAGGAGATCTATCAGGAGATGCAGGAGTAGATGAAGCAGCAGGAGATGAAGCAGTAGTGTATTCATAAAGATCTGCAGCAGGAAATGCAGATGAATATGCAGGAGCAGGAGATACAGCAGGAGATGCATCTGCAGGTGATGCAGAAGGAGATGCAGAACGAGATGAAGCAGCAAGATATGCAGCAGAAGGAGATGACGCAGGAGATGCTTCAATAGAAGGTGTAACATGAGATTGAGCAGGAGATGTAGCAGCAGACGAAGCAAAAGGAGATGCAGAAACAGGAAATGCAGCAGCAGGATATGGATCTATAGAAGAGGCAGCAGGAGATTCATTAGGAGATGCATTAGCAGGATATGAAACAGTAGGAGATATAGCAGCATGAGATGCAGCAGGATGAGACGAAGCAGCAGGGGATGTATCAGGAGATGCAGAAACAGCTGCTACAGCAGGAGATGCTGTAGCAGGAGATGCAGAAGGAGATGTAGCAGAAGGAGATGCAGCAGCAGGAGATGCAGCAGCAGGAGATGCAGCAGGAGGAGATGGGACAGGAGATGCAGAAGGAGGAGATTCAGTGGGAGATGCAGCAAGAGGGTATGCAAGAGGAAATGCAGCAGGAGGAGGTACAGCAGCACCAGATGCAACAGTATATGCAGCAGTAGGAGATGAATAAGGGATGCAGCAGCAATTGATTCAGCAGGAGATGCTGGAGCCGGAGATGCAGAAGAAGCAGATGCAGAAGCAGGAGATGCAGCAGGACATGCATCAGCAGGAGATGCAGCACCAAGAGATTCAGACGTAGATGCAGCAGCAGGAGATGCAGAAGTGTGAAATACAACAGGAATAGTTGCAGAAGGTAATGCAGCAGCAGGAGCTGAAGCAGAAAACGCATCAGCAGGAAATGCAGCACCTAGAGATTCAGACGGAGATGCAGCAGGAGGTGCAGCAGCAGAAGATGAAGCAGCAGATGCAGCAGCAGGGTATTCAGCATGATATGTAGAAGCATGAGATGCCGCAGGAGATTCAGCAGCAACTGATGCAGCAGCAGGAGAAGCAGCAGGAGATCCAGCAGCATCAGGAGATGCAGAAGCAGATGCAGCAGGAAATGAAGATTCAGCAGAAGATGCAGTAGGAAGAGATTCTTCAACATATGCAGCAGCATAATATGATGCAGCAACTGGAGATACAGCAGTTTATGGAGAAAGAGGAGATGATGCAGAAGACGCAGCAGCAGCAGACGCAGCAGGAGGAGATGCAGCAGCAGGAAATTAAGAAGCAGGAGATTCAGCAGCAGGAGTAGCATATATGTAGAAAGAGATACGTCAGGAGATGTAGCAGGATATGCAGCAGCATGAGATGCCACCAGAGATTCAGGAGGAGATTCAGCAGAAGGAGATGTAAGAGCAGGAGATGCATCAGCAGGAGATGCAGAAGCAGATGCAGCAGGAGTCGATGCAGAAGGTAATAGAGCAGCAGGAGATTCAGAAGAAGGAGATGCAGTAGCAGGAGACGCAGTAGAAGATGATGCAGCCGCAGCAGATGCAGGAGAAGCAGCACCAGGAGATGAAGAGGCAGGAGATTCAGCAGGAGATGCATCAGCAGGAAACGTAGCAGGAGATTCTGCAGCAGGAAACACCGTAGGAGAGTCTGCAGCAGGAGATTCAGCGGAAGATTCAGCAGAAGATGCAGCAGGAGATCTAGAAGGCGATTCAGCAGCAGGAGATGTAGTAGGAGATGCAGCAGGAGATACATCAGCAGGAGTTGCAGGAGGAGATTCTGAAGAAGAAGATTCAGCAAGAGATAGAGTAGGAGATGCATCAGGAGATGAAGTAGGAACATATGCATCAGAGGTTACAGCAGGAAGGGCAAGAGGAGATTCAGCAGGTGATGTAGCAGCAGGAGATGCAGCCGCAGATGCCTTCAGGAGGAAATGCAGAAGCACTATAGGCATCAGTAGAAGATTGAGCAGCAGATGCAGCAAGAAATGGAGATACTTCTGCAGATGCATGAGCAGAGGATGCATCAGGAGATGCAGCAGGAGATACAGGAGCAGGTGATGCCGCAGGAGATGCAGCAGGAGATGAAACACCAGAAGATGCAGCACGAAGAGATGCAGCACGAGATGCCGCAGCACATGCAGTATCAGCAGATGCAGCAGCACGAGATGCAGCAAACGGAAATACAAGGGGAATAGATGCAGAAGGTAATGCAGCAGCAGGAGTTGAAGCAGAATATGCATCAGCAGGAAATGCAGCACCAAAAGATTCAGACAGAGATGTTGCAGCAGGTGCAACACCAGCAGATGCAGCAACAGGAGATGCAGCAAAGGAGATGCTGCAACAGCACATGCAAAAAGTGATGCAGCAGTAGGAGATGCAGCAGCAGTAGATGCAGCAGGAGTTTCAGCAGCATGAGATTCAGCAGCAGGAGATTCAGCAGGAGACAAACGATATTCATCAGCAGACAAAGGATATTCAGCAACAATCAAAGGATATTCAGCAGCAGAAACGGCATCAGGAGATTCAGCAGCAGGAGATGCATCAGGAGATGCAGAAGCAAACGCAGCAGTAGGCGTGGCAGCAGGTGGAGATGCATCAGGAGATGCATATTCAGAAGGAGATGCAAAAGGAGATTCAGCATGATATGTAGAAGCATGAGATGCTGCAGGAGATTCATCTGGAGATTCAGCAGGAACTGATGCAGCAGCAGGAGAAGCAGCACGCTATGCAGCAGAAGATGCAGAACTGTAGACAGCAGACCATGCAGAACAATATGCAGCAGGAGATACAGCAGCAGATGAAGCAGCAGATGCAGCTGGAGATGTAGCATCACCAGGAGCAGCAGCAGATGCAGCAGCAAAGGTTGCAGGATGAGATGCAGCAAGAATTGCATCAGCACGAGATGCTGCTGGAAATTCAGTAGGATATGCAGCAGCAAGAGATATGGCAACAGCAGATGCAGCAGGATATGCAGCAGCAGCTGCAGCTGCATGAGGTGTATCAGCAGGAGATGTAGCAGGAGATGCATATTCAGCAGGTGATGCGCCAGAATATGCAGCAGGAGATTCAAGAGAAGGAAATGCAGCAGGAAATCAGCGGAGATGCAGCAGCAGGAGATGCAGTAAAAGAAGATGCAGTCGCACCAGAGGCAGCAGCAGATTGAGCAGGAATTGCAACAGCAGGAGATGCAGCATCAGGAGATTCAGCAGCAGGAGATGAAGAGGCAAGAGATTCATCAGGAGATGCATCAGCAGGAAATGCATCAGAAGATTTTGCAGCAGGAAATTCCGTAGGAGATTTTGCAGCAGGAATTTCAGTAGAAAAGGCAGCAGGAGATTCAGTAGAAAATGCAACTGAAAGTAATGCAGCAGCAGGAGTTGAAGGAGAATATGCATCAGCAGGAAATGCAGCACCAAAAGATTCAGATGAAGATGCAGCAGGAGGTGCAGCAGCAGGAGATGCAGAAGCAGATGTTGCAGCAGGTGCAGCACCAGCAGATGCAGCAAGAGGAGATGCAGCATTAAGAGATGCTGCAGCAGCACATGCAGAAGGTGATACAGCAGTAGGAGATGCAGCAGCAGCAGATGCAGCAGGAGATTACGCAGCAGGAGATTCAGCAGCAGAAAAAGGATATTCAGCAGCAGAAATGGCATCAGGAGATTCAGCAGCTGGAGGTGCAGCTGGAGATGTAGAAGTAAACGCAGCAGTAGGAGTGGCAGCAGGTGGAGATGCATTAGGAGATGCATATTCAGAAGGAGATGCAGCAGGAGATTCATCAGGAGATTCAGCGGCAACTGATGCAGCAGCAGGAGAAGCAGCAGGAGATGCAGCAGCAGAAGGAGATGCAGAAGCAGATGCAGCAGGAAATGAAAATTCAGCAGAAGATGCAGTAGGAAGAGATTCTTCAACATATGCAGCAGTATGATAAGATGCAGCAACAGGAGATACAGCAGGTTATGGAGAAAGAGGAGATGATTCAGCAGACGCAGCAGCAGGAGATTCAGCAGCAGGAGATTAAGAAGCAGAAGATTCAGCTGCAAAAGAAGCAGCAGGAGATGCATATTCAGAAGGAGATATGTCAGGATATGTAGCAAGATATGTAGCAGCATGAGATGCCGCCGGAGATTGAGGAGGAGATTCAGCAAAAGGAGATGCAAGAGCAGGAGATGCATCAGCAGGAGATGCAGAAGGAGATGCAGCAGGAGATGCAGATTTAGCAGGATATGCATCAATAGGAGATGCAGAAGCAGATGCAGCAGGAGTCGATGCAGCAGCAGGACATGCAGCAGGAGTCGATGCAGAAGGTAATAGAGCAGCAGGAGATTCAGAAGAAGGAGATGCAGAAAGAGATTCAGCAGCAGGAGATGTAGCAGCAGGAAAGGCAGCAGTATATAGAGAAGCAGGATATGCATCAGGAGAAGATGCAGTAGGAGGAGATATAGCAGGTAATGCAGCAGCAAGAGATGCAGCAGGAGATGCAAGAGCAAGAGATGCTGCATCAGACCCATCAGCAGGAGATGCAGCAGCAGAAGATGCAGCAGGAAATGCAGCAGCAGTAGTTGCATCAGGAGATGCAGTAGCAGGAGATGAAGCATTATCATGAGATGCATTAGGCGGTGCAGCATCAGGATATGTAGCAGGAGATTTGGCAGGAGATGAAGCACCAGCAGAGCAGCAGCAGATGCAGCAGGAAATGCAGCAGGAAATGCAGGATCAGCAGATACTGCAGCAGGAAATACTGCAGCAGATGCAGCAGGAGATGACATATGAGGTGATGAAGCCACAGATGCATCAGTTGAAGATGAAGCAGGAAATGCAGCAGCAGGATGTTCATTAGCAGATGTACCAGGAGATGAGGCATCAAACGTAGAAAGTTATAACGTACATGTAGAAGCAGATGCAGAAGCAGCTAATTCAGCAGGAGATGCAGCAGCAGAAGGTGCAGAAGCAGATGCAGTAGGAAATGCAGATTCAGTAGGAGAAGCAATAGGAAGAGAATATTCAGCAGATACAGCAGGATGTGAAGGATGACGAGATGTAGCAGGACATAGAGCAGCAGCAGATGCATCAGCAGATGAAGCAGGAAATGCAGCAAGAGATGCAGCAGCAGAGGTGTAGCCGCAGATGCATCAGAAGCAGATGCAACAGGAGATGCAGCAGCAGCAGATTCTGCAGGAGATGCATTGGCAGAAGATGCAGAAGGAGTTGCAGCATCAGGAGATTCAGCAGGAAATGCAGCAGTAGGGGATGTAGTAGCAGGAGACACAGAAGGAGATGGAGAAGGAGCTGCAGCATCAGTTGCTGCAGCAGGGAATGAAGCAGCAGCAGAAGGAACAGGAGATGCAGCAGCATCATATGCAGTAGGAGATGTAGCAGCAGGAGATGAAAAAGCAGGAGCTGCTTCAGGCGGTTCAGCCGGAGATGCAGAAGGAGGAGATGCAGCAGCAGGAAGTGCAGAGTAGTAGATGAAGTGAAGAAGATGCAGCAGAAGGAAATATAGCAGGAGATGCAACCGCAGTAAATGCAGCAAGAGACAAAATAGCATCAATTGCAGCAGCAGATGCAGTGGAAAAGGATGCAACAGCAGATGCAGCAGCAGGAGACCTATCAGGAGATGCAGCAGCAGATGAAGCAGCAGCAGATGCAGCTGCAAATTCAGCAGATACAGCAGGAGATGCTGTAGCAGGAGATACAGAAGGAGATGTAGCAGAACGAGATGCAAAAGCCGGAGATGCAGCAGCAGGAGATGCACGAAAAAAAGATGAGGCCGCACTAGAGGCAGCAGCAGAATCAGCAGGTGTTGCAGCAGCAGGAGACTCAGCAGCAGGATATGCAGCATCAGGAGATAGAGAAGGAGATGCAGCAGGAAATGCATCAGCAGATTCTGTAGCAGGAAATACCTTAGGAGATTCTGCACTAGGAGATTTAGTAGATAATGCAGCAGGATATGCAGCAGGAGATATAGAAGGAGATTCATCAGCAGGGGATGCAGTAGGAGATGCAGCAGGAGATACATCAGCAGGAATTGTAGCAGGAGATGCTGGAGGAGATTCTGCAGAAGAAGATTCAGCAGGAGATGCAGCAGGAGATGAAATAGTAACATATGCATTAGCAGATACAGCAGGAAGTGCAGCAGGAGATTCAGCAGGAGATGCAGTCACAGATGCCTTCAACAGGATATGCAGCTGAAATGCAGAAGCACTAGATGCATCCGTAGAAGATTGAGCAGCAGATGCAGCAGGAAATGGAGATAATACTGCAGATACATTCGCAGATGCAGCAGGAAATGAAGCAGCAGGATATACAGCAGCAGGAGATGAAGCAGCAGATGCAGCAGCAGGAGATGCAGGAGGACATCAAGTAGAATGAGATGCAGAAGCAGCAAGTGTAGCAGGAGATGCAGCAGTACATGAAGCATCAGGAAATGGAGCAGCATATTAAGGAGATGCAGCAGTACATGAAGCATCAGGTGATGCAGCTGCAGCTGCAGATGCAGCATATGTAGCAGCAATAGATGCAGCAGCAGATGCATCAGGAGATGCAGATTCAGTAGGAGTTGTAGCAGCAGAAGATGCTGCAGCAGATGATGCAGCAGGAGATGCAGCAGAAGGAAATGCAGCAAGATATGCTGCAGAAGAAGATGCAGTAGGATATGAAGCAGGAGATGCAGCAGAAGGAGATGCAGCAGAGGATGCATGTTCAACAGTAGATTCAGCAGGAAATTCAGAAGGAGTTGCAGCAGCAGGAGATTTAGCAGGAGATGCAGCAGTAGATTAAGGAGCAGCAGATGCAACAGCAGATGCAACAGATGGAGTAGAAAGAGATGCAGCAGGTGATGGAGCAGCAGAGGCAACAGGAAATGGTGTATAAGGACATGTATCCGCAGATGCATGAGCAGAGGATGCATCAGGATATGTAGCAGCAGGAGATACAGTAGCAGGTGATGCTTCAGGAGATGCAGCAGGAGATGCAACACCAGAAGATGCAGCACCAAGAGATGCAGCAGGAGATGCAGCAGCACATGCAGTATCAGCAGATGCAGCAGCAGGAGATACAGCATCAGAAAATAAAACAGGTATAGATGCAGAAGGTAATGCTGCAGCAGGATTTGAAGCAGAGTATGCATCAGCAGGAAATGCAGCACCAAGAGATTCAGACGGAGATGCAGCAGGAGATGAAGCAGCAGGAGATGCAGCAGCAGGAGATGAGGCAGCAGGAGATGGAGAAGGTGATGCAGCAGTAGGAGATGCAGCATTAGGAGATGCAGCAGGAGATTCAGCAGCAGGAGATTCAGCATGATATGTAGAAGAATGAGATGCCGCAGGAAATTCATCACGAGATTCAGCAGCAACTGATGCAGCAGCAGGAGAAGCAGCAGGAGACGCAGCAGCAGCAAGAGATACAGAAGCAAATGCAGCAGGAAATGAAGATTCAGCAGAAGATGCAGTAGGAAGAGATTCTTCAACGTATGCAGCAGCATGATATGATGCAGCAACTGGAGATACAGCAGGTTATGGAGAAAGAGGAGATGATGCAGCAGACGCAGCAGCAGGAGATTCAGCAGCAGGAGTTTAAGAAGCAGGAGATTCAACTGCAAAAGAAGCAGCAGGAGATGCATATTCAGAAGGAGATATGTCAGGAGATGTAGCAGGATATGTAGCAGCATGAGATGCTGCCAGAGATTCAGCAGAAGGAGATGTAAGAGCAGGAGATGCATCAGCAGGAGATGCAGAAGCAGATGCAGCAGGAGTCGATGCAGCAGCAGATGAAGCAGGATTCGATGCAGAAGGTAATAGAGCAGCAGGAGTTTCAGAAGAAGGAGATGAAGTAGCAAGAGACGCAGTAGAAGAAGATGCAGCCGCAGCAGATGCAGGAGAAGCAGCAGCAGGAGATGAAGAGGCAGGAGATTCAGCAGGAGAACATCAGCAGGAAACGTAGCAGGAGATTCTGCAGCAGGAAACACCGTAGGAGAGACTGCAGCAGGAGATTCAGCGGAATATTCAGCAGAAGATGCAGCAGGAGATCTAGAAGGAGATTCAGCAGCAGGAGATGTAGTAGGAGATGCAGCAGGAAATACATCAGCAGGAGTTGCAGGAGGAGATTCTGCAGAAGAAGTTTCAGCAGGAGATACAGTAGGAGATGCATCAGGAGATGAAGTAGCAACATATGCATCAGAGGTTACAGCAGGAAGGGCAAGAGGAGATTCAGCAGGTGATGTAGCAGCAGGAGATGCAGCCGCAGATGCCTTCAGGAGGAAACGCAGAAGCACTAGATGCATCAGTAGAAGACTGAGCAGCAGATGCAGCAGGAAATGGAGATACTTCTGCATCTGCAGATGCATGAGCAGAGGATGCATCAGGAGATGTAGCAGCAGGAGATACAGGAGCAGGTGATGCCGCAGGAGATGCGGCAGGAGATGAAACACCAGAAGATGCAGCACGAAGAGATGCAGCACGAGATGCCGCAGCACATGCAGTATCAGCAGATGCAGCAGCACGAGATGCAGCAGCCAGAAATACAAGGGGAATAGATGCAGAAGGTAATGCAGCAGCAGGAGTTGAAGCAGAATATGCATCAGCAGGAAATGCAGCACCAAAAGATTCAGACAGAGATGCAGCACGAGGTGCAGCAGCAGGAGATGCAGAAGCAGATGTTGCAGCAGGTGCAGCACCAGCCGATGCAGCAGCAGGTGCAGCAGTAGCAGATGCAGCAACAGGAGATGCAGCAAAGGAGACGCTGCAACAGCACATGCAAAAAGTGATGCAGCTGTAGGAGATGAAGCAGCAGCAAATGCAGCAGGAGACAAAGATATGCATCAGCAGACAAAGGATATTCAGCAGCAGTCAAAGGATATTCAGTAGCAGAAACGGCATCAGGAGATTCAGCAGCAGGAGATGCATCAGGAGATGCAGAAGCAAACGCAGCAGTAGGAGTGGCAGCAGGTGGAGATGCATCAGGAGATGCATATTCAGAAGGAGATGCAAAAGGAGATTCAGCATGATATGCAGAAGCAGGATATGCAGAAGCAGGATATGCAGAAGCAGGAGATTTACCTGGAGATTCAGCAGGAACTGATGCAGCAGCAGGAGAAGCAGCACCCTATGCAGCAGAAGATGCAGAACTATATGCAGCAGACCATGCAGAACAATATGCAGCAGGAGATACAGCAGCAGATGAAGCAGCAGATGCAGCTGGAGATGTAGCATCACCAGAAGCAGCAGCAGATGCAGCAGCAAAGGATGCAGGATGAGATGCAGCAAGAATTGCATCAGCACGAGATGCTGCTGGAAATTCAGTAGGATATGCAGCAGCAAGAGATATGGCAACAGCAGATGCAGCAGGATATGCAGCAGCAGCTGCAGCTGCATGAGGTGTATCAGCAGGAGATGTAGCAGGAGATGCATATTCAGCAGGTGATGCACCAGGATATGCAGCAGGAGATTCAAGAGAAGGAAATGCAGCAGGAAATCAGCCGGAGATGCAGCAGCAGGAGCTGCAGGAAAAGAAGATGCAGCTGCACTAGAGGCAGCAGCAGATTCAGCAGGAATTGCAGCAGCAGGAGATGAAGAGGCAGGAGATTCAGCAGAAGGAGATGAAGAGGCAGGAGATTCATCAGGAGATGCATCAGCAGGAAATGCATCAGGAGATTGTGCAGCAAGAAATTCCATAGGAGATTGTGTAAGAGGAGATTCAGTAGAAAATGCAACTGAAAGTAATGCAGCAGCAGGAGTTGAAGGAGAATATGCATCAGCAGGAAATGCAGCACCAAAAGATTCACACGAAGATGCAGCAGGAGATGCAGCAGCAGGAGATGCAGAAGCAGATGTTGCAGCAGGTGCAGCACCAGCAGATGCAGCAAGAGGAGATGCAGCATTAGGAGATGCTGCAGCAGCACATGCAGAAGGTGATGCAGCAGTAAGAGATGCAGCCGCAGCAGATACAGCAGGAGATTACACAGCAGGAGATTCAGCAGGAGACAAAGTATATTCAGTAGCAGACACGGCATCAGGAGATTCAGCAGCTGGAGGTGCAGCTGGAGATGTAGAAGGAAACGCAGCAGCAGGAATGGCAGCAGGTGGAGATGCCTGATGAGATGCATATCCAGAAGGAGATACAGCAGGAGATTCATCAGGAGATTCAGCGGCAACTGATGCAGCAGCAGGAGAAGCAGCAGGAGATTCAGCAGCAGAAGGAGATGCAGAAGCAGATGCAGCAGGAAATGAAGATTCAGCAGAAGACGCAGTAGGAAGAGATTCTTAAACATATGCAGCAGCATGATAAGATGCAGCAACAGGAGATACAGCAGGTTATGGAGAAAGAGGAGATGATTCAGCAGACGCAGCAGCAGGAGATTCAGCAGCAGGAGATTAAGAAGCAGGAGATTCAACTGCAAAAGAAGCAGCAGGAGATGCATATTCAGAAGGAGTTACGTCAGGAGATGAAGCAGGATATGTAGCAGCATGAGATGCCGCCGGAGATTGAGGAGGAGATTCAGCAAAAGGAGATGCAAGAGCAGGAGATGCATCAGCAGGAGATGCAGAAGGAGATGCAGCAGGAGATGCAGATTTAGCAGGATATGCATCAATAGGAGATGCAGAAGCAGATGCAGCAGGAGTCGATGCAGCAGCAGGACATGCAGCCTGAGTCGATGCAGAAGGTAATAGAGCAGCAGGAGATTCAGAAGAAGGAGATGCAGAAAGAGATTCAGCAGCAGGAGATGCAGAAGCAGGAAAGGCAGCAGTATATAGAGAAGCAGGATATGCATCAGGAGAAGATGCAGTAGGAGGAGATAGAGCAGGTAATGCAGCAGCAAGAGATGCAGCAGGAGATGCAAGAGCAAGAGATGCTGCATCAGACCCATCAGCAGGAGATGCAGCAGCAGAAGATGCAGCAGGAAATGCAGCAGCAGTAGGTGCAGGAGGAGATGCAGTAGGAGGAGATGAAGCATTATCATGAGATGCATTAGGCGGTGCAGCATCAGGATATGTAGCAGGAGATTTGGCAGGAGATAAAGCAGCAGCAGAGCAGCAGCAGATGCAGCAGGAAATGCAGCAGTAGATGCAGGATCAGCAGATACTGTAGCAGGAAATACTGCAGCAGAAGCAGCAGGAGATGACATATGAGGTGATGAAGCCACAGATGCATCAGTTGAAGATGAAGCAGGAAATGCAGCAGCAGGATATTCATTAGAAGAGGAGATGAGAAAGTTATAACGTACATGCAGAAGCAGATGCAGTAGTATTTTCTATGTCTCAGCAGGAGATGCAGCAGCAGGAGATGCAGAAGCAAATGCAGCAGGAAATGCAGATTCAGCAGGAGAAGCAATAGAAAGAGAATATTCAGCAGGATGTGCAGGATGACGAGATGTAGCAGGACATAGAGCAGCAGCAGATGCATCAGCAAATGAAGCAGGAAATGCAGCAAGAGATGCAGCAGCAGAGATGTAGCCGCAGATGCATCAGAAGCAGATGCAGCAGGAGATGCAGCAGCAGCAGATTCTGCAGGAGATGCATTGGCAGAAGATGCAGAAGGAGTTGCAGCATCAGGAGATGCAGCAGGAAATGCAGCAGCAGGGGAAGTAGAAGCAGGAGACACAGAAGGAGATGCAGAATGAGCTGCAGCATCAGGAGATGCAGCAGGGAATGCAGCAGCAGCAGTAGTAACAGGAGAGGCAGCAGCATCATATGCAGAATGAGATGTAGCAGCAGGAGATGAAGAAGAAGGAGCTGCTACAGGCGATTTAGCCGGAGATGCAGAAGGAGGAGATGCAGCAGCAGGAGACCTATCAGGAGATGCAGCAGTAGAAGAAGCAGCAGCAGATGAAGAAGCAAATTCAGCAGATACAGCAGGAGATGCTCTAGCAGGAGATACAGAAGGAGATGTAGCAGAACGAGATGCAGCAGCAGGAGATGCAGCAGCAGGATATGCATGTCAAAGAAGATGCAGCCGCACCAGAGGCAGCACCAGATTCAGCAGGAGTTGCAGCAGCAGGAGATTCAGCAGCAGGAGATGCAGCAGGAAATTCTGCAGAAGAAGATTCAGCAGGAGGTGAAATAGCAACATATGCATCGGCAGTTACAGCAGGAAGTGCAGCAGGAGATTCAGCAGGAGATGCAGTCGAAGATGCCTTCAACATGATATGCAGCTGAAATGCAGAAGCACTAGGTGCATCCGTAGAATATTGAGCAGCTGATGCAGCAGGAAATGGAGATGCTTCTGCAGATGCATCCGCAGATGCATCCGCAGAGGATGCAGCAGGAGATGAAGCAGCAGGCTATACAGCAGCAGGAGATGCTGCAGCAGATGCAGCAGCAGGAGATGCAGGACGACATCAAGTATAAAGAGATGCAACAGCAGCAAGTGTAGCAGGAGATGCATCAGTACATGAAGCATCAGAAAATGGAGCAGCAGATTAAGCAGCAGGAGGTAATGCAGCAGGAGATGCATCAGCAGGTGATGCAGCTGCAGCTGCAGAGGCAGTAGATATAGCAGCAATAGATGCAGCAGCAGATGCATCAGGAGATGCAGATTCAGTAGGAGATGTAGCAACAGAATATGCTGCAGCAGTTGATGCAGCAGGAGATGCAGCAGAAGGAAATGCAGCAGGAGATGCAGCAGAAGGAAATGCAGCAAGATATGCTGCAGGAGGAGATGCAGTAGGATATGAAGCAGGAGATGCAGCAGCAGGAGATGCAGCCGGGGATGCATGTTCAGCAGTAGATTCAGCAGAAACTTCAGAAGGAGATGCAGCAGCAGGAGATTTAGCAGGAAATGCAGCAGTAGATGAAGCAGCAGCATATGCAACAGCAGATGCACCAGATGGAGCAGAAAGAGATGCAGCAGGTGATGGAGCAGCAGATGCAACGGGAAATGGTGCATCAGGAGATATATCCACCAATGCATGAGCAGAGGATGCATCAGGAGATGTAGCAGCAGGAGATACAGGAGGAGGTGATGCCGCAGGAGATGCAGCAAGAGATGCAAAACCAGAAGATGCATCACCAAGAGTTGCAGCAGCACATGCAATATCAGCAGATGCAGCATTAGGAGATGAAGCAGCAGATGCAGCAGCAGGAGATGCAGCAGCAGGAGATACAGAAGCAGGAGATGAAGCAGCAGATGCAGCATCAGGAGGTGCAGGAGGACATCAAGTAATAGGGCTGCTCCTGCTTCCTCATTTTTTTCTGTATCTCCCGCTGCATATTCTGCTGCTGCCTCTGCTGGCGCATTTCCTGCTGATGCATCTCTTGCTACATATCCTTCTTCTGCATCTACTGTTGCTACATTTCCTGCTGAATTTGCTGCTGAATCTGGTGCTGCATCCCCTGCTGCTGATTCTCCTGCTTCTGCATATCCTGCTGCTTTATGCTCTGTTTCATCTACTGCTGCTGCATATCCTCCTACATTTTCTGCTGCTACACTTCCTTCTGCTGCATCTGCTACTGCATCTCCTGCTGCATCTCCTTCTGCTCTATCTCCTGCTGAAAATCCTGCTGCATCTCCTACGGCTGCATCTCCTGCTGCTTAATCTGCTACCACAGTCATATGGTTGCATCTCCTGCTGCTGCATCCCCTGTTGCTGCATCTCCTTCAGAATATCCTGATGATGCAGATGCAGGAGCTGGAGCAGCAGGAGATGCAGAAGGAGATGCAGCAGGAGATGCTCCAGTATATAGGAGATGGAGCAGGGGATACAGCAGCAGGCCAAGCAGCAGTAGATGCAGCAGCAATATATGCAGCAAAAGGAGATGAAGCAGGATAGGACGCATCAGGAGACTAAGCAAGAGGAGATGCATTAGGAGATTCTGCAGCAGGCTATGCAGCAGCTGTAGATGCAGCAGAGAATGGAGCAGTACGAGATTCAGCAGTAGGAGATGGCACAGGAGATGCAGCTGCAGGAGATGCAGCAGCAGATGCAGCATCAGGAGATGCACGAGGACATCCATCAGCAGGAGATGCAGCAGCAGGAGATGCACCAGTAGGCGAATCTACAGCAGATGCAGCAAAAGATGCAGGAGATTCGGCAGCAGGTGATGCAGCAGGTGATGCAGCAGCAGGAGGTGCAGCGAGATATGCAGAGGCAGGAGATGCAGCAGCAGGAGATGTGGTATGAGATGCAGAAGCAGGAGATTCAGCAGCAGATGCAGCAGGAGATGCAGCAGCAAGATAGGCATCCTGAGGAGATAAAGCGGAGATGCTAAAGCAGGAGATTAAGCTACAGGAGATGCATTAGGAGATGCAGTAGCAGCAGATTCAGCATCAGGAGATGCAGCTGCAGTAGATGCAGCAGCAGATTCAGAAGCAGATTCCCTAAGAGATGCAGCAGCAGGAGATTGATAAGCAAAAGATATAGCAGCAGGAGATGCAGCAGCAGGAAATTCAGGAGGAGATGCAGCAGCAGAAGCAGCAGGTAATGCAGCAGCAGTAGATGAAGTAGGCTTAGAAGCAGCTGTAGATGCAGCAGGGATGATGCAAATGATGTAGATGCAGCTGTAGATGCAAGAGCAGGAGATTCAGCAGCAGGAGATGAAGCAGGGGAGATGCATCATCAGATGAATCTGCTGATGCATCAGAGGAAGTTGAGAAGGAGATGCAGCAGCAGAAGATTCAGCAGAGGATGCAGCAGCAATAGATGCAGGTGTAGATCCAGGAGGAGGACATAGAGAAGCAGGAGATGCAGCAGCACATGCAGCAGCAGATGCAGGAGATGAAGCAGTAGGAGAAGCAGCAGGAGGAGATTCAGCAGGAGATGCATCAGGAGATGCATCAAGAGATTAAAACATCAGGAGATGAAGTATTAGGAGGTGCAGCAGTGGATTCAATAGCAGGTGATGCAGCAGGAGGTGCAGCAGGAGATGCAGCAGCAGGAGATGCAGTAGGAGATGATGCAGATGGACCTGTTGCATCAGGAGATGCAGAATGAGGAGCAGAAGGAGATGCAGTAGTAGGAGATGAAGCAGTATAATAAGCAGAATCAGATGCAGCAGTAAGAGATGAATGAGGAAATGCAGCAGCAGATGCAGCAGTAGGAGATGAATGAGGAGATGCAGCAGGAGATGATGCAGAAGCAAGAGATGCAGCAGTAGGAGATTACGCTGGAGATGCATCAGTAGATGATGCAGCAGCAGGAGATGCAGCCGCTGCAGATGCAGGAAGATATTCAACAGCAGATTCAGTAGGAGCTGCAGCAGCAGGAGATGAAGCAGCAGCAGATGCATCAATAGATGCCTATTCATCAGGAGATGCAGCAGGAAGAGGTGCTTCAGCAGGTACAGCTTCATGAGATGTAGCACGAGATACAGAAGGAGATGCTGTAGGAGAAGAGGCAGGAGGAGATGATGCAGCAGACCCAGTAGCAGGAGATGCAGAAGCAGAAGATGCAGCCAGAGATTCTGCAGCAGGAGATGCAGCAGCAGGAGATGCAGCAGGAGATACAGTGGCAAGAGATGTGCAGCGGATTCAGCAGGAGATTCTGCAGCAAGAGATGAAGCCTCAGGATCTGGAGAGAAGAAGATGCAGCAGTCGGAGATGCAGCAGGAGATGCAACAGCAGAAGATACAGCAGCAACAGCAGATGCACAAGAAAATGGAGCAGGAGATGGGGCAGGATAAGATGCAGTACCAGCAGATGCAGCAGGAGATGCAGCGTCTGGAGTTGAAGCACTAGAAGATGCTGCAGAAGATGCAGCAGCAGATGCATCAGGAGAAGCAGGAGCAGGAAATGCAGCAGCAGGAGATGCAGCAGCAGAGATGCAGGAGTAGGAGAGGCAAAAGCAGGAGATGTGGCAGGAAGACATGCAAAAGCTTATGCAGAAGCAGGAGATGCGGCAGCAGGAGAGGCACTATGTGATTCAGCAGGAGATGCAGCAGAAGATAGGAAGCAGGAGATGCAGCAGGAGATGCAGCCGCAGGAGATGCAGGAAATGCATCAGCTGATGCAGGAGGAGGTTTAGCAGGAGGAGATTTATCAGGAGGAGAGGCAGTAGATTCTGCTGCATCTCCTCTGCTGCCTCTCCTACTGCATCTCCTCCTGTCTCATCTTTTGTTGCATCTCCTGCTGCTGTATATCATGGTGCATATCCTCTTGCTACATCTCCGGCTGCATCTCCTGCTGCATCATCTGCTGCAGCATCTTCTGCTGCATCATCTCATACTGAATCTGTATCTCATGATGCATCTGCTGCTGCATCTATTACTGCTGCATCTGCTGCCTCTACAGCTGAAGCTGCATCACCTGCTGCTTCATCACCTGCTGCTTCATCACCTGCTGCATATTCTGCTGCATTTCCTGCTGCTGCTTAATCTGCTGCTCCATTTCCTGATGCTTCATGTACTGCTGCATCTCCTGCTACAATTCCTGCTGCTACATCTCCTGCCACTTGGTGTCCTCCCGCATCTTTTGCTGCTACATGTCCTTCTATATCTACTGCTGCATCTTCTGCTGAATCTTCCGCTGAATCTCCTATTGCAGACTCTCTTACGGTGTTTCCTGCTGCAGAATCTCCTGCTACATTTCCTGCTGATGCATCTCCTGCTGAATTTCCTACCTTTTCATCTCCTGGTGCTGCTTCTCCTGCATCTGCTGCGGCTGCATCTTCTTCTACTGCGTCTCCTGCTACTTCATCTCCTTCTTCTGAATCTCCTGCTGCTCTATTACCTTCTGCATCGACTCCAGCTGCATGTCCTGCTGCTGCATCGACTCCTGCTGCATCTGCTTCTTCATCTCCTGCTGATGCATCTCCTGCTTTTGCATCTCCTTCTGCTGAATCTCCTCCTGAATCTCCAGCGGCATCTCATGCTGCTACATATCCTGCTACATATCCTGACATATCTCCTTCTGAATATGCATCTCCTGCTGCTTCTTTTGCAGTTGAATCTCCTGCTTCTTAAACTGCTGCTGAATCTCCTGCTGCTGCGTCTGCTGCATCATCTCATCTTTCTCCATAATCTACTGTATCTCCTGTTGCTGCATCATATGCAGCTGCATATGTTTAAGAATCTCTTCCTACTGCATCTTCTGCTGAATCTTCATTTCCTGCTGCATCTGCTTCTGCATCACCTGCTGCTGCTGCATCTCCTGCTGCTTCTCCTGCTGCTGCATCAGTTGCTGCTGAATCTCCTGATGAATCTCCTGTGGCATCACATGCTTCTACATATTGTGCTGAATCTCCTGCTGCATCTGCTGCTGCTGCATCTCCTACTGCTGCATCACCCTCTGTATATGCTTCTGCTGCATCTCCTAATGCTGCATCTGGTGCTGCATCTCCTGCTGCTGCTTCTCCTGCTTCATCTCCTGCTGCTGCATCTACTGCTGCATATCCATCTGAATCTCCTGGTGCTGCATTTCCTGCTGATGCATATTCTGCTTCAAGTCCTGCTGCACCATTACTTTCTGCATCTATTCCTGTTGTATTTCCTGCTGATGCATCTCCTGCTGATGCATCTGCTGATACTGCATGTGCTGCTGCCTCTCCTGCTGCATCTCTTGGTGATGCGTCTTCTGGTGTTGCATCTCCTGCTGCATTTCCTGTGGCATCATCTACTCCTGTATCTCCTGCTGCTACATCTCCTGATGCATCCTCTGCTCATGCATCTGCGGATGCATGTCCTGATGCACCATTTCCGGTTGCATCTGCTGCTCCATCCCCTGCTGCATCTCTTTCTGCTCCATCTGGTGCATCTGCTGTTGCATATGCTGCTGCTTCATCTGCTGCTGCATCTCCTGCTATATCTCCTGTTGCTGCATCTCCTTCTGAAGATCTTGCTGAATCTACTGCTGAGTATGCATCCTCTGCTGCACCTCCTGCTGCTGCATCTCCTGCTTCATATCAAACTGCATCTCCTCCTGCAGCATATCTTGCTGCATTTCCTTCTGCTGCATCTCCTGCTGCATCATCTGCTGCAGCATCTTCTGCTGCTACATCTACTGAATCAGCATCTCCTGATGCATCTGCTGCTGCATCTATTGCTACTGCATCTGCTGCCTCTGCAGCTGCAGGTGCATCACCTGCTGCTTCATCACCTGCTGCATTACCTCCTGCTGCATATTCTGCTGCATTTCCTGCTGCTGCTTAATCTGCTGCTCCATTTCCTGATGCTTCATGTACTGCTGCATCTCCTGATACATTTGCTGCTGCTGCATCGCCTTCTACTTGATGTCCTCCTGCATCTCCTGCTGCTGCATCTGCTGCAGCATCTTCTGCTGCTGTATAGCCTTCTGCTTCATCTCCTGCTGCATCCTCTGCGGATGCATCAGCGGATGCATCTGCAGAAGCATCTCCATTTCCTGCTGCATTTGCTGCTCAGTCTTCTACATATGTACCTAGATCTTCTGCTGCATATGGTGCTGCATCTGCTGCTGCTTCTGCTGCTGGTGCATCTCCTGCCTCATATCCTGCTGCTGTGTCTCCTGCTGATGTATGTTTTGATGCATCTCCTGCTGATGCATGTCCTGCTGCATTATCTGCTTCTGCGTCTACTTCTTCTGCATCTCCGGCTCCTGCATCTCCATCTCCAGCAACTACTGTTGCATCAATTGCTGTTGCATCTCTTTTTCATCTCTTCTGATGCATATACTGCTGCATCTGGTGCTGCTGTACCTACTCCTACTGCATTTCCTTTATCATCTCCTCCTGCTGAATCTTCTGCTGCATCTCCTGCTGCTGCATCTCTTGCTGCTACATCTCCTTCTACATCTCCTGCTACAGCATTTCCTGCTTTATCTGCTGCTTCTGCATCTCCTGATACATCCCCTGATGCTTCGTCTCATCCTGCTGCATCTCATGCTGCATCTCCTGCTGCTATATCTCCTTCTGTTTCATATCCTGCCTCTGCATCTCCTAATGAATCTCCTGCTGCTGCATCTCTTGATCCATGTCCTGCTGCTGCATCTCCTCTTTCTGCATCTCCTTTTGCTTCGTCTGCTGCTACATCTCCTGCTCAATCTCATGTTGCACCTTCTATTGAAGCATCTCCTGCGTCATTTCATTCTGCTGCATATCTTACTGCTTCATCTCGTCCTGCATCTTCTGCTGCATGTCCTTGAGCGTCACATGCTGCATCTCCTTCTGCATCACTGCGGATGCATCTCCTGCTCCTGCATAGTCATCTGAATTTCCTGCTGCAGCTCTTTATGAATCTACTACTGCTGCATCTGCTGAATTTGCTACTGCACTTGCAGCTGCTTCATCTACTGCTGCATCTCCTGATAGATCTCCTGCTGCTGCATCTCCTGCTGCTGCATCTGATGCTGCGTCTGATGCTGCTTTCTCTCCTGCTGTAGGTACTGCCGATGAATCTCCTGCTATATTTCCTTCTGCTGCATCATCTTCTCTTCATCTACTACTCTGCACTTCCTGCTGCTGCATCTCCTCCTTCTGCATCTCTTTCTGAATCGCCTGTAGCATCTCCTGCTTCTTCATCTCCTGCTGCTACATCTCCTAGTGCATATGATGCTGCTGCATCTCATGTGGAATCTGCTGCTGCTGCATTCCCTGCTGCATCTCCTGATTCTGCAATTCCTGCATCTCCTGCTACTACATCCACTTATGCTGCATTTCCAGCTGCATCTCCTGATGCTGCAACTCCTTCTGCATCTCATTTCTTGATGCATCTCCTGCTGCATCTCCTCTGTTATTCCTTTCTACATTTGCTGCCTCATTTCCTCATGCACCTGCTGATGCACCTTGTGCTGCTGCATCTCCTGCTTCATCTTCAACTGATGCATCTGTGGCTTTATCACATGATATGTCATCTCCTGCTGCATCTGCTGCAGTATTACCTGATGCAGTATCTGCTGATCCTGCATCTACTGCTGCATTTCCTACTGCATCTGCATTTGCTCTGCTGCTGCTTCATCTCCTGCCAAATCTCCTGCTACATATCCTGCTGTTGCATCTCTTCATCTCCTGCTGCTGCATTTCCTGCTGCATCTTCTGCTGCTGCATCTCCTGCTGATGGGTCTGATGCTGCATCTCTTGCTCTTGCATCTCCTGCTGTATCTCCTGCTGCTGCATTACGTGGTCTATCTCCTCATACTGCATCTCCTCCTGCTGCATATCCTGCTTCTGTATATAGTGCTGCCTTTCCTGCTGCTGCATCTCCTGCTCCTGAATCCCTTTCTGAATCTCCTGTTGCTCTATTACCTTCTGCATCGACTCCTGCTTCATCTGTTTCTGCATCTCCTGCTGATGCACCTCCTGCAAAGCACATCTAACACAAAGTTTTGAATAGGGTACAGAACAGTTACTTTACTTTGCCGAATAAAGCGCTTTAGGAATAGTGTACATTGACTGCAGGGAAGGTGGTAGCATGAAATGCTGCTGCTTCTGAATGTCTTCTCTTATAGCACTTTTAGTGCGAAGTATGACTTCTAGAAGTTTCATTCTAGTCTTCTTCAAAATTTCAGAGCGTTCAGCACAAGTACCACAGGGAAGCTTCTATCATCAAATGCTGGTTCTCGTTAGAGTCTTCTCTTATAGCGCTTTCACTGCAGGCTGTGAAGCACGACTAACACATTTTAGTTTAGGGTAATGAATTGTGACTTAACTGCGCCTGTTAACGCACTTATGGAAAAGTAAGTATTTCAGGCAGTGCAGATGCTTGCATGAAGCTACACCGCTTATTAATGTTTTCTCTTATAGTGCTGTTACTGCAAAAGACGATTTGTAGAACTTTCACTCTAGGCTTATGAACTGTAAGATCAGAATGGCTATTAAAGCCTCATTTCAAGATTTGGGATGGTTCAGCACAAGTACCGCAGGGAAGCTGCTACCATCAAATTTTGGCTCTCTATAGAATCCTTTCATGAAGCGCTGTACTGCCAGCAGCAAAGCACGAAAAACGCAACGTTATTAGCGACTTAATAAAGCCTGATAACGCTTTTTAGGAAAAGTGAATATCTCCAGCAGGGAAAATGTTAGCCTGGAATGCTTCTGCTTGTGGATGTATTCTCTTAGAGCGCTTTCATTGCAGAGCACGACTTGTAGAACTTTCAGTCTAGTCTTGTGTACTGTAAGACCAGAATGGCTACGAAGGCATTACTTCAAAATATCCGAGCATTCAGCACAAGTAACACAGGAAAGTTGTTACCATCAAAAACTGGCTTTCGTTAGTGTCTTCTATGGAAGTGGTTTCTCTGCAAGATGCAGAGAACGACTAACACAACGTTCTTGTATTGGCAAATGAATAGAGACTTAATAGCGCATAATAAGGCGCTTTAGGAAAAGTGAATATCTCCAGCAGGGAAGATGTTAGCATGGAATGCTTCTGCTTCTGAATGTCTTCTCTTAGAGGGCAATCACTGCAAACCAAGATTTATCGAATTCTCCGTCTAGGCTAGTGAACTTTAACATCAGCAAAGCTAGTAAGGCTTCACTTGAAGATTTTGAAAGCGTTCAACAGAAATACCCCTGGGAAGTTGCTTGCATCAAATGGTGTCTCTCGTTCGAATCTTCTCTGGAAGCGCTTTCACTGAGAGGTGCAAAACACGATTAACAATGCCTTTAAGTGTAGGTTAAAGAATAGTGAAATAACAGCGACTAATAACGAGCTTTAGGAAAAGTGACTATCTCCAACAGCGAAGATGTTAGCATGGAATGCTTCTGCTTCTGAATGTCTTCTCTTAAAGGGCAATCACTGCAAACCAAGATTTATCGAATTCTCCGTCTAGGCTAGTGAACTGTAACATCAGCAAAGCTAGTAAGGCTTCACTTGAAGATTTTGAAAGCGTTCAACAGAAATACCCCTGGGAAGTTGCTTGCATCAAATGGTGTCTCTCGTTCGAATCTTCTCTGGAAGCGCTTTCACTGAGAGGTGCAAAACACGATTAACAATGCCTTTAAGTGTAGGTTAAAGAATAGTGAAATAACAGCGACTAATAACGAGCTTTAGGAAAAGTGACTATCTCCAACAGCGAAGATGTTAGCATGGAATGCTGCTGCTTCTGAATGTCTTCTCTTAGAGCGCTTTCACTGCAAAGCAAAACTTGTAGAAGTTTCAGTCTAAGCTTGTGAACTGTAACATCAGAATGGCTGTGAAGGCGTCACTTCCAAATTTCAGAGTGTTCAGCACAAGTACCGCAGGTAAGATGCTACCATGAAATGCTGGCTCTCGTTAGAGTCTTCTGTAGATGCGCTTTCACTGCAAGGTGCAAAGCACGACTAACAGGATGTTTTAGTGTAAGAGAATAAATGGCATCTTAATATTCACAAATTACGGCACTTTAAAAAAAGTGAGCAACTGCCGGAGGGAAGATGCTAGCATGGAACGATGCCTCTTCTGAATGTCTTCTCTTAGAGTGCTTTTTCTGTAAAGCAAGACGTGTAAACGTTTCAGTCTAGTCTTGTATACTGTAACTTCAGAATTGCTCTTAAGGCGTCACATCAATATTTTCAGATCGTTCAGACCAAGAACGGCAGGAAAGCTGCTACCATCAAATTCTGGCTCTCATTTGAGTCTTCTCTTGAAGCGCTTTGACTGCAAGCTGCAAAGCACGACCAGTTGACCGTTTTAGTATAGGGTACTGAATGGTGATTTAACTGCGCCTTTTAAGACGCTTTAGGAAAAGTGAGTAAATTCCACAGGAAAGAAGCTGGCAAGGAATGCTGCTGCTTCTGAATGTGTTCTCTTAGCTCTTTCATTACAAGGGAAGAATTGTAGAACTATCAGTATAAGCTTGCGTACCGTAACATATAAACGGCAAATAAAGCGTCACTTCCAAAATTCAGATCGTTCAGCACAAGAACCGCAGCGAAGCTGCTACCATCAAATACTGGCTCTCGTTAGAGTCTTCTGTGGAAGCTCTTTCATTGCAACGTGGAAAGCACGACTAACAGTACGATTTAGTGTAGGGTACTGAATTGTGACTTAACTGCGCCTATTACGGCGCTTTAGGAAAATGGAAATACGCCCGCAGGGAAGACGCTAGCATGGAAAGCTGCTTCTTCTGAAGGTCTTCTCTTAGAGTGCTTTTTCTCTAAAGCAAGACTTGTAGAGCTTTCAGTGTAGACTTGGTACTGTAACATCAGAATTGATATTAAAGCGTCACTTCAAAATTTCAGAGCATTTAACACACGCACCTGAGGGAAACATGCTACGATTAAATGCTGGCTCTCGTAAGAGACTTTTGTGGAGAGATTTCACTGCAAGCAGCAAAGCAGGACTTAAGAACCGTTTTAGTATAGGGTACTGAATAGTGACTTAACTGCGTCTATTAACCCGCTTTAGGAAAATTAAATTACGCCCGCAGGGAAGTTGCTAGCATGGAATGCTGCTACTTATGAATGTCCTCCCTCATAGCGCTTTTATTACAAAGCAAGACTTGTAGAAATTTCAGTCTGGGCTTGTATACTGTAACTTCAGAATTGCTATTAAGGCATCACTTCAATATTTTCAGATCGTTCAGAACGAGTAACATAGAGAAGTTGCTACCATCAAATGCTGGCTTTAGTCTGAGTCTTCTATGGAAGCGCTTTCACTGCAAGCGGCTAAGCAAGACTTATGGACCGTTTTAGTATAGGGTACTGAATTGTGACTGATCTTCGCCTATGAAGGCTCTTTAGGAAAAGTGAGTAATTCCCAGATGGAAGATGCTAGAATGGAATGCTGATGCTTCTGAATGTGCTCTCGTATAGTGCTTTCACTGCAAAAGAAGACTTGTAGAACATTCAGTCTAGGCTTGTGTACTGCAACATTCGTATGGCTATTAAAGAGTCACTTCCAAATTTCAGAGCGTTCAGAACAAGTAACGCAAGGAAGCTGTTACGATCAAATGCTGGCTCTCCTTAGAGTCTTCTGTGGAAACGATTTCAATACAAGCAGCAACGATTTATGGACCGTTTTAGTATAGCGTACTGAATTGTGTCTTTATTGCACCTATTAAGGTGCTCTAGGAAAAGTGAGCAACTCCCGCAGGCAAGATGCTGGCATGGAATGCTGCTGTTGCTGAATCTTTTCTCTTATAGCTCTTTTACTGCAAAGCAATACGTGTAGAACTTTCAGTCTAGTCTTGTGTTCTGTAACATCAGAATCACAGAATCACAGAATAACCAGGTTGGAAGAGACCCACTGGATCGTCGAGTCCAACCATTCCCACCAATCCCTAAATCATGCTCCTAAGCACCTCATCTACCCTAACCTTAAACACCTCCAGGGACGGTGACTCAACCACCTCCCTTGGCAGACCGTTCCAATGCCTAACCACCCTCTCCCTGAAGAACTTTTTCCTAATCTCAAGCCTAAATCTCCCCTGGCGGAGCTTGAGGCCATTCCCTCCCGTCCTGTCCCCTGTCACTCGGGAGAAGAGGCCAGCACCCTCCTCTCCATAACCTCCCCTCAGGTAGTTGTAGAGAGTAATAAGGTCTCCCCTCAGCCTCCTCTTCTCCAGGCGTCACTTTAAGAGCCTACATCTCCTGCTGCATCTCCAGCTGGTGCATCTGCTGCTTCATCTCTTGCTATTGCATATCCAGTACCATCTCCTGCTGCATTTTCTGCTCCTGCAACTCCTGCTGAATCTGCCTATGCGGCTACCTCTCCTGATGCTGAATCTGCTGCTGCATCTGCTGCTGCATCTGCTGCTGAATCTCCTGCAGCTGTATCATATGCTGATTCTCCTTCTACTGAATCTCCTTCTGCTGCATCTCCTGCTGCATTTTTGCTGCTGCATCTCCTGCTGAATCTCCTGCTGATGCACCTCCTGCTGCTGCATCCCCTGCTGCTGCTTCCTCTGCTGCTGCATAACCTGCTGCTTTATCGTCTGTTTCATCTACTTCTGCTTCTTATCCTGCTACATCTTCTGCTGCTACATTTCCTTCTGCGGCATCTGTTGCTGAATCTCTTACTGCTGCATGTCCTCCTGTTGCATCTCCTGCTGCATCTCCTTCTGCTGTATCTCCTGCTGAAAATCCTGCTGCATCTCCTGCAGCTGAATCCGCTGCCGCAGTGCTGTGATTGTATCTCCTGTTGCTGCATCTCCTGTTGCTGCATCTCCTTCAGAATATCCTGATGATGCAGATGCAGCAGCTGGAGCAGCAGGAGATGCAGGAGAGGCAGCAGGAGATGCCCCAGAATCCAGGAGGTGGAGCAGGGGATACAGCAGCAGGACAAGCAGCAGTAGATGCAGCAGCAATATATGCAGCAAAAGGAGGTGAAGCAGGATAGGAAGCATCAGGAGACTAAACAAGAGGAGATGCATTAGGAGATTCTGCAGCAGGCTATGCAGCAGCAGTAGATGCAGCAGAGAATGAAGCAGCACGAGATTCAGCAGTAGGAGATGGCACAGGAGATGCAGCTGCAGGAGATGCAGCAGCAGATGCAGCATCAGGAGATGCACGAGGACATCCATCAGCAGGAGATGCAGCAGCAGGAGATGCACCAGTAGGCGAATCTACAGCAGATGCAGCAAAAGATGCAGGAGATTCGGCAGCAGGTGATGCAGCAGCAGGAGATGCAGCAGCAGCAGCTGCAGCTGGAAAGGCAGCAGCAGGAGATGCAGCAGAGTTTGCAGCAGCAGGAGATGCAGAAGCAGGAGATCCAGCAAGAAAGCACCATCATAAGATGAATACACAGATACAACAGAAGGATATGGAGCAGGAGATGCAGCAGCAAGATTTGCAGCAGCAAGATTTGCAGTCGCAGATGCAGCAGGAGGTGAAGCAGCAGGAGTTGCAACAGCAGTTGAAGCAGTATCAGGAGATGCAGAGAAGAAGATGCAGAGAATGAGAAGCAGCAGAAGGAGATGCAGCAGGAGACGTAGCCCCAGTAGATGCAGCAAGAGATATAGCAGCAGCAGCAGGATATGTAGTAGGAGATGCAGCAGTATGTGAAGCAGCAGTAGATGTAGCAGCAAATGCTGCAGAGGCAGCAGTAAGTGATTCAGCAGGAAATGCAGCAAGAAGAGAAACGTGGAAGATGCAGCAGAAAGAGATGCTTAAGGAGATCGATTAGGAGAAGATTCAGCAGCAGGAGATAGAGCAGGAGAGAAAGCCGCAAGAGATGTAGCAGGAGATGCAGCAGGAGACGCAATAGGAGCTGCAGTAGCAGGAGATGTAGCAGCAGGATATGTAGCAGGAGATTGAGCGAGAGGAGATGTACCCTGAGATGCACCAGCAGGAGATGCAGCCGCAGCAGATGCAACAGCAGATTCAGAAGCAGATTCCGTAAGAGATGCAGCAGCAGGAGATTGATAAGCAAAATATAGCACCAGGAGATGCAGTAGCTGGAAAATCAGGAGGAGATGCAGCAGCAGCAGAAGCAGCAAGTAATGCAGCAGCAGCAGATGAAGTAGGGTAGGAAGCAGCAGTAGATGCAGCAGGGTATGCAAGAGCAGGAGATTCAGCATCAGGAGATGAAGCAGTGGAGATGCATCATCAGATGAATCCGCTGATGCATCAGAGGTAGTTGCCGACGGAGGTGCAGCAGCAGGAGGTTCAGCAGAGGATGCAGCAGCAATAGATGTAGGAGGAGATCCAGGAGGAGGAGATAGAGCAGCAGGAGATGTAGCAGTAGATGCAGCAGGAGATGCAGGAGATGAAGCAGCAGGTGAAGCAGCAGGAGGAGATTCAGCAGGAGATGCATCAGGAGATGCATCAAGAGATGCAAGCATCAGGAGAGGAAGTATTAGGAGGTGCAGCAAGGGATTCAATAGCAGGTGATGCAGCAGGAGGTGCAGCAGGAGATGCAGCAGCAGGAGGTGCAGCAGCATGAAATGCAGCAGGAATGCAGCAGGGGATTCAGTAGCAGCAGATGCAGTAGCAGATGCAGCAGAAGTAAATTCAGGAGCAGAAGATGTAGCAGGACATGCAGCAGTAGTAGATATAAGAGAGGATGCAGAAGTAGGGGATACAGCAGCAGAAGATGCATATTCAGCAGGCGGTGCAGCAGGAGATGCAGCAGCATATTCAGCAGCACATTCAGCAGAAGATGCAGAAGCAGGAGATTCAGCAGCAGGAGATGAAGAATCAGCAGATGCCGCAGCAGATACAGAAGCACATTCAGCAGGAGATGCAGTAGCAGGAGATGCAGCAGTGTATGCAGCAGCAGCAGCTGGAGCATCAGGTGATGCACGAGGACATTAAAAATCAGAAGGTGAAATAACAGGAGATGCAGCAGTAGATTAATGTACAGCAGATGCACCAAAAGACGCAGGAGATGCAGCAGCAGGAGATGCAGCTGGAGATGCAGCAGAAGTAAATTGAGCAAGATATACAGAAGCAGGAGATGCATCAACGGGAGATGTGGCATGAGAGGCAGAAGAAGGAGATCCTGCAGCAGATGCAGTAGCATATGCGGCACCAGCAGATGCAGCAGCAGGAGATGAAACAGCAGATGCATCAGCAGGAGATTCAGCAGCAGGAGATGCAGCAGGTGGAGATGCAGCATCAGGAGATGCATCAGCAATTGAGGAGGGGATTCCGTAGGAGGTGCTGCAGCAGCAGATGCAGGAGATGCAGCAGTCAAAGATGCATCAGCAGGAGATGCATCAGCAGGAGATGAAGCAGAAGATGCCGCAGCAGAAGATGCAGCAGCAGAAGATGTAGTAGGAGATGCAGCAGCAGCAGATGCAGCAGGAGATAAAGCGTTAGACACTGCAGCAGGAGATGAAGTAGCAGGAGATGCAGCAGGAGATGCTGCAGCAGATGCATCAGGAGGAGATGCATCAGGAGATGACTATTCCGAAGGAGATGCATCAGGAGATGTAACAGGTTATGTAGCAGCAGCAGATGTTGCAGGAGATTCAGGCGGAGATTCAGCAGCAGGAGATGCAAGAGGAGGAGATGCCACCGCAAAAGATCCAGCAGCAGATTCAGCAGCAGATTCAGCAGGAAATGCAGTAGCAGCATATGCAGCAGTAGATAAAGCAGGAGATGCAACAGCAGGGGATGCAGCAGCAGATTCAGCAGCAAATTCTGCAGGAAATGCAGCAAAATGAGATACAGGAGCAGATGCAGTAAGAGATGCAGATTAAGCAGTAGATGCAGCAGGAAAAGATGCTTCGGCTGATACAGCAGCAGGAGATGAGCAGGCGATGAGCAGGAGATTGAGCAGGAGATGCAGTAGGAGGCGAGGCAGGAGGTGATGATGAAGCAGAAACAGAAGCAGGAGATGCAGACGCAGAAGATGCAGCAGGAGATGCAGAAGCAGAAACAGAAGCAGGAGATGCATTGGTAGTAGATAGAGCAGGGGATTCGGCGGCAGGAGATGCGGCAGGAGATAGAGCAGGAGATGCAGAGAAAAGAGATGAAGCAGGAGGAGATGCAGCGGCAGGAGATGCAGCAGTAGATGCAGATTCAGCAGGAGATTCATCAGCAGAAGAATCTGCAGCAGATTCACAGTAGGAGGTGCAGGAGCAGGAGATGCAGAAGGAGATGGGCAGAAATAGATGCAGCAGGAGAAGCCGCAGTAGGAGATGCAACAGAAGATGCAGGAGGAGGAGATGCAGCAGGAAATGCAGTAGCAGCAGATACAGCAGCAGGAGATGCAGCAGCAGAAGATGCAGCAAGATATATAGCAGCAGGAATTGCAGCAGGAGATGCAGTAGCAAGAGATGTAGCATTATCATAGGATGCATTAGAGGATGCAGCAGCAGGATGTGCAGCAGCAGGAGGTGCAGGAGGATATGCATGAACAGGAGAATCAGTATGAGGTACAGCAGGAAATGCAGCAGCAGGATATGTAGCTGGAGATTCAGCAGTAAATGAAGCAGCAGCAGAGCAGCAGCAGATGCAGCAGGAAATGCAGCAGGAGATGCAGCAGCAGGAGATGCCCAGCAGATGCAGAAGGAGATGAAATATCAGGAGATGAAGCTCCAGATGCATCAGCTGAAGATGAAGCAGGAGATGCAGCAGAACGAGATGCATCAGCAGACGCAGCAGGAGATGCAAGAGGAGGTGAGGCAGATGATGTAGCAAGAAATACTTTAGAAGATGCAGCAGGAAATATATTCAGGATATGCAGGAGAAGTAGATGAAGCAGGAGATGAAGCAGAAGGAGATGCAGCAGTAGGAGATGCATCAGCAGATGTAGAAGCAGATGCAGCAGGAGAAGCAAGAGGAGATGCAGCAGCAGGAGATGCTGCAGTAGACGTAGCATGAGGAGATGCAGCACCAGGAGACACAGCAGGAGGTGATGCAGCAGGTAATACAGCAGCAGGAGATGCAGCAAAAGATGCAGCTAGAGATACAGCAGCAGGAAATACAGCAGTATATAAAGAAGCAGAGGATGCAGTAGCAGGAGATGCAGCAGGAGTTTCAGCATGAGATTCAGCAGCAGAAGATGCAGCAGCAGGAGATGTAGCAGCAGGAGATGAGCAGCAGGTGATGTAGCAGCAGAAGATGCTGCAGCAGATGTACAGGAGGAGATGCAGCAGCAGGAGACTTAGCAGGAGGTTATGCAGCAGGAGATGCAGCAGGAGATTCTGTAACAGGAGTTTCAGCAGGAGATGCAGCAGGAGATTCTATAGCAGAAGATTCAGCAGGAGATGCAGCAGGAGTTGCAGCAGCAGGATATGTAGCACCAAGAAATGCAGCAGGAGATGAAGGAGGAGATGCAGCAGCAGGAAATTCAGCAGCAGGAGATGCAGCAGGAAATTTAGCAGCAGGAAATTCAGCAGCAGGAGATGAAGCAGCAGGAGATATAGCAGCAGCAGATGAAGCAGGAGAGGTAACAGGAGCTTCAGGAGGAGATTTAGCAGGAGGAAATGCAGCTGCAAGAGATGCAGCAGGAGATACAGCACCAGCAGATGCAGAAGGAGATGCCGCTGCAGATGCAGAAGGAGATGCAGTAACAGGATATTCAGCAGAAACAGATGCAGCAGGAGATGCAGCAGCAGATGAAGCAAGAGATAGAGAAGAAGACAGAGCAAGAGCGGATGCAGCAGCAGGAGATGCAGCAGGATATACATATTCAGCAGGAGATGCATCAGGAAATGTAGTAGCAGGAGATGCATCAGGAGATGCATATTCTTAGGGAGATGTAGCGGGATATGTAGCAGCATGAGATGCCATGGGAGATATAAAAGGAGATACAGCAGATCGAGATGCAAGAGGAGGAGTTGAAGTAGCAGGAAATGCAGTCTCAGCAGATCCAGCAGCAGGTGATTCAGCAGGTTATGCAGCAGCAGGCACAGCAGTAGGAGATGCAGAAGGAGATTCAGCAACAGGAAATGCAGCAGGAGATGAAGCATCAGATAGAGCAGGTGGAGATGCAGCAGCAGATGCAGCAGCAGGAGATGCAGCAGCATGAGCTGAAGCAGCAGGAGATGAAGCAGAATATGCATCAGCAGGAAATGCAGCACCAAATATTCAGACGGAGATGCAGCAGCAGGAGATGCAGAAGCAGATGTTGCAGTAGGTGCAGCACCAGCAGATGCAGCAACAGGAGATGCAGCAGAAGGAGATGCTACAACAGCACATGTACAAGGTAATGCAGCAGTAGGAGATGCAGCAGTAAATGATGCAGCAGGAGATTCAGCAGTAGGAGATTCAGCGAGATATGTAGAAGCATGAGATGCAGCAGGAGATTCATCAGGAGATTCAGCAGCAACTGATGCAGCAGCAGGAGAAGCAGCAGGAGATGCAGCAGCAGAAGGAGATGCAGAAGCAGATGCAGCAGGAAATGAAGATTCAGCAGTAGATGCAGTAGGAAGAGATTCTTCAACATATGCAGCAGCATGATATGATGCAGCAACAGGAGATACAGCAGGTTATGGAGAAAGAGGAGATGATGCAGAAGACGAAGCAGCAGGAGATTCAGCAGCAGGAGATTCAGCAGCTGGAGATTCAGCAGTAGGAGAAGCAGCAGGAGATGCATATTCAGAAGGAGATACGTCAGGAGATGTAGCAGGATATGCAGCAGCATGAGATGCCACCAGAGATTCAGGAGGAGATTCAGCAGAAGGAGATGCAAGACCAGGAGATGAAGCAGCAGGAGATGCAGAAGCAGGCTATACAGCAGCAGTAGATGAAGCAGCAGATGCAGCAGCAGGAAATGCAGGAAGACATCAAGTAGAAGGAGATGCAGCAGCAGCAAATGTAGCAGTAGATGCAGCAGGAAATGGAGCAGCAGAATAAGGAGATGCAGCATCAGGAATTGCAGCAGAATATGCAGCAGGAGGTAATGCAGCAGGTGATGAAGCAGCAGGTGATGCAGCTGCAGCTGAAGATGCAGCAGATGCAGCAGCAGTAGATGCAGCAGCAGATGCATCAGGAGATGCTGATTCAGTAGATGTAGCAGCAGAAGGTGCTGCAGCAGATGATGCAGCAGAAGATGCAGCAGAAGGAAATGCATCAATATATGCTGCAGGAGATATGAATAGGATATGAAGCAGGAGATGCAGAAGCAAGAGATGCAGCAGGGGATGCATATTCAGCAGTAGATTCAGCAGGAACATCAGAAGAAGATGCAGCAGCAGGAGATTTGGCAGGAGATGCAGCAGTAGATGAAGCAGCCGCAGATGCAGCAGCAAATTCAGCAGATGAAGCAGTAGTAGATTCATAAATAACTGCAGCAGGAAATGCAGATGAATATGCAGGAGCAGGAGATACAGCAGGAGATGCATCTGCAGGTGATGCAGAAGGAGATGCAGCAGGTGACGCTCAAGGACATGCAGCAGGTGACGCTCAAGGAGATGAAGCAGCAAGATATGCAGCAGAAGGAGATGGCGCAGGAGATGCTTCAATAGAAGGTGCAACATGAGATACAGCAAGAGATGCAGCAGCAAACAAAGCAAAAGGAGATGCAGAAAGAGGAGATGCAGCAGCAGGACATGGATCAAGAGATGAAGCAGCAGGAGATACATTAAGAGATGCAGTAGCAGGATATGAAACAGCATGAGCTATAGTAGCAGGAGATGCAGCATGAGATGCAGCAGGATGAGATGAAGCAGCAGAGGATGTATCAGGAGATGCAGAAGCAGCAGATACAGCAGGAGATGCTGTAGCAGGAGATGCAGAAGGAGATGTAGCAGAAGGAGATGCAGCAGCAGGAGATGCAGCAGCAGGAGATGCAGTAAAATATGCACCAGCAGGAGATTCAGCAGGAGGAGATGCAACAGGAAATGCAACAGGAGGAGGTACAGCAGCACAAGATGCAGCAGTATATGCAGCAGAAGGAGATGAATGAGAGATGCAGCAGAAGAGATGAATAAGAGATGCAGCAGCAATTGATGCAGAAGGAGGTGTTGGAGCCGGAGATGCAGAAGAAGTAGATGCAGAAGCAGGAGATGCAGCAGGACATGCATCAGCAGCAGATGCAGCAAAACATACATCAGCAGGAGACACAACAGCAAGATATGAGGCAGGAGATGCACCAGCAGCAGAAGCGGCAGCAGATGCAGCACCATATGCAGCAGAAGATGCAGAACCATATTAAGCAGAAGATGCAGATTCAGCAGGAATAGATGCAGCAGCAGATGCATCAGGAGATGCAGATTCAGTAGGAGATGATGCAGCAGGATGTGCTTCAGTAGATAATGAAGCAGGAGATGCAGCAGAAGGAAATGCAGCAAGATATGCTGCAGGAGGAGATGCAGTAGGATATGAAGCAGGAGATGCAGCAGCAGGAGATGCAGCAGGGGATGCATATTCAGCAATAGATTCAGCAGGATCTTCAGAAGGAGATGCAGTAGCAGGAGATTTAACAGGAGATGCAGCAGTAGATGAACCAGATGGAGCAGAAAGAGATGCAGAAGGGGATGGAGCAGCAGATGCAACGGGAAATGGTGCATCAGGAGATGCATCCGCAGATGCATGAGCAGAGGATGCATCAGCAGATGTAGCAGCAGGAGATACAGGAGCACGAGATGAAGCAAGAGATGCAGCATCAGTAAATGCAGGAAGGATTCAAGTAATAGGCGCTGCTCCTGCTTCCTCATTTTTTTCTATATCTCCCACTGCAACTTCTGCTGCTTCCTCTTCTGGTGCATTTCCTACTGATGCATCTCCTGCTGCATCTCCTGCTTCTGCATCTATTGTTGCTACATTTCCTGCTGAATTTGCTGCTGAATCTACTGCTGCATCCCCTGCTGCTGATTCTCCTGCTTCTGCATATCCTGCTGCTTTATGCTCTGTTTCATCTACTGCTGCTGCATATCCTCCTATATCTTCTGCTGCTACACTTCCTTCTGCTGCATCTGCTACTGCATCTCATGCTGCATCTCCTTCTGCTCTATCTCCTGCTGAAAATCCTGCTGCATCTCCTACGGCTGCATCTCCTGCTGCTTAATCTGCTACCACAGTCATATGGTTGCATCTCCTGCTGCTGAATGTCCTGCTGCTGCATCTCCTTCAGAATATCCTGATGATGCAGATGCAGCAGCTGGAGCAGCAGGAGATGCAGAAGGAGATGCAGCAGGAGATGCCCCAGCAGGAGATGGAGCAGGGGACACAGCAGCGTGCCAAGCAGCAGTAGATGCAGCAGCAATATATGCAGCAAAAGGAGATGAAGCAGGATAGGACGCATCAGGAGACTAAGCAAGAGGAGATGCATTAGGAGATTCTGCAGCAGGCTATGCAGCAGCTGTAGATGCAGCAGAGAATGGAGCAGTACGAGATTCAGCAGTAGGAGATGGCACAGGAGATGCAGCTGCAGGAGATGCAGCAGCAGATGCAGCATCAGGAGATGCACGAGGACATCCATCAGCAGGAGATGCAGCAGCAGGAGATGCACCAGTAGGCGAATCTACAGCAGATGCAGCAAAAGATGCAGGAGATTCGGCAGCAGGTGATGCAGCAGGTGATGCAGCAGCAGGAGGTGCAGCGAGATATGCAGAGGCAGGAGATGCAGCAGCAGGAGATGTGGTATGAGATGCAGAAGCAGGAGATTCAGCAGCAGATGCAGCAGGAGATGCAGCACCTGCAGATGCAGCAGCAGGAGATGAAGTATCAAATGCATGAGCAGGAAATGCAGCAGTAGGAAATGCAGCAAGAGGAGATGCAGCAGGAGTTGCAGCAGGAGATGCAGCAGTAGAAAATGCATCAGGAAATGCATCAGCAGCCACAGCAGCAGGAGATAAAGCAGCAGCAGCTGCAGCTGGAAATGCAACAGCAGGAGATGCAGCAGAATTTTCAGCAGCAGGAGATGCAGAAGCAGGAGATTCAGCAGGAAAACACCATCATAAGATGAATCCGCCGACGCAACAGGAGGATATGAAGCAGGAGATGCAGCCGCAAGAGATGTAGCAGGGATGCAGCTGCAAGAGATGCAGCAGGAGATGCATTAGGAGATGCAGTAGCAGGAGATGTAGCAGCAGGATATGCAGCAAGAGACTGAGCAAGAGGAGATGTACCCTGAGATGCAGCAGCAGGAAATCACAGAATCACAGAATCACAGAATGACCAGGTTGGAAGAGACCCACTGGATCGTCGAGTCCAACCATTCCCACCAATCCCTAAATCATGCTCCTAAGCACCTCATCCACCCTAACCTTAAACACCTCCAGGGACGGTGACTCAACCACCTCCCTTGGCAGACCGTTCCAATGCCTAACCACCCTCTCTGTGAAGAATTTCTTCCTAATCTCAAGCCTAAATCTCCCCTGGCGGAGCTTGAGGCCATTCCCTCTCGTCCTGTCCCCTGTCACTTGGGAGAAGAGGCCAGCTCCCTCCTCTCCACAACCTCCCCTCAGGTAGTTGTAGAGAGTAATAAGGTCTCCCCTCAGCCTCCAGGCTAAACAACCCCAGCTCTCTCAGCCGCTCCTCGTAAGATATGTTCTCCAGCCCCTTCACCAGCTTTGTTGCCCTTCTCTGGACTCGCTCCAGAGCCTCAACATCCTTCTTGTGGTGAGGGGCCCAGAACTGAACACAGTACTCGAGGTGCGGTCTCACCAGTGCCGAGTACAGGGGGAGAATAACCTCCCTGGACCTGCTGGGCACGCCATTCCTGATACAAGTCAGGATGCCATTGGCCTTCTTGGCCACCTGGGCACACTGCTGACTCGTGTTCAGTCGGTTATCAACCAGCACCCCCAGGTCCTTCTCCTCCTGGCAGCTTTCCAGCCAGGTCTCTCCTAGTTTGTACTTCTTCTTAGGGTTGTTGTGCCCCAAGTGCAGGACCCGGCATTTGGCCTTGTTAAACCTCATGTCGTTGGTCTCAGCCCAGCAGTCCAGCCTGTTCAGATCCCTTTGCAGAGCCTCCCGACCCTCCAGCAGATCGACACTTCCTCCCAGCTTGGTGTCATCTGCAAACTTGCTAAGGGAGCACTCAATGCCTTCATCCAGGTCGTTGATAAAGACATTAAACAGGACTGGACCCAGGACTGAGCCCTGGTGAACCCCACTTGTCACTGGCCTCCAACTGGAACTCCATCCAGCTGGAGCGGGATGATATAGAATGCAGCGGGAGATATAGAAGCAGACGAAGCAGCAGTAGATGTAGGAGCAAGATAGGCCTCAGAAGGAGATAAAGCACGAGATGCAAAACCAGGAGATTAAGCTACGGGAGATGCATTAGGAGATGTAGTATCAGGAGATACAGCATCAGGAGATGCAGCTGCAGTGGATGCAGGAGCAGATTCAGAAGCAGATTCCGTAAGAGATGCAGCATCAGGAGATGAATCAGGGGAGATGCATTATCAGATGAATCTGCTGATGCATCAGAGGAAGTTGCAGAAGGAGATGCAGCAGCAGGAGGTTCAGCAGAGGATGCAGCAGCAATCGATGCAGGTGTAGATCCAGGAGGAGGACATAGAGAACAGGAGATGCAGCAGCACATGCAGCAGCACATGCAGCAGCAGATGCAGGAGATGAAGCAGTAGGAGAAGCAGCAGGAGGAGATTGAGCAGGAGATGCATCAGGAGGTGCATCAGCAGGAGATGCAGCATTAGGAGATGTACCAGTGGATGCAGCAGCAGGAGATGCAGCAGGGGATTCAGTAGAAGGTGATGCAGCAGCAGATGCAGCAGAAGTGAATTCAGCAGCAGAAGATGCAGCAGTGTATGCAGCAGCAGCAGATGGAGCATCAGGTGATGCAGAAGGACATCAAAAAATCAGAAGATGAAGGGACAGGAGATGCAGCAGTAGATTAATCTACAGCAGATGCACCAAAAGATGCAAGAGATGCAGCAGCAGGAGATGCAGCTGGAGATGCAGCAGCAATAGATTGAGCAAGATATACAGAATCAGGAGATACATCAGCGGGAGATGTGGCATGAGAGGCAGAAGAAGAAGATCCTGCAGCAGATGCAGTAGCATATGCAGCACCAGCAAATGCAGCATCAGGAGTTCAGCAGCAGGAGATGCAGCAGGTGGAGATTCAGCAACAGGAGATGCATCAGTAAATGCAGCGGCAGGATATGCAGCAGCTGGAGATGCAGCAGATTATGCAGCAGCAGGAGATGCAGCAGGAGATGTGGTAGGATTAGATTTAGCAGGAGATGCAGCAGGAGATGATGCAGATGGACCTGCAGCAGCAGGAGATGCAGTAGTAGGAGATGAAGCAGTATATGAAGCAGCAGTAGATGCAGCAGAAAATACTGCAGATACACCAGTAGGAGATGAATCAGAATATGCAGGAGGTGATGATGCAGAAGCAAGGGATGCAGCAGCAGGGGATTACACAGGACATGCATCAGTAGATGATGCAGCAGAAGGAGATGCAGCCGCTGCAGATGCATCAATAGATGCATATTCATCAGGAGATGCAGCAGGATGAGATGCTTCAGCAGGTACAGACTCATGTGCTGTAGCACGAGATAAAGAAGGAGATGCTGTAGGAGAAGAGGGAGGAGGAGATGATGCAGCAGACCCAGGAGCAGGAGATGCACAAGCAGAAGATGCAGCCGCAGGAGATGCAGGAAATGCATCAGCTGATGCAGGAGGAGATTTAGCTGGAGGAGATTTAGCAGGAGGAGAGGCAGCAGCAGGAGATGCAGCATGAGACGCAGCAGCAGGAAATGCAGCAGTAGATTCTGCTGCATCTCTTCTGCTGCCTCTCCTACTGCATCTCCTCCTGTTTCATCTTTTGTTGCATCTCCTGCTGCTGTATATCATGGTGCATATCCTCTTGCTACATCTCCTGCTGCATCTCCTCCTGCATCTTCTGCTAGTGCATGTTCTGCTGCATTTCCTGCTGATGCATATACTGCTGCTGTATTTCCTGATGCATCTCTTTCTGCTTTATCTTTTTCTGCATATCCTGCTACATCTCGTCCTGCTGGATCTCCCGCTTAATCTCCTACTACATCTTCAGCATATGCTGGTGCTGTTTCACCTATTGCTGCATCTCCTGTTATTACATCTGCTGCTGCAACTCCTGCTACTTCATCTGCTGCTGAATCTACATCTCCTCTTTCGTCTGCTGCCTGCATCTCCTGCTGCTGCATCTCCTGCTGCTGCATCTCCTGCTACAACTCCTTCTGCAGCATCTACTCTTGCATCTCCTTCTTCTGCATCTCTTGAGGTATATTCTGCTGCATTTCCTTCTGCATCCTCTGCTGCATCTTTTGTGGCTTCATCTCCTGCTGCTGTATCTCCTGCTGAAGAATGGCCTTCTGCTATATCTCCTGCTGCTGCATCTCCTTCTGAATGTGATGCTGAATCTACTGCTGAACATGCATTCCCTGCTGCTGCATTACCGGCTGCAATCTCCTCCTGCAGCATATCTTGCTGCATTTCCTTCTGCTGCATCTCTTGCTGCATCTCCTTCTGCGGAATCTCCTGCTGTGTCATCTGCAGCAGCATATTCTGCTGCTGCATCTCCTACTGAATCTGCATCTCATGATGCATCTCCTGCTGCATCTATTGCAGCTGCATCTCCTGCTGATGCATCTTCTGCTGCTGCAACTTCTGCTGAATTTCTGGCTACTGCATCTCCTTAATCTGCTGCTGCATCTGCTGCTGATTCATGTACTGCTGCATCTCCTGCTACAATTCCTGCTGCTACGTCTCCTGCCACTTGATGTCCTCCAGCATCTCCTGCTGCTGCATCTTCTGCTGCATTTCCGGCTGCTGCATTTTCATCTACTACATCTCCTTAATCTGCTGCTGCATCTGCTGCTGATTCATGTACTGCTGCATCTCCTGCTACAATTCAGCATATGCTGGTGCTGTTTCACCTATTGCTGCATCTCATGTTATTACATCTGCTGCTGCAACTCCTGCTACTTCATCTGCTGCTGAATCCGGCTGCTGCATTTCCAACTCGATGTCCTCCAGCATCTCCTGCTGCTGCATCCTCTGCTCATGCATCTGCAGATGCATCTGCAGAAGTATCTCCATTTCCTGCTCTATCTGCTGCTCAATCTTCTACTGATGCATATAGTGCTTCTGCATTTCCTCCTGAAGGCATCTGCGGCTGCATCTCCTGCTGCTACATCACCTGCTGAATCTCCTCTTGCCCTTCCTGCTGTAACCTCTGATGCATATGTTGCTACTTCGTCTCCTGATGCATCTCCTACTGTATCTCCTGCTGAATCTTCTTCTGCAGAATCTCCTCTTGCAACTCCTGCTGCTGTATCTCCTGCTGCATCTCCTACTACATCTCCTGCTGCATCTCCTACTACATCTCCTGCTGCTGAATCTCCTGCTGCATCTTCTGCTGAATCTTCTGTTGAATCTACTGCTGCATCTGATACTGCATGTGCTGCTGCATCTCCTGCTTCATCACTTGGGGCTGCGTGTTCTGGTGTTGCATCTCCTGCTGCATCTCCTGCAGCATCACCTGCTCCGGTATCTCCTGCTGCTACATCTGCTGATGCATCCTCTGCTCATGCATCTGCAGATGCATCTTCTGATCAGACATTTCCCGTTGCATCTGCTGCTCCATCCCCTGCTGCATCTCCTTCTGCTCCATCTGGTTCATGTGATGTTGCATATGCTGCTGCTTCATCTACTGCTGCATCTCCTGTTAAATCTCCTGCTGCTGCATCTTCTTCTGAAGTTTCTGCTGAATCTACTGCTGAATATGCATCTCCTGCTGCATCTCCTGCTGCTGCATCTCCTGCTTCATATCCTACTGCATCTCCTCCTGCAGCATATCTTGCTGCATTTCCTTCTGCTGCATCTCCTGCTGCATCATCTGCTGCAGCATCTTCTGCTGCTACATCTCCTACTGAATCTGCATCTATTACTGCTGCATCTGCTACCTCTGCAGCTGCAGCTGCATCTCCTGCTGTTGCATCACCTTACTGCATTTCCTGCTGCTGCTTAATCTGCTGCTCCATTTCTTATGCTTCATGTACTACTGCATCTCCTGGTACATTTGCTGCTGCTGCATCTCTTTATACTTGATGTCCTCCTGCATCTCCTGCTGCTGTATAGCCTGCTGCTTCATTTCCTGCTGCATCTTCTGTGGATGCATCTGCGGATGCATCTGCAGAAGTATCTCCATTTCCTGCTGCATCTCCTGCTCAGTCTTCTACGGATGCATCTAGTGCTTCTGCATTTCAGCTGAATATCCTGTTGAAGGCATCTGCGGCTGCATCTCCTGCTGCTACATCTCCTGCTGAATCTCCTGCTGCACTTCCTGCTGTAACTGCTGATGCATATGTTGCTATTTCATCTCCTGCTGCATCTCCTGCTGAATCTTCTGCAGAATCTCCTCCAGCATCTCCTGCTACAATTACTGCTGATGTATCTCCTGCTGCATCTGCTACTACATCCCCTGCTGCTGAATCTCCTTCTATATCTCCGGATGCATCTCCTGCTGCATCTTCTGCTAGTGCATGTTCTGCTGCATTTCCTGCTGATGCATATCCTGCTGCTGTATTTCTTGATGAATCTCTTTCTGCTTTATATTTTTCTGCATATCCTGCTGCATCTCTTCCTGCTGGATCTCCTGCTTAATCTCCTCCTACTACATCTTCAGCATATGCTGCTGCATCTGGTGCTGCTTCACATATTGCTGCATCTCCTGCTATTGCATCTGCTGCTGCAACTCCTGCTACTTCATCTGTTGCTGCATCTCCTGTTACTTTATCTGCTGCTGAATCTGCATCTCCTCTTTCGTCTGCTGCCTGCATCTCCTGCTGATGCATCTCCTCTTGCTGCATCATCTGCTGCATTTCCGGCTGCTGCATTTCCGTCTACTGCATCTCCTTAATCTGCTGCTGCATCTGCTGCTGATTCATGTACTGCTGCATCTCCTGCTACAATTCCTGCTGCTACATCTCCTGCAACTCGATGTCCTCCAGCATCTCCTGCTGCTGCATCCTCTGCTCATGCATCTGCAGATGCATCTGCAGATGTATCTCCATTTCCTGCTCCATCTGCTGCTCAATCTTCTACTGATGCATCTAGTGCTTCTGCATTTCCTCCTGAAGGCTTCGGCGGCTGCATCTCCTGCTGCTACATCACCTCCTGAATCTCCTGTTGCCCTTCCTGTTGTAACCCCTGATGCATATGTTGCTATTTCATCTCCTACTGCATCTCCTGCTGAATCTTCTTCTGCAGAATCTCCACCTGCCACTCTTGCTAATCTATCTGCTGCATCTCCTACTACATCTCCTGCTGCTGAATCTGCTTCTATATCTCCTGCTGCATCTTCTGCTGAATCTCCTGCTGCAGACTTTCCTACGGTGTTTCCTGCTTCAGAATCTCCTGCCACATTTCCTGCTGATGCATCTCCTGCTGAATCTCCTGCCTCTTCATCTCCTGGTGCTGCTTCTCCTGCATCTGCTGCTGCTGCATCTTCTTCTACTGCTTCTCCTGCTACTGCATCTCCTTCTGCATCTCCCGCTGCTACATCTCCTTCTGCATTTCCTGCTTCTGCATCTCCTGCTACTTCATCTCATGCTGCATCTCCTGCTATGCACCTCATGCTGCTGCATCTGCTGTTGCATATCCTGCTGCATCTCCTGCAGCATCTCCTGCTGCTGCAGTTCCTGCTGCATCTCATCCTGCATCACCTGCTGCTGCATCTTCTGCTGCTTCTGGTGTTGCTACATCTCCTGCTGCACCTGCTGCTGCATCTTCTGCTGCATCTCCAGCTTCATCTTCTGCTGCTGCATCTCCTTCGGTATCTTCTGCAGTTTCATATCCTGCTGCATCTACTCTGCTACATCTCCTGAATCTGCTCTTGTAGCTGCTGCTACTTCATGTACTGCTGCATCTCCTGCTACATCTCCTACTGCTGCATCTCCTGCTGCACTTGTATCTACATTTCTAGTTTATCTCCTGCTGCAACTCCTGCAGCATCTCCTGCTGCTGCGTTTCCTGAATCTGCTCTTGTAGCTGCTGCTATTTCATGTACTCCTGCATCTCCTGCTGCCGTATCTCCTGCTACATGCTCTGCTGATGCATCTGCGGATGCATCTACTGATGCTGAATATCCTGCTACATCTGCTGCTGAATCTCCTGCTACTGAATCACCTGCTGCTGCATCTCCTACTGCATATGCTGCTGAATGCATTTGCAGCTGCACCTCCTGCTGCTGCATTTCCTGCTGCTGCGTCTCCTGCTGAATTTCCTGCTGCAACGGCTGCTGCATCTACTGCTATTTCATCTACTGCTGCATCTCCTACATCTCCTGCTGCCTCATACTTTTCTATATGTCCTGCTGCATCTACTGATGCTGCCTCTGCTGGTGCATCTGCTGCTGATCTATCTCCTACTCCATTTCTTTTTGCTGCATCCCCTGCTGCATCCCCTACTGCTGCATCTGCAGCATATGCTGCTTCATCTAGTGCTGTATCACCTACTGCTGCAAGCCCTGCTAAATTTCCTGCTGCTGCATCTGCTGCTACATCACCTGCTGCAGCATCTCCTGTTTAATCTCCTGAAGCATCTCCTGCTGCATTCTCTGCTGGTGCATCTCCTCCTGCATTTCCTGCTGGTGCATCTCCTGCCTCATATGCTGCTGCTGTGTCTCCTGCTGATGTATGTTTTGCTGCATCTCCTGCTGATGCATCTACTCCTGCATCTCCTGCTTCTGCATCTACTTCTTCTGCATCTACTTTTTCGGCATCTCTGGCTCCAGAATCTCCTGCTTCATCAATTGCTGCTGCATCTCTTATGCATCTCCTTCTGCTGCATATACTGCTGCATCCGCTGCTCCTGTACCTCATCCTGAGTCATCTCCTGTTCCATCTCTTCCCGCTGCATTTCCTGCTTAATCTATTCCTGCTGCATCTCCTGCTTAATCTCTTCCTGCTGATGCATCATCTCCTTTTGCATCTCCTGCTATGGCATCTCTGGCTGTATCTGCTGCTTCTGCAACTCCTGATACATCCCCTACTGCTTCATCTCACCCTGCTGCATCTCATGCTGCATGTCCTGCTCCTATATCTCCTGCTGCTTCATATCCTGCTATTGCATCTCCTAATTAATCTCCAGAACCTTCATCTCCTGCTGCTGCATCTCTTGATCCATGTCTTGCTGCTTCATCTCCTGTTTCTGCATCTCCTTCTGCTTCGTCTGCTGCTGAATCTTAATCTGCTGTATCTCATGTTGCACCTTCTATTGAAGCATCTCCTGTGTCATCTCATTATGCTGCATATCCTGCTGCTGAATCTCGTTCTGCATCTCCTGCTGCATCTCCTTGAGCGTCACCTACTGCATCTCCTTCTGCATCACCTGCAGATGTATCTCCTCCTGCTGCATCTCCTGCCAAATTAGCTGCTGCTGCATCTGCTTCTAAATGTACGTTATAAGTTTCTACTTTAGCTGCCGTATCTCCTGGTGCATCTGATGATGCACCTCCTGTTGCTGCATCTCCCTCTTCACCTTCCACTGATGCATCTGTGGCTTCATCACCTCATATGTCATCTCCTGCTGCATGTGCTGCAGTATTTCCTGCGGCAGCATCTCCTGCTTCTACGTCTGCTGTTGCATTTCCTGCTGCATCTGCTGCTGCTCTGCTGCTGCTTCATCTCCCGCCAAATCTCCTGCTACATATCCTGCTGCTGCACCTCTTAATGCATCTGATGATAATGCTTCATCTCCTGGTACTGCATCTCCTGCTAAACCTACTGCTGCTGCATTTCCTGCTGCATCTCCTGCTGCTGAATCTCCTGCTGCTGCGTCAGCTGCATCATCTCCTCTTTCTCCATAACCTGCTGCATCTCCTGTTGCTGCATCATATCATGCTGCTGCATATGTTGAAGAATCTCTTCCTACTGCATCTGCTGCTGCATCTTCATTTCCTGCTGCATCTGCTTCTGCATCTCCTTCTGCTGCTGCATCTCCTGCTGCTACTCCTGCTGCTGCATCAGTTGCTACTGAATCTCCTGATGAATCTCCTGCGGCATCTCATGCTTCTACATATCATGCTGAATCTCCTGCTGCTTAATCTCCTGCCTCATCTGCTGCTGCTGCATCTCCTAATGCTGTATCAAGGTCTGCATTTGCTGCTGCACCATCTCCTTCTGCTGCATCTCTTGTTGCTGCATCTGCTGCTGCATCTCCTGCTTCATCTCCTGCTGCTGCATCTCCTGCTGCATCTCCATCTGAATTTCTTGCTGCTGCATTTACCTGCTGATGCATATTCTGCTTCAACTCCTGCTGCTGCATTACATTCTGCATCTATTCCTGTTGTATTTCCTGCTGCTGCATCTCCTTCTGATGCATCTACTGCTTCATCTCCTGCTGCTGCATCTGCTGATACTGCATGTGCTGTTGCATCTCCTGCTGCATCTCTTGGTGCTGCATCTTCTTGTGTTGCATCTCCTGCTGCATCTCCTGCGGCATCACCTGCTCCTGTATCTTCTGCTGCTACATCTCCTGATGCATCCTTAGCTCATGCATCTGCAGATGCATCTCCTGATGCACCATTTCCCGTTGCATCTGCTGCTCCATCCCCTGCTGCATCTCCTTCTGCTCCATCTGGTGCATGTGATGTTGCATATGCTGCTGCTTCATCTACTGTTGCATCTCCTGCCAAATCTCCTGCTGCTGCATCATCTTCTGATGATCCTGCTGAATCTACTGCTGAATATGCATCCCCGGCTGCACCTCCTGCTGCTGCATCTGCTGCTTCATATCCTACCGCATCTCCTCCTGCAGCATATCTTGCTGCATTACCTCCTGCTGCATATTCTGCTGCATTTCCTGATGCTGCATCTCCTTAATCTGCTGCTCCATTTCCTGATGCTTCATGTACTGCTGCATCTCCTGATACATTTACTGCTGCTGCATCTGCTGCTTCATCTCCAGCTGCTGCATAGCCTACTGCTTCATCTCCTGCTGCATCCTCTGCGGATGCATCAGCGGATGCATCTGCAGAAGCATCTCCATTTCCTGCTGCATCTGCTGTCAATCTTCTACATATGCACCTAGAGCTTCTGCATTTCAGCTGCATATCCTGTTGAAGGCATCTGCGGCTGCATCTCCTCCTGATACATCTCCTGCTGCTACATATCCTGCTGTAACTGTGGATGCATATGTTGCTACTTCATGTCCTGCTGCATCTCCTGCTGAATCTTCTTCTGCAGAATCTCCTCCAGTATCTCCTGCTACAATTCTGGCTGATGTATCTCCTGCTGCATCTCCTACTACATCCCCTGCTGCTGAATCTCTTTCTATATCTCCTGCTGCATTTTCTACTGAATCTCCTGCTGCACAATCTCCTACAGAATTTCCTGCTGCACAATCTGCTGATGCATTTCCTGCTGATGCATCCCCTCCTAAATCTCCTGCTGCTGCAACTCCTGCCGAACCTGCTGCTGCCTCTGGTACGGCTGCATCTTCTTTTCCTGCATCTCCTGCTGCTGCATCTCCGGCTGATTTCCTGCTGCATTTCCTTCTCTTGAATCTCCTGGTGCATGTCCTGGTGCATCACCTGCTGATTATGCATCTCCTGCTACATCTCCTGCTGATACACCTCATGCAGCTGCAGCTGCTGCTGCATATCCTGCTGCATCTGCTGTTGCCAAATCACTTGCTGTTGCATATCATACTGAAATTCCAGCAGCATCTCCTGCTGATGCAATTCCTGCTGCATCTCATCCTGCATCTTTTGCTGCTGCATCTGCTGCTGCTTCTGCTGATGCTACATTTCCAGATGCATCTGCTGCTTCATCTGATGCTGTATCTCCTGCTGCATATGGTTCTGCATCTTCTGCTGCATATGGTGCTACATCTGCTGCTGCTTCTGCTGCTGGTGCATCTCCTGCCTCATATCCTGCTGCTGTGTCTCCTGCTGCTGTATGTTTTGCTGCATCTCCTGCTGATGCATGTCCTGCTGCATCTTCCGCATCTTCATCTGTTTCTGCATCTCCGGCTCCGGCATCTCCTGTTGCATCTCTTATTCATCTCTTTCTGCTGTATATACTGCTGCATCTGGTGCTGCTGTACCTCCTCCTGCTGCATTTCCTGTTTCATCTCCTCCTGCTTCATCTCCTGCTGAATCTCTTCCTACTGCATCTCCTGTTCCACCTCCTGCTGCTGAATCTCCTGCTGCTGCATCTCCTTCTGCTACATCTCCTTCTGCATCTCCTGCTACAGCATCTCCTGCTGTATCTGCTGCTTCTGTATCTCCTGATACATCCCATGCTGCTTCTTCTCATCCTGCTGCATCTCATGCTGTATCTCCTGCTGCTATAGCTACTGCTCTTTCATATCCTGCTACTGCATCTCTTAATGAATCTCCTGCTGCTTCATCTCTTGATCCATGTCCTGCTGCTGCATCTCCTGTTTCTGCATCTCCTTTTGCTTCGTCTGCTGCTACATCTCCTGCTGTATCTCATGTTGCACTTTCTATTGAAGCATCTCCTGCCTCATTTCCTTCTGCTGCATATCTTGCTGCTTCATCTCATTCTGCTTCTCCTGCTGCATCTCCTTGAGCATCACCTGCTGCATCTCCTTGAGCGTCACCTGCTGCATCTCTTTCTGCATCACCTGCAGATGCATCGCCTGATCCTCCATATTCATCTGCATTTCCTGCTGCAGCTCTTTATGTATCTACTACTGCATCTGCTGAATTTGCTGCTGCATCTGCTGCTGCTTCGTCTACTGCTGCATCTCCTGATTGATCTCCTGCTGCTGCATCTCCTGATGAATTAGCTGCTTCTGCATCTGCTTCTACATGTATGTTATAACTTTCTACATTTGCTGCCTCATCTCCTGGTCCATATGCTGATGCATCTCCTGCTGCTGCATCTCCTACTTCATCTTCACCTGCTGCATCTGTGGCTTCATTACCTCATATGTCATCTCCTGCTGCATCTGCTGCAGTATTTCCTGCTGCAGTATCTCCTGATCCTGCATCTACTGCTGCATTTCCTGCAAAACAAATCTTAAGAGGAGCGGCTGAGAGAGCTGGGGTTGTTCAGCTTGGAGAAGAGGAGGCTGAGGGGAGACCTTATTATACTCTACAACTACCTGAGGGGAGGTTATGGAGAGGAGGGAGCTGGCCTCTTTTCCAAAGTAACAGGGACAGAACGAGAGGGAATGGCCTCAAGCGCTGCCAGGGGAGATTTAAACTTGAGATTAGGAAAAAGTTATTCACGAGTGGGTGGTTAGGCATTGGAACGGTCTGCCAAGGGAGGTGGTTGAGTCATCGTCCTTGGAGGTGTTTAAGGTGAGGGTGGATGAGGTGCTTAAGAGCATGATTTAGGGATTGGTGGGAATGGTTGGACTCGACGATCCAGTGGGTCTCTTCCAACCTGGTCATACTGTGATTCTGTGATTCTGTGATCTGCTGCTGCTCTGCTGCTGCTTCAGCTAATGCCAAATCTCCTGCTACATATCCTGCTGCTGCACCGCCTAATGCATCTCATGATAATGCTTCATCTCCTTCTACTGCATCTCCTGCTGCATTTACTGCTGCTGCATTTCCTGCTGCATCTTCTGCTGCTGCATCTCCTGCTGATGGGTCTTATGCAGCATCTTATGCTCTTGCATCTCCTGCTGCATCTCCTGCTGCTGCATTTCCTGCTCTATCTCCTCCTACTGCATCTCCACCTGCTGCATATCCTGCTTCTGTATATACTGCTGCCTTTCCTGCAGCTGCATCTGCTGCTGCTGAATCTCTTTCTGCATCTCCTTCTTCTGAATCTCCTGCTGCTCTATCACCTTCTGCATCGACTCCCGCTGCATGTCCTGCTGCTGCATCGACTCCTGCTGCATCTGCTTCTGCATCTCCTGCTGCTTCATCTCCTGCTCTTGCACTACCTTCTGCTGAATCGCCTCCTGAATCTCCAGCGGCATCTCATGCTGCTACATATCCTACTACATCTCTTGACGTATCTCCTTCTGAATATGCATCTCCTGCTGCATCTCCTGCTGCTGATTCTACTGCTGCTGCATCTCCTGCTGCTGAATCTCCTGCTGCTGTGTCTGCTGCATCATCTCCTCTTTCTCCATAACCTGCTGCATCTCCTGTTGCTGCATCATATGATGCTGCTGCATATGTTGAAGAATCTCTTCCTACTGCATCTTTTGCTGAATCTTCATTTCCTGCTGCATCTGCTTCTGCATCTCCTGCTGCATCTCGTGCTGCTGCACCAGTTGCTGCTGAATCTCCTGATGAATCTCCTGCGGCATCTCATGCTTCTACATATCATGCTGAATCTCCTGCTGCTGAATCTCCTGCTGCATCTGCTGCTGCTGCATCTCCTAATGCTGCATCACCTTCTGCATGTGCTCCTGCAGCATCTCCTTCTGCTGCAACTCCTTCTACTGCATCTCCTGTTGCTGCATCTGCTGCTGCATCTGCTGCTTCATTATCTGCTGCTGCACCTCCTGCGGCATCTTTGTCTGAATCTGTAGGTGCTGCATTTCCTGCTGATGCATATTGTGCTTCAACTCCTGCTGCTGCATTACCTTCTGCATCTATTCCTGTTGTATTTCCTGCTGCTGCATCTCCTGCTGACACATCTCCTGCTTCACCTACTGCTGCTGCATCTGCTGATACTGCATGTGCTGTTGCATCTTCTACTGCTTCTCTTGGTGCTGCATCTTCTTGTGTTGCTTCTCCTGCTGCATCTCCTGTGGCATCACCTGATCCTGTATCTCCTGCTGCTACATCTCCTAATGCATCTTCTGCGCATGCATCTGTTGATGCATCTCCTGATGCACATGCTGCTGTTGCACATGCTGCTGCTTCATCTACTGGTGCATCTCCTGCTAAATCTCCTGCTGCTGCATCTCCTTCTGAAGTTTCTGTGAAGCAAAAGGAGATGCAAAACCAGGAGATGCAGCAGCAGGACATGGATCAAGAGGTGAAGCAGCAGGAGATTCATTAGGAGATGCAGTAACAGGATATGAAAGAGCAGGAGCTATAGCAGCAGGAGATGCAGCCTGAGATGCAGCAGGATGAGACGAAGCAGCAGGGGATGTATCAGGAGATGCAGCAGCAGGAGATACAGCAGGAGATGCTGTAGCAGGAGTTGCAGAAGGAGATGTAGCAGGAAATGCAGCAGCAGGAGATGCAGCAGCAGGAGATGCAGCAGGAGATGCAGCAGCAGAAGTAACAGGAGATGCAGCAGCATCATATGCACTAGGAGATGTAGCAGCAGGAGATGAAGGAGCAGGAATTGCTACAGGCGATTCAGCAGGAAAAGTAGAGGGAGGAGATGCAGTAGCAGGAGGTGCAGCGTAGTAGATGAAGAGAAGATGCAGCAGAAGGAAATATAGCAGGATATTCATCATGCAGAATGAGAGAAAGAAGCACCAGATGCAGCATCAGATGCAGCAGCAGGAGATACAGCAGCAGGAGATCAATCACGAGATGCAGGAGTAGATGAAGCAGCAGCAGATGAAGCAGTAGTGTATTCATAAAGATCTGCAGCAGGAAATGCAGATGAATATGCAGGAGCAGGAGATACAGCAGGAGATGAATCTGCAGGTGATGCAGAAGGAGATGCAGCAGGTGACACTCAAGGAGATGCAGCAGGTGATGCTCAAAAAGATGAAGCAGCAAGATATGCAGCAGCAGGTGATGACGCAGGAGGTGCTTCAATAGAAGGTGCAACATGAGATAGAGCAGGAGATGCAGCAGCAGATGAAGCAAAAGGAGATGCAGAAACAGGAGATGCAGTAGCAGGATATGGATCTAGAGAAGAAGCAGCATGAGATTCATTAGGAGATGCAGTAGCAGGATATGAAACAGCAGGAGATATAGCAGCAGGAGATGCAGCAGGATGAGACGAAGCAGCAAGGGATGTATCAGGAGATGCAGAAGCAGGAGATACAGCAGGAGATGCTGTAGCAGGAGATGCAGAAGGAGATGTAGCAGAAGGAGATAGAGCAGGAGGAGATGGGACAGGAGATGCAGAAGGAGGAGATTCAGTGGGAGATGCAGCAGGAGGGTATGCAAGAGGAGATGCAGCAGGAGGAGGTACAGCAGCACCAGATGCAGCAGTATATTCAGCAGTAGGAGATGAATAAGGGATGCAGCAGCAATTGATTCAGCAGGAGATGCTGGTGCTGGAGAAGCAGAAGAAGTAGATGCAGAAGCAGGAGATGCAGCAGGACATGCATCAGCAGGAGATGCAGCACCAAGAGATTCAGACAGAGATGCAGCAGCAGGAGATGCAGAAGCAGGAAACACAACAGGAACAGATGCAGAAGGTAATGCAGCAGCAGGAGTTGAAGCAGAATATGCATGAGCAGGAAATGCAGCACCAAGAGATTCTGACGGAGATGCAGCAGGAGATGCAGCAGGTGCAGCACCAGCAGATGCAGCAATAGGAGATGCAGCAGAAGGAGATTCTGCAGCAGCACATGCAGAAAGTGATGCAGCTGTAGGAGATGCAGCAGCAGCTGAGGCATCAGGAGATTCAGCTGCAGGAGATTCAGCATGATATGTAGAAGCATGAGATGCCGCAGGAGATTCATCAGGAGATTCAGCAGCAACTGATGCAGCAGCTGGAGATGAAGCAGGAGATGCAACAGTAGATGAAGCAGAAGCATATGCAACAGCAGATGCACCAGATGGAGTAGAAAGAGATGCAGCACGGGATGGAGCAGCAGATGCAACGGGAAATGGTGCATCAGTGAGATGTATCCGCCGATGCATGAGCAGAGGATACATCAGGAGATGTAGCAGCAGGAGATACAGGAGCAGGTGATGCCGCAGGAGATGCAGCAGGAGCTGCAACACCAGAAGATGCAGCACCAAGAGATGCAGCAGCACATGCAGTATCAGCAGATGCAGCAGTAGGAGATGAAGCAGCAGATGCGTCAGCAGGAGATGCAGCAGCAGGAAATACAACAGGAATAGATGCAGAAGGTAATGCAGCAGCAGGAGTTGAAGCAGAATATGAATCAGCAGGAAATGCTACAGCAAGAGATTCAGACGGAGATGCAGCAGGAGGTGTAGCAGCTGAAGATGAAGCAGCAGATTCAGCAGCAGATGCAGCAACTGGAGATACAGCAGAAGTAGATGCTTGCAGCAGCACATGCAGAAGGTGATGCAGCAGTAGGAGATGCAGCAGCAGCAGAGGCATCAGGAGATTCAGCAGCAGGAGATTCAGCATGATATGTAGAAGCATGAGATGCCGCAGGAGATTCAGCAGCAACTGATGCAGCAGCAGGAGAAGCAGCAGGAGACGCAGCAGCAGCAGGAGATGCAGAAGCAGATGCAGCAAGAAATGAAGATTCAGCAGAAGATGCAACAGGAAGAGATACTACAACATATTACGCAGCATCATATGTTGCAGCAACAGGAGATACAGCAGGTTATGGAGAAAGAGGAGATGATGCAGCAGACGCAGCAGCAGGAGATTCAACAGCAGGAGATTAAGAAGCAGGAGATTCAACTGCAAAAAAAGCAGCAGGAGATGCATGTTCAGAAGGAGATATGTCAGGAGATGTAGCAGGATATGTAGCAGCATAAGATGCCGCCGGAGATTCAGGAGGAGATTCAGCAGAAGGTAGTGCAAGAGCAGGATATGAAGCAGCAGGAGATGCAGATTTAGCAGGAGATTCAGAAGAAGGAGATGCAGAAGCATATGAAGCAGGAGGAGATGCAGCAGCAGGACATGCAGCAGGAGTCGATGCAGAAGGTAATAGAGCAGCAGGAGATTCAGAAGAAGGAGATGCAGAAAGAGATTCAGCAGCAGGAGATGCAGTAGCATGAAAGGCAGCAGTATTTAGAGAAGCAGGATATTCATCAGGAGGAGATGCAGTAGGAGGAGACAGAGCAGGTAATACAGCAGGAGGACATGCAGCAGGAGATGCAAGAGCAAGAGATGCTGCATCAGACCCATCAGCAGGAGATGTAGTAGCAGAAGATGCAACAGGAAATGCAGCAGCAGTAGGTACAGCAGGAGATGCAGTAGCAGGAGATGAAGCATTATCATGAGATGCATTAAGAGGTGCAGCAGCAGGATATGTAGCAGATTTGGCATTAGCTGAAGCAGCAGCAGAGCAGCAGCAGATGCAGCAGGAAATGCAGTAGGAGATGCAGGATCAGCAGATACTACAGCAGGAAATACTGCAGCAGATGCAGCAGGAGATGACATATCAGGTGATGAAGCCAGAGATGTAGCAGCTGAAGATCAAGCAGGAGATGCAGCAGCAGGAGGTGCATCACCAGATGCATCAGGAGATGAGGCAGCAAACGTAGAAAGTTATAACGTACATGCAGAAGCAGATGCAGAAGCAGCTAATTCAGCAGGAGATGCAGCAGCAGGAGATGCAGAAGTAGATGTAGCAGGAAATGCAGATTCAGCAGGAGAAGCAATAGGAAGAGAATCTTCAGCAGATACAGCAGGATGTGAAGGATGACGAGATGTAGCAGGATATAGAGCAGCAGCAGATGCATCAGCAGATGAAGCAGGCAATGCAGCAAGAGATGCAGCAGCAGAGATGTAGCCGCAGATGCATCAGAAGCAGATTCAACAGGAGATGCAGCAGCAGCAGCAGATTCCGCAGGAGATGCATCAGCAGTAGATGCAGAAGGAGTTGCAGCATCAGGAGATGAAGCAGGAAATGCAGCAGTAGGGGATGTAGTAGCAGGAGACACAGAAGGAGATGCAGAAGGAGCTGCAGCATCAGGAGATGCAGCAGCAGCAGAAGTAAGAGGAGATGCAGCAGCATCATATGCACTAGGACATGTAGCAGCAGGAGACAAAGAAGCAGGAGATGCTACAGGCGATTCAGCCATAGATGCAGAAGGATGAGATGCAGCAGCAGGAAATATAGCATGAGATGCAGCCGCAGTAAATGCATCAAGAGAGAAAGTAGCAGCAGAGGCAGCAGCAGATGCAGTGGAAGCGCATGCAACAGCAGATGCAGCAGCAGGAGACCTATCAGGAGATGCAGCAGTAGATGAAGCAGCAGGAGATGCAGCAGCAAATTCAGCAGATACAGCAGGAGATGCTGTAGCAGGAGATGCAGAAGGAGATGTAGCAGACGAGATGCAGCAGCAGGATATGCAGTAAAAGAAGATGCACCTGCACCAGAGGCAGCAGCAGATTCAGCAGGAGTTGCAGCAGCAGGAGATTCAGCAACAGGAGATGCAGCATCAGGAGATTCAGGAGTAGATGCATCAGCAGGAAATGCATCAGCAGATTCTGCAGCAGGAAATTCCGTATAAGATTCTGCAGCAGGAGATTCAGGAGAAAATGCAGCAGGAGATGCAGCAGGAGATATAGAAGGTGATTCATCAGCAGGGGATGCAGTAGGAGATGCAGCAGGAGATACATCAGCAGGAATTGTAGCAGGAGATGCTGGAGGAGATTCTGCAGAAGAAGATTCAGCAGGAGATGCAGCAGGAGATGAAATAGCAACATATGCATCAGCAGTTACAGCAGGAAGTGTAGCAGGAGATTAAGGAGGAGATGCAGCCGTAGATGCCTTCAACAGGATAAGCAGCTGAAATGCAGAAGAACTAGGTGCATCCGTAGAAGACTGAGCAGCAGAGGCAGCAGGAAAAGGATATACTCTGCAAGTGCATCCGCAGATGCATGAGCAGAGGATGCAGCAGAAGATGAATCAGCAGGCTATACAGCAGCAGGAGATGCTGCAGCAGATGCAGCAGCAGGAGATGCAGGAGGACTTCAAGTAGAATGAGATGCAGCAGCAGCAAGTGTAGCAGGAGATGCAGCAGCACATGAAGCATCAGGAAATGGAGCAGTACATTAATTAGATGCAGCAGTACATGAAGCATCAGATTAAGCAGCAGGAGGTAATGCAGCAAGTGATGCAGCATCAGATGATACAGCTGCAGCTGCAGAGGCAGCAGATGTAGCAGGAATAGATGCAGCAGCTGATGCATCAGGAGATGCAGATTCAGTAGGAGATGTAGTAGGAGAAGATACTGCAGCAGATGATGCAGCAGGAGATGCAGCAGAAGGAAATGCAGCAAGATATGCTGCAGGAGGAGATGCAGTAGGATATGAAGCAGGAGATGCAGCAGCAGGAGACGCAGCCGGGGATGCATGTTCAGCAGTAGATTCAGCAGAAACTTCAGGAGATGCAGCAGCAGGAGATTTAGCCGGAGATGCAGCAGTAGATGAAGCAGCAGGATATGCAACAGCAGATGCACCAGATGGAGCAGAAAGAGATGCAGCAGGGGATGGAGCAGCAGATGCAATTGGAAATGACACATGAGGAGATGTATCCGCAGATGCATGAGCAGAGGATGCATCAGCAGATGTAGCAGCAGGAGATACAGAAGCACGAGATGAAGCAGCAGATGCAGCATCAGGAGATGAAGAAGGCCATCAAGTAATAGGGGCTGCTCCTGCTTTCTCATTTTTTCTATATCTCCCGCTGCATATTCTGCTGCTGCCTCTGCTGGCGCATTTCCTGCTGATGCATCTCCTACTACATATCCTTCTTCTGCATCTACTGTTGCTACATTTCCTGCTGAATTTGCTGCTGAATCTGCTGCTGCATCCCCTGCTGCTGATTCTCCTGCTTCTGCATATCCTGCTGCTTTATGCTCTGTTTCATCTACTGCTGCTGCATATCCTCCTACATCTTCTGCTGCTACACTTCCTTCTGCTGCATCTGCTACTGCATCTCCTGCTGCATCTCCTTCTGCTCTATCTCTTGCTGAAAATCCTGCGGCATCTCCTACGGCTGCATCTCCTGCTGCTTAATCTGCTACCACAGTCATATGGTTGCATCTCCTGCTGCTGAATGTCCTGCTGCTGCATCTCCTTCAGAATATCCTGATGATGCAGATGCAGCAGCTGGAGCAGCAAGAGATGCAGCCTCAGGAGATGCAGCAGGAGATGCTCCAGTATATAGGAGATGGAGCAGGGGATACAGCAGCGTGCCAAGCAGCAGTAGATGCAGCAGCAATATATGCAGCAAAAGGAGATGAAGCAAGATAGGAAGCATCAGGAGACTAAGGAAGAGGAGATGCATTAGGAGATTCGGCAGCAGGCTATGCAGCAGCAGTAGATGCAGCAGAGAATGGAGCAGCACGAGATTCAGCAGTAGGAGATGGCACAGGAGATGCAGCTGCAGGAGATGCAGCAGCAGATGCAGCATCAGGAGATGCACGAGGACATCCATCAGCAGGAGATGCAGCAGCAAGCGATGCACCAGGAGGCAAATCTACAGCAGATGCAGCAAAAGATGCAGGAGATTTGGCAGCAGGTGATGCAGCAGCAGGAGATGCAGCGAGATATGCAGAAGCAGGAGATGCAGCAGCAGGAGATGTGGTATGAGATGCAGAAGCAGGAGAGTCAGCAGCAGATGCAGCAGGAGATGCCGCACCTGCAGATGCAGCAGCAGGAGATGACATATCAGATGCAGGAGCAGGAAATGCAGCAGCAGGATATGCAACAAGAGACTGAACAAGAGGAGATGTATCCCGAGATGCAGCAGGAGGAAATGCAGCGAGAGATATAGAAGCCGTAACTAAAGCTTTATTTCATATCCTGGTTCTGTTCAGATAAACAACATTAATTTATTTTTAATCTTAATGCGCATCAGAGTCTTGTTGCTCAGTTCCAAACAGCAACTTTTCACTGACCCCACCTTCCCTCCTCGACTCTCAGAAAGGGAAAACTAGGTAAGTATCAGGCATTGTAGGCAGCACTAGTCATAAGCTGGATATAGGACAGATTCCCAGTACTAAGAGGTAGTGACTCTCTGCATCACTTGCTGCTGCATCACCTGCTGCATTACCTCCTGCTGCATATTCTGCTGCATTTCCTGCTGCTGCTTAATCTACTGCTCTATTTCATGATGTTTCATGTACTGCTGCATCTCCTTAATCTTCTGCTCCATTTCCTGATGCTTCATGTACTGCAGCATCTCCTGCTACACTTGCTGCTGCTGCATCTCTTTCTACTTGATGTCCTCCGGCATCTCCTGCTGCTGCATCTCCTGCTTCATCACCAGCTGCTGTATAGCCTGCTGCTTCATGGACTGCTGCATCTCCTTAATCTTCTGCTCCATTTCCTGATGCTTCATGTACTGCTGCATCTCCTGCTACACTTGCTGCTGCTGCATCTCCTTCTACTTGATGTCCTCCTGCATCTCCTGCTGCTGCATCTGCTGCTTCATCTCCTTCTGCATCTTCTGAGGATGCATCTGCGGATGCATCTCCAGAAGCATCTCCATTTCCTGCTGCATCTGATGCTCAATCTTCTACAGATGCATCTAGTGCTTCTGCATTTCAGCTGCATATCAACTTAAAGACATCTGCGGCTACATCTCCTGCTGCTACATCTCCTGCTGTACTTCCTGCGGTAACTGCTGATTCATATGTTGCTATTTCATCTCCTGCTGCATCTCCTGCTGAATCTACTTCTGCAGAATCTCCTCCAGCATCTCCTGCTAAAATTACTGCTGGTGTATCTCCTGCTGCATCTCCTAGTACATCCCCTGCTGCTGAATCTCCTTCTATATCTCCGGATGCATCTCCTGCTGCATCTTCTGCTAGTGCATGTCCTGCTGCATATCCTGCTGATGCATATCCTGCTGCTGTATTTCCTGATGCATCTCTTTCTTCTTTATCTTTTTCTGCATATCCTGCTGCATCTCTTCCTGCTGGATCTCCTGCTTAATCTCCTCCTACTACATCTTCAGCATATGCTGCTGCATCTGGTGCTGCTTCACATATTGCTGCATCTCCTGCTATTGCATCTGCTGCTGCAACTACTGCTACTTCATCTGCTGCTGCATCTCCTGTACTTCATCTGTTGCTGAATCTGCATCTCCTCTTTCGTCTGCTGCCTGCATCTCCTGCTGCTGAATCTCCTGCTGCTGCATCTGCTGGTGCTGCACATGCTACTGCATCTGCTGCAGGATCTTCTTCTTCTGCCTCTCATGCCACATCTCTTGCTGCTGCATCTTTTGGTGCATCTGCTGTAGATTAATCTACTGCTGCATCTCCTCTTGCTTCATCTTCTGATTTTTTGATGTCCTTCTGCATCACCTGATGCTCCATCTGCTGCTGCTGCTGCATACACTGCTGCATCTTCTGCTGCTGAATTCACTTCTGCTGCATCTGCTGCTGCATCACCTTCTACTGAATCCCCTGATGCATCTCCTGCTGCTGCATCCACTGGTACATCTCCTAATGCTGCATCTCCTGCTGATGCACCTCCTGATGCATCTCCTGCTCAATCTCCTCCTGCTGCTTCTCCTACTGCTTCATCTCCTGCATCTGCTGCTGCGTGTGCTGCTGCATCTCCTGCTTCTCTATGTCCTCCTCCTGGATCTCCACCTGCATCTATTGCTGCTGCATCCTCTGCTGAACCTCCTGCTGCTGCATCTCCTTCTGCAACTTCCTCTGATGCATCAGCAGATTGATCTGATGACGCATCTCCCCGGCTTCATCTCCTGCTGCTGAATCTCCTGCTCTTGCATACCCTGCTGCATCTACAGCTGCTTCTAAGCCTACTTCATCTACTGCTGCTGCATTACCTGCTGCTTCTGCTGCTGCATCTCCTCCTGAATTTCCTGCTGCTGCATCTCCTGCTGCTATATCTTTTGCTTATCAATCTCCTGCTGCTGCATCTCTTATGGAATCTGCTTCTGAATCTGCTCCTGTATCTACTGCTGCTGCATCTCTTGATGCTGTATCTACTACTGCATCTCCAGCACCTGCATCTCCTGTGCCATCTCCTACTGCTGAATCTCGTGCTGCTCCATTCTCTGCTGCATCTACTGCTGCTGCATAGCCTGCTGCCGAATCTCCTAATGCATCTCCTCTTGTTTAGTCTCCTGATGCTTCCTATTCTGCTTCATCTCCTTTTGCTGCACATATATTGCTGCTACATCTACTGCTGCTTGGCACGCTGCTGTATCTCCTGCTCCATCTCCTGCTGGGGCATCTCCTGCTGCATCTCCTGCTGCTCCAGCTGCTGCATCTCCACCATCAGGATATTCTGAAGGAGATGCAGCAACAGGAGATGCAGCAGCAGGAGATGCAACCACAGCACTGTGGCAGCAGATTCAGCTGCAGGAGATGCAGCCGTAGGAGATGCAGCAGGATTTTCAGCAGGAGATAGAGCAGAAGGAGATGCAGCATGAGATGCAGTAGCAGATGCAGCAGAAGGAAGTGTAGCAGCAGAAGAGGTAGGAGGATATGCAGCAGCAGTAGATGAAACAGACCATAAAGCAGCAGGAGATGCAGAAGCAGGAGAATCAGCAGCAGGGGATGCAGCAGCAGATTCAGCAGCAAATTCAGCAGGAAATGTAGCAACAATAGATGAAGAAGAAGGATATGTAGCAGGAGATGCATCAGCAGGAAATGCGCCAGCAGAGGCAGCAGCAGAATATGCAGCGAGAGATATAGAAAAAATGAGAATGCAGGAGCAGCCCTATTACTTGATGTCCTTCTGCATCTCCTGCTGTTGCATCTGCTGCTTCATCTCGTGCTCCTGTATCTCCTGCTGCTACATCTGCTGATGCATCCTCTGCTCATGCATCTGCGGATGCATCTCCTGATGCACCATTTCCCGTTGCATCTGCTGCTCCATCCCCTGCTGCATCTCTTTCTGCTCCATCTGGTGCATCTGCTGTTGCATATGCTGCTGCTTCATCTACTGCTGCTTCATCTACTGCTGCATCTCCGGCTATATCTCCTGATGCTGCATCTCCTTCTGAACTTTCTGCTGAATCTACTGCTGAATATGCATCCCCTGCTGCATCTCCTTCTGCTGCATCTTCTGCTGCATCATCTGCTGCAGCACCTTCTGCTGCTACATCTCCTACTGAATCTGTATCTCCTGATGCATCTGCTGCTGCATCTATTGCTGCCGCATCTGCTGCCTCTGCAGCTACACCTGCATCACCTCCTTATGCATATTCTGCTGCATTTCCTGCTGCTGCTTAATCAGCTGCTCCATTTCCTGATGCTTCATGTACTGCTGCATCTCCTGCTACATTTGCTGCTGCTGCATCTCATTCTACTTGAATTCCTCCTGCATCTCCTGCTGCTGCATCTGCTGCTTCATCTCCTGCTGCTGTATAGACAGCTGCTTCATCTCTTGCTACATCTTCTGCTGGATCTCTTGCCTCTTCATCTCCTGCTGCTGCAATTCCTGCTGAATCTGCTGCTGCCTCTGGTGTACCTGCATCTTTTCCTGCATCTCCTGCTGCTGCATCTCCGACTGATTTCCTGCTGCATTTCCTTCTCTTGAATCTCCTGGTGCATATGCTGGTGCATCACCTGCTGAATATGCACCTCCTGCTACATCTCCTGCTGATACACCTCATGCAGCTGCAGCTGCTGCTGCATATCCTGCTGCATCTGCTGTTGCCAAGTCTCTTGCTGCTGCATATCCTACTGAATTTCCAGCAGCATCTCCTGCTGATGCAATTCCTGCTGCATCTCATCCTGCATTCTTTGCTGCTGCATCTGCTTCTGCTTCTGGTGATGCTACATCTCCAGCTCTGTCTGCTGCTTCATCTACTGCTGTATCTCCTGCAGCATATGTTTCTGCATCTTCTGCTGCATATGGTGCTGCATCTGCTGCTGCTTCTGGTACTGGTGCATCTCCTGCCTCATATCCTGCTGCTGTATCTCCTGCTGATGCATGTCTTGCTGCATCTCCTGCTTCTGCATCTACTTCTTCTGCATCTCCGGCTCCAGCATCTCCTGCTGCATCAATTGCTGCTGCACCTTTTATTTATCTCCTTCTGCTGCATATACTACTGTATATGGTGCTGCTGTACCTCCTCCTACTGCATCTCGTGTTCCACCTCATCCTGCTGAATCTCCTGCTGCATCTCCTGCTGCTGCAACTCGTGCTGCTGCATCTCCTGCTGCTGCATCTCCTTCTGCTACATCTCCTACTGCATCTCCTGCTACAGAATTTCCTGCTGTATCCACTGATTCTGCATCTCCTGATACATCCCCTGATGCTTCTTCTCATCCTGCTGCATCTCAGGCTGCATCTCCTGATCCTATATCTCCTGCTGTTTCATATCCTGCTACTGCATCTCTTAATGAATCTCCTGCTGTTTCATCTCTTGATCCATGTCCTGCTGCTGCATCTCCTGTAACTGCATCTTCTTTTGCTTCGTCTGCTGCTGCATCTCCTGCTGTATCTCATGTTGTACCTTCTATTGAAGCATCTCCTGCGTCATCTCCTTCTGCTGCATATCTTGCTGCTTCATCTCCTTGAGCGTCACCTGCTGCATGTCCTTGAGCGTCACCTGCTGCATCTCCTTCTGCATCACCTGCAGATTCATCTCCTGTAGTATCTCCTGCTCCTGCATATTCATCTGCATTTCCTGCTGCAGCTATTTATGAGTCTACTACTGCTGCATCTGCTGAATTTACTGCTGCATCTGCGGCTGCTTCATCTACTGCTGCATCTCCTGCCAAATATTTTGCTGCTGCATCTTCTTCTGATGTTCCTGCTGAATCTACTGCTGAATATGCATCACTGCTGCATCTCTTGCTTCTGCATCTCCTGCTTCATATCCTGCTGCATCTCCTCCTGCATCATATCTTGATGCATTTCCTTCTGCTGCATTTCCTGCTGCATCATCTTCTGCATCATCTTCTGCTGCTACATCTCCCACTTAAAGAGCATTTCATGATGCATCTGCTGCTGAATCTATTGCTGCTGCATCTGCTGCCTCTGCAGGTGCAGCTGCATCACCTGTTGATGCATCACCTGCTTCAATACATCCTGCTGCATATTCTGCTGCATTTCCTGATGCTGCATCTCCTTATTCTGCTGCTCCATTTCCTGCTGCTTCATGTACTGCTGCATCTCCTGCTATATTTGCTGCTTCTGCATCTCCTTCTACTTGATGTCTTCCTGCATTTCCTGCTGCTGCATCTGCTGCTTCGTCTCCTGCTGCTGTATAGCCTGCTTCTGCATCTCCTGCTGCTTCATCTCCTGCTCTTGCATCTCCTTCTGTTGAATATCCTCCTTAATCTCTGGTGGAATCTCATGCTGCCACATATCCTGCTACATCTCCTGACGTATCTCCTTCTAAATATGCATCTCCTGCTGCTTCTCCTGCTGCTGAATCTCCTGCTGCTGCATCTGCTCGTGCTGAATCTTCTGCTGCTTCGTCTGCTGCATCATCTCCTCTTTGTCCATAACCTGCTGTATCTCCTGTTGCTGCATCATATCATGCTGCTGCATATGTTGAAGAATCTCTTCCTACTGCATCCTCTGCTGAATCTTCATTTTCTGCTGCACCTGCTTTTGCATCTCCTGCTGCATCTCCTGCTGCTTCTTCTGCTGCTGCATCAGTTGCTGCTGAATCTCCTGAAGAATCTCCTGTGGCATCTCATGCTTCTACATATCATGCTGAATCTCCTAATGCATCTCCACCTGCTGCCACTCCTACTACTGCGTTTGCTCTTGCATCTCCTGCTGCACCTCCAGCTGTTGAATCTCCTGATGCCTTTTTCTGCTGCTGACTCTCCTGCTGCTGAATCTTCTGCTGAATCTCCTACTGATGCATCTCCTTCTGCATGTGCTGCTGCAGCATCTTCTTCTGCTGCATCTCCTAGTTCTGCATCACCTGCTGCTGCATCTCCTGCTGCATCTCCGTCTGAATTTCTTGCTGCTGCATTTCCTGCTGATGCATATTCTGCTTCAACTCCTGCTGCTGCTTTATCTTCTGCATCTATTCCTGTTGTATTTCCTGCTGCTGCATCTGCTGATACTGCATGTGCTGCTGCATCTCTTGGTGCTGCATCTTCTGGTGTTGCATCTCCTGCTACATCTCCTGTGGCATCCTGTAACTCCTGCTGCTACATCTCCTGATACATCTTCTGCTCATGCATCTGCGGATGCATATCCTGATGCACCATTTCCTGGTGCATCTGCTGCTCCATCCCCTGTTGCATCTCTTTCTTCTCCATCTGGTGCATCTGCTGTTGCACATGCTGCTGCTTCATCTACTGCTGCATCTCCTGTTAAATCTCTTGCTGCTTCATCTCTTTCTGAAGTTTCTGCTGAATCTAGTGCTGAACAGGCATCCCCGGCTGCATCTCCTGCTGCTGCATCTCCTGCTTCATATCCTACTGCATCTCCTCCTGCAGCATATCTTGCTGCATTTCCTTCTGCTGCATCTCTTGCTGCATCATCTGTTGCATCTATTCCTGCTACATCTGCTGCCTCTGCAGCTGCAGCTACATCACCTGATGCTGCATCACCTGCTGCATTATCTCCTGCTGCTTAATCTGCTGCTCCATTTTCTGATGCTTCATGTACTGCTGCATCTCCGGCTACACTTGCTTCTGCTGCACCTCCTTCTATTTGATGTCCTCCTGAATCTCCTGCTGCTGCATCTGCTGAAGCATCTCCTGCTGCTGTATAGCCTGCTGCTTCATCTCCTGCTGCATCCTCTGCAGATGCATCTGAGGATGCATCTGCAGAATTATCTCCATTTCCCACTGCATCTCCTGCTCAGTCATCTACTGATGCATATAGTGCTTCTGTATTGCAGCTGTATATCCTGTGGAAAGCATCTGCGACTGCATCTCCTGCTGAATCTTCTTCTGCAGAATCTCCTCCAGCATCTCCTGCTACAATTCCTGCTGCTGAATCTCCTTCTATATCTCCTGCTGAATCTCCTGCTGCATTTTCTACTGAATCTCCTGCTGCAGAATCTCCTACGGAATTTCCTGCTGCAGAATCTGCTGATGCATTTCCTGCTGATGCGTCTTCTGCTCAATCTCCTGCTGCTGCATCTCCTGATGCAGAGTCTCCTGCTGCTGAAACTCCTGCTGAATCTGCTGCTGCTTCATGTACTGCTGCATCTCCTGCTACATTTACTGCTTCTGCATCTCCTTCTACTTGATGTCTTCCTGCATATCCTGCTGCTGCATCTCTGGCTGCTTCATCTCGTCTGCTACATCTCCTTCTGCATCTCCTGCTACAGCATCTCCAGCTGTATCTGCTGAATTTGCAGCTGCATCTGCTGCTGCTTCATCTACTGCTGCATCTCCTGATAGGACTCCTGCTGCTGCATATGCAGTTGCATGCTCTTCCAGTGCATCTGCTGCTGCATCTGCTGCTACTTTCTCTCTTGATGCATTTACTGCGGCTGCATCTCCTGCTATATTTCCTTCTGCTGCATCTTCTTTACTTCATCTACTACTCTGCACCTCCTGCTGCTGCATCTCCTCCTTCTGCATCTCCGGCTGAATTGCCTGTAGCAGCTCCTTCTTTTTCATCTCCTGCTGCTACATCTCCTAGTGCATATGATGCTGCTGCATCTCCTGTTACTTGTGCTGCTGCTGCATTCCCTGCTGCAGCAACTGATGCTGCAGCTCCTTCTGCATCTCCTTCTGTGTCTCCTGCTATTACATCCCCTACTGCTGCATTTCCTGCTGAATCTCCTGATGCTGCAACTCCTTCTGCATCTTCTGCTGATGCATCTCCTGTGGAATCTGCTGCTGCTGCATCTCCTTTTGAATCTGCTTCTGATGCATCTGCGGCTACATCTCTGCTGCTGCATCTCTTGCTGCATTTCCTGCTTCTGTGCGTCTGTGGCTGCTCTATGTCCTGCTACATCTCGTCATCCTTCACATCCTGCTGTATCTGCTGAAGATTCTCTTCCTATTGCTTCTCCTGCTGAATCTGCATTTCCTGCTGCATCTGCTTCTGCACCTCCTGCTGCTGCATCTCCTGCTGAATTAGCTGCTGCTGCATCTGCTTCTGCATGTACGTTTTAACTTTCTACGTTTGCTGCCTCATCTCCTGGTATATCTGCTAATGAACATCCTCCTGCTGCATCTCCTGCTTCATCTTCAACTGATCATCTGTGGCTTCATCACCTCGTATGTCATCTCCTGCTGCATCTGCTGCAGTATTTCCTGCTACAGTATCTGCTGATCCTGCATCTCCTGCTGCATTTCCTTCTGCATCTCCTGCTGCTGTGCTGCTGCTTCATCTCCTGCCAAATCTCCTGCTACATATCCTGCTGCTGCACCTCCTAATGCATCTCATGATAACGCTTCATCTCCTGCTACTGAATCTCCTGCTGTACCTACTGCTGCTGCATTTCCTGCTGCATCTTCTGCTGCTGCATCTCTTGCTGATGGGTCTGATGCAGCATCTTATGCTCTTGCATCTCCTGCTGCATCTCCTGCTGCTGCATTTCCTGCTCTGTCTCCTCTAACTGCATCTCCTCCTGCTGCATATCCTGCTTCTGTATATACTGCTGCCTTTCCTGCAGCTGCATCTCCTGCTGCTGAATCTCTTTCTGTATCTCCTTCTTCTGAATCTCCTGCTGCTCTATTACCTTCTGCATCGACTCCTGCTGCATGTCCTGCTGCTGCATCTCCTCCTGCTGCATCTGCTTCTGCATCTTATGCTGATGAATCTCCTATTAAATCTGCTGCTGCTGCATCTGCTTCTGCATCTCCTGCTGCTTCATATCCTGCTCTTGCATCTCCTTCTGCTGAATCTCCTCCTGAATCTCTGGCGGCATCTCATTCTGCTACATATCCTGCTACATATCCTGACATATCTCCTTCTGAATATGCATCTCCTGCTGCTTCTTTTGCAGTTGAATCTCCTGTTTCTAAATCTCCTGCTGCTGAATCTCTTGCTGCTGCGTCTGCTGCATCATCTCCTCTTTCTCCATAACCTGCTGTATCTCCAGTTGCTGCATCTTATCATGCTGCTGCATACGTTGAAGAATCTCTTCCTACTGCATCTTCTTCTGAATCTTCATTTCCTGCTGCATCTGCTTCGGCATCTCCTGCTGCTGCTGCATCTCCTGCTGCTTCTCCTGCTGCTGCATCAGTTGCTGCTGAATCTCCTGATGAATCTCCTGCTGTATCTCCTTCTGAATATGCATCTCGTCAGGCATCTCCACCTGCTGCCACTCCTACTGCTGCGTTTGCTTCTGCATCTCCACCTGCACCTCTAGCTGCTGAATCCATTGATGCCGTGTCTGCTACTGAATATCCTTTGTCTGCTGCTGAATATGCTGCTGCTGAATCTCCTGCTGCATCTGCTGCTGCAGCATCTCCTACTGCTGCATCACCTTCTGCATCTGCTGCTGCAGCATCTCTTACTGCTGCATCACCTTCTGCATCTGCTGCTGCAGCATCTCCTACTGCTGCATCACCTTCTGCATGTGCTGCTGCAGCATCTCCTAATGCTGCATCTCCTGTTGCTGCATCTGCTGGTGCTGCACCTGCTGCAACATCTTCTTTTGCATCTCCTGCTGCTGCACCTCCTGCTGCATCTTCGTGTGAATCTTTCGGGGCTGCATTTCCTGCTGATGCATATTCTCCTTCAACTCCTGCTGCTGCATTACCTTCCGCTGCATTTTCTACTGACTCTCCTGCTGCCTTTTCTACTGAATCTCCTGCTGCACAATCTCCTACGGAATTTCCTGCTGCACAATCGTCTGATGCATTTCCTGCTGCTGCATCTCCTCCTGAATCTCCTGCCTCTTCATCTCCTTCTGCTGAATCTCCTGCCTCTTCATCTCCTGCTGCTGCAATTCCTGCTGAATCTGCTGCTGCCTCTGGTGCGCCTGCATCTTCTTTTCCTGCATCTCCTGCTGCTGCATCTCCGGCTGATTTCCTGCTGCATTTCCTCCTCTTGAATCTCCTGCTGCATATCCTGGTGCATCACCTGCTGAATATGCATCTCCTGCTACATCTCCTGCTGATACACCTCATGCAGATGCAGCTGCTGCTGCATATCCTGCTGCATCTGCTGTTGCCATATCTCTTGCTGCTGCATATCCTACTGAATTTCCAGCAGCATCTCCTGCTGATGCAATTCTTGCTGCATCTCATCCTGCATCGTTTGCTGCTGCATCTGCTTCTGTTTCTGGTGATGCTACATCTCCAGCTGCATCTGCTGCTTCATCTGCTGCTGTATCTCCTGCAGCATATGATTCTGCATCTTCTGCTGCATATGGTGCTGCTTCTCCTGGTGCTACATCAGTTACTGCTGAATCTCCAGATTAATCTCCTACAGCGTCTCATGCTTCTACATATCATGCTGAATCTCATTTTGCATCTCCTTCTGAATATGCATCTCCTGCTGCATCTCCACCTGCTGCCACTCCTACTGGTGCATTTGCTTCTGCATCTCCTGCTGCATCTCCTGCTGCTGAATCTCCTGATGCCGTTTCTGCTGCTGAATATCCTTTGACTGCTGCTGAATATCCTTTGACTGCTACTGAATATCCTTTGTCTGCTGATGAATATCGTTTGTCTCCTGCTGAATCTCCTGCTGCTGAATCTTCTGCTGCATCTGTTGCTGCTGCATCTCCTACAGCTGCATCACATTTTTGCATGTGCTGTTGCAGGATCTCCTGCTGCTGCATCTCCTGTTGCTGCACCTGCTGCAACATCTGCTTCTGCATATCCTGCTGCTGCACCTCCTGCTGCATCTTCGTGTGAATCTTTTGGTGCTGCATTTCCTGCTGATGCATATTCTGCTTCAACTCCTGCTGCTGCATTACCTTCTGCATCTATTCCTGTTGTATTTCCGGCTGCTGCATCTCCTGCTGCTGCATCTGCTGATACTGCACGTGCTGATGCATCTCCTGCTGCATCTCTTGGTGCTGCATCTCTTGGTGCTGCATCTGCTGATACTACATGTGCTGCTGCATCTCCTGCTGCATTTCTTCGTGCTGCATCTTCTGGTGTTGCATCTCCTGCTGCATCTCCTGCGGTATCACCTGCTCCTGTATCTCCTGCTGCTACATCTCCTGATGCATCCTCTGCTCATGCATCTGCAGATGCATCTGCAGAAGTATCTCCATTTCCTGCTGCATCTGCTGCTCAATCTTCTACTGATGCATCTAGTGCTTCTGCATTTCCTCCTGAAGGCATCTGCGGCTGCATCTCCTGCTGCTACTTCACCTGCTGAATCTCCTCTTGCCCTTCCTGCTGTAACCTCTGATGCATATGTTCCTACTTCATCTCCTGATGCATCTCCTACTTTATCACCTGCTGAATCTTCTTCTTCAGAATCTCCTCCTGCAACTCCTGCTGATGTATCTCCTGCTGTATCTCCTACTACATCTCCTGCTGCTGAATCGCCTTCTAGATCTCCTGCTGCATCTTCTGCTGAATCTTCCGCTGAATCTCCTGCTGCAGACTCTCCTATGGTGTTTCCTGCTGCAGAATCTCCTGCTACATTTCCTGCTGATGCATCTCCTGCTGAATCTCCTTCCTCTTCATCTGCTGCTGCTGCTTCTCCTGCATCTGCTGCGGCTGCATCATCTTCTACTGCGTCTCCTTCTACTGCGTCTCCTTCTTCTGAATCACCTGCTGCTCTATTACCTTCTGCATTGACTCCTGCTGCATGTCCTGCTGCTGCATCAATTCCTGCTGCATCTGCTTCTGCATCTCATGCTGATGCATCTCCTGCTAAATCTGCATCTCCTGCTGCATCTGCTTCTACATCTCCTGCTGATGATTCTCCTGCTCTTGCATCTCCTTCTGTTGAATTTCCTCGTGAATCTCGAGCGGCATCTCATGCTGTTACATATCCTGCTACATCTCCTGACGTATCTCCTTCTATATATATGCTTCTCCTGTGAGTGAATCACCTGCTTCTTAATCTCCTGCTGCTGCATCTGCTGCTGCTGCGTCTTCTGCATCATCTCCTCTTTGTCCATAACCTGCTGTATCTCCATTTGCTGCATCTTATCATGCTGCTACATATGTTGAAGAATCTCTTCCTACTGCATCTTCTGCTGAATCTTCATTTCCTGCTGCATCTGCTTCTGCATCTCCTGCTGCTGCAGCATCTCCTTCTGCTGCATATCCTGCTGCTGCACCTCCTGCTGCATCTCAGTCTGAATCTCTTGGTGCTGCATTTCCTGCTGCTGCATATTTTGCTTCAAATCCTGCTGCTGCATTACCTTCTGCATCTATTCCTGTTGTATTTTTGGCTGCTGCATCTCCTGCTGCTGCATCTCCTGAATCTGCATATGCTGTTGCATCTCCTGCTGCATCTCTTGGTGCTGCATCTTCTGGGGTGCATCTCCTGCGGCATCACCTACTCCTGTATCTCCTGCTGCTACATCTCCTGATGCATCCTCTGCTCATGCATCTGCGGATGCATCTCCTGATGCACCATTACACATTGCATCTGCTGATCCATCCCGTGCTGCATCTCTTTCTGCTCCATCTGGTGCATCTGCTGTTGCATATGCTGCTGCTTCATCTACTGCTGCATCTCCTGCTAAATCTCCTGCTGCTTCATCTCCTTCTGAAGTTTGTGCTGAATCTACTACTGAATATGCATTCCCTACTGCAACTCCTGCTGCTACATCTCCAGCTGTATCTCCTGATGCATCATCTGCTGCAGCAACTTCTGCTGCTACATCTCCTACTGAATCTGCATCTCCTGCTGCATCTTCGGCTGCATCTATTGCTTCTGCATCTGCTGCCTCTGCAGCTGCAGCTGCATCTCCTGGTGATGCATCACCTGCTGCATTACCTCCTTATGCATATTATGCTGCATACCCTGCTGCTGCTTAATCTGCTGCTCCATTTCCTGATGCTTCATGTACTGCTGCATCTCCTTAATATGCTGCTCCATTTCCTGATTCTTCATGGACTGCTGCATCTCCTGCTACATTTGCTGCTGCTACATCTCTTTCTACTTGATGTCCACCTGCATCTCCATTTCCTGCTGCATCTGATGCTCAGTCTTCCACGGATGCATCTAGTGCTTCTGCATTTCAGCTGCATACCATGTTGAAGGCATCTGCGTCTGCATCTCCTGCTGAATCTCGTGATGCACTTCCTGCTGTAACTGCTGGTGCATATGTTACTATTTCATCTCCTGCTGTATCTCCTGCTGAATCTTCTTTTGCAGAATCTCCTCCAGCATCTCCTGCTACAATTCCTGCTGATGTATCTCCTGCTGGATCTCCTACTGCATCCCCTGCTGCTGAATCTAATTCTATATCTCCTACTGCATCTCCTGCTGCATTTTCTACTGAATCTCCTGCTGCAGAATCTCCTACAGAATTTCCTGCTGCAGAATCTGCTGATGCATTTCCTGCTGATGCATCTCCTTCTGAATCTCCTGATGATCCACCTCCTGCTGCTGAATCTCCTGCTGAACCTGCTGCTGCCTCTGGTGAGGCTGCATCTTCATTTCCTGCATCTTCTGCTTCTGCATCTCTGGCTGATTTCCTGCTGCATTTCCTTCTGTTGAATCTCCTACTGCATATCCTGGTGCATCACCTGCTGAATATGTATCTCCTGCTACATCTCCTGCTGATACACCTCATGCAGCTGCATCTGCTGCTGCATATCCTGCTGCATCTGCTGTTGCCAAATCGCTTGCTGTTGCATATCCTACTGAATTTCCAGCAGAATCTCCATGCTGATACAATTCTTGCTGCATCTCATTCTGCACCCTTTGCTGCTGCATCTGGTGCTGCTTCTGCTGCTGGTGCATCTCCTGCCTCATATCCTGCTGCTGTGTCTCCTGCTGATGTATGTTTTGCTGTATCTCTTGGTGATGCATGTCCTGCTGCATCTCCTGCTTCTGCATCTACTTCTTCTGCATCTCCGGCTCCAGCATTTCCTGCTGCATCAATTGCTACTGCACGTCTTATTCATCTCCTCCTGTTTCATATACTGCTGCATATGATGTTGCTGTACCTCCTTATGATTCATCTCCTCTTGCATCTCCTCCTGCTGCATCTCCTGCTGAATCTCCTCCTTCTGCATCTCCTGACCCATCACCTCCTGTTTCATCACCTGCTGCATCTCCTGCTGCTGCATCTCCTTCTGCCAGATCTCCTGCTGCATCTCCTGCTGAATCTCCTCCTTCTGCATCTCCTGACCCATCACCTCCTGTTTCATCACCTGCTGCATCTCCTGCTGCTGCATCTCCTGCTGCTGCATCTCCTTCTACTGCATCTCCTGTTGCTGCATCTCCTTCTGCCAGATCTCCTGCTGCATCTCCTGCTGCTGCATCTCCTGCTGCTGCATCTCCTTCTGCCAGATCTCCTGCTGCATCTCCTGCTGCTGCATCTCCTTCTGCATCTCCTTCTACAGCATCTCCTGCAGTATCTGCTGCTTCTGCATCTCCTGATACATCCCCTGATGCTTCATCTCATCCTGCTGCATCTCAGGCTGCATCTCCTGATCCTATATCTCCTGCTGTTTCATATCCTGCTACTACATCTCCAAATGAATCTCCTGCTGCTTCATCTCTTGATCCATGTCCTGCTGCTGCATCTCCTCTTTCTGCATCTCCTTTTGCTTCGTCTGCTGCTACATTTCCTGCTGTATCTCATGTTGCACCTTCTATTGAATCATCTGCTGCATCATCTCCTTCTGCTGCATATCTTGCTGCTTCATCTCCTTGAGGGTCACCTGCTGCATCTCCTTGAGCATCACCTCTTCATCACATGCAGATTCATCTCCTGCTGTATCTCTTGCTCCTGCATATTCATCTGCATTTCCTCCTGCAGCTCTTTATGAATCTACTACTGCTGCATTTGCTGAATTTGCTCCTGCATCTGCTGCTGCTTCATCTACTGCTGCATCTCCGGATAGATCTCCTGCTGCTGCATCTCATGCTGCTGCATTTGATGCTGCGTCTGTTGCTGCTTTCTCTCCTGCTGCAGGTACTGACGATGAATCTCCTGCTATATTTCCTGCTGCTGCATCTTCTTCTCTTCATCTACTACTCTGCACTTCCTGCTGCTGCATCTCCTCCTTCTGCATCTCCGGCTGAATCGCCTGTAGCAGCTCCTTCTTATTCATCTCCTGCTGCTACATCTCCTAGTGCATATGATGCTGCTGCATCTCCTGTTACTTTTGCTGCTGCTGCATTCCCTGCTGTATCTCCTGATGCTGCAGCTCCTTCTGCATCTCCTTCTGTGTCTCCTGCTATTACATCCCCTGATGCTGCATTTCCTGCTGAATCTCCTGATGCTGCAACTCCTTCTGCATCTTCTGCTGATGCATCTCCTGCAGAATCTGCTGCTGCTGCATCTCCTTTTGAATCTGCCTCTGATGCATCTGCGGCTATACCTCTGCTGCTGCATCTCTTGCTGCATTGCCTGCTTCATCTGCTGATGCGTCTGCTGCTGCTCTATGTCCTGCTACATCTTGTCATCCTTCACATCCTGCTGCATCTGCTGAAGATTCTCTTCCTATTGCTTCTCCTGGTGAATCTGCATTTCCTGCTGCATCTGCTTCTGCATCTCTTACTGCTGCATCTCCTGCTGAATTAGCTGCTTCTGCATCTGCTTCTACATGTACGTTATAACTTTCTACGTTTGCGGCCTCATCTCCTCTTGCACCTGCTGATGCCCCTCGTGCTGCTGCATCTCCTGCTTCGTCATCAGCTGCTACATCTGTGGCTTCATCACCTCGTATGTCATCTCCTGCTGCATCTGCTGCAGTATTTCCTGCTGTAGTATCTGCTGATCCTGCATCTCCTGCTGCATTTCCTGCTGCATCTGCTGCTGATCTGCTGCTGCTTCATCTCCTGCCAAATCTCCTGCTACTGCATCTCCTGCTGCTGAATCTCTTTCTGTATCTCCTTCTTCTGAAACTGCTGATCTCTGTTACCTTCTGCATCGACTCCTGCTCCATGTCCTGCTGCTGCATCGACTCCTGCTGCATCTGCTTCTGCATCTCCTTCTTCTGAATCTCCTGCTAAATCTGCATCTCCTGCTGCTTCATCTTCTGCTTTTGCACCTCCTTCTGCTGAATCTCCAGCGGCATCTCATGCTGCTACACCTGCTACATATCCTGACGTATCTCCTAAATATGCATCTCCTGCTGCTTCTCTTGCTGCTGAATTTCTTTCTGCTGAATCTCCTGTTGCTGCATCTCCTGCTATTGAATGTCCTGCTGCTGTGTCTGCTGCATCATCTCCTCTTTCTCCATAACCTGATGTATCTCCAGTTGCTGTATGATATCATGCTGCTGCATATGTTGAAGAATCCCTTCCTACTGCATCTTCTGCTGAATCTTCATTTCCTGCTGCATCTTCTTCTGCATCTCCTACAGCTGCATCACCTTTTGCATGTGCTGCTACAGCATCTCCTTCTGCTGCAACTCCTGTTGCTGCATCTGCTGGTGCTGCACCTGCTGCAACATCTGCTTCTGAATCCCCTGCTGCTGCATCTCCTGCTGCATCTCCATCTGAATCTCTTGGTGCTGCATTTCCTGCTGATGCATATTCTGCTTCAAATCCTGCTGCTGCATTACCTTCTGCATCTTTCCCCTTGTATTTCTGGCTGCTTCATCTCCTACTGCTGCATCTGCTGATACTGCATGTGCTGCTGCATCTCTTGGTGCTGCATCTTCTGGTGTTCCATCTCCTGCTGCATCTCCTGCGGCATAACCTGCTCCTGTATCTCCTGCTGCTACGTCTCCTGATGCATCCTCTGCTCATGCATCTGCGGATACATCTCCTGATGCACCATTTCCCGTTTCATCTGCTGCTCCATCCCTTTCTGCATCTCTTTCTGCTCCATCTGGTGCATCTGCTGTTGCATATGCTTCTGCTTCATCTACTGCTGCATCTCCTGCTTCATCTCCAGCTGCTGCATCAGTTTCTGCTGAATCTCCTGCTGAATCTCCTGGGGCATCTCATGCTTCTACATATCATGCTGAATCTATTGCTGCTGAATCTCCTGATGCCTCAGCTGCTGCTGAATCTTCTACACCTGCATCACCTTCTGCATGTGCTGCTGCAGCATCTCCTTCTGCTGCATCTCCTGGTGCTGCATCTCCTGGTGCTGCACCTGCTGCAACATCTGCTCCTGCATCTCCTGCTGCTGCATTTCCATCTGAATCTCTTGGTGCTGCATTTCCTGCTGATGCATATTCTGCTTCAACTCCTGCTGCTGCACCACCTTCTGCATCTATTCCTGTTGTATTTCCTGCTTCTGCATCTCCTGCTGCTGCATCTCTGTCTGAATCTCTTGGTGCTGCATCTCCTGCTGATGCATGTCCTGCTGCATCTCCTGCTGCTATAGCTCCTGTTGTTTCATATCCTGCTACTGCATCTCCTAATGAATCTCCTGCTGCTTCATCTCTTGATCCATGTCCTGCTGCTGCATCTCCTGTTTCTACATCTCCTTTTGCTTCGTCTGCTGCTACATCTCCTGCTGTATCTCATGTTGCACTTTCTATTGAAGCATCTCCTGCATCATTTCCTTCTGCTGCATATCTTGCTGCTTCATCTCGTTCTGCATCTCCAGCTGCATCTCCTTGAGCGTCACCTGCTGCATCTCCTTCTGCATCACCTGCAGATGCATCTCCTGCTCCTGCATATTCATCTGCATTTCCTGCTGCAGCTATTTATGAATCTACTACTGCTGCATCTGCAGCTGCTTCATCTACTGCTGCATCTCCTGATAGATCTCCTGCTGCTGCATCTCCTGCTGCTGCATCAGATGCTGCATCTGATGCTGCTTTCTCTCTTTCTGCATGATGAATCTCCTGCTATATTTCCTTCTGCTGCATCTTCTTCACTTCATCTATTACTCTGCACCTCCTGCTGCTGCATCTCCTCCTTCTGCATCTCCGGCTGAATCGCCTGTAGCATCTCCTGCTTCTTCATCCCTTGCTGCTACATCTCCTAGTGCATATGATGCTGCTGCATCTCCTGTTACTTCTGCTGCTGCTGCATTCCCGGATGCTGCAACTCCTTCTCCATCTCCTGCTACGACATCCCCTGCTGCTGCATTTCCTGCTGAATCTCCTGATGCTGCAACTGCTCCTGCATCTCCTCCTACTACATCCCCTGATGCTGCATTTCCTGCTACATCTCCAGATGCTGCCACTCCTTCTCCATCTCCTACTGCATCTCATTTCTTAATGCATGTCCTGCTGCATTTCCTGTTGAAACGTCTCCTGCTCTATCTCCTCCCTTATACCTTTCTACATTTGCTGACTCATTTCCTCATGCACCTGCTGAGGCACCTCGTGCTGTTGCATCTCCTGCTTCATCTTCAACTGATGCATCTGTGGCTTCATCACATGATATGTCATCTCCTGCTGCATCTGCTTCATTATTTCCTGATGGAGTATCTGCTGACCTAGAATCTATTGCTGCATCTCCTGTTGCTTCATCTGCTGGTACTGCACCTGCTGCAACATCTGCTTCTGCATCTCCTGCTGCTGCACCTCCTGCTGCATCTCCGTCTTAATCTCACGGTGCTGCGATTCCTGCTGATGCATATTCTGCTTCAACTCCTGCTGCTGCATCTCCTGCTTCTGCATCTGCTGCTTCTTCATCTGCTGCTGCATCTGCTGATACTGCATGTGCTGCTGCAACTCCTGCTGCAGCTCTTTTTGCTGCATCTTCTGCTGTTGCATCTACTGCTTCATCTCATTATGACTTAACTGCCACTATTGAGGCGCTTTAGGGAAATCGAATAACGCCCACAGGGAAGATGACAGCATGGAAAGCTGCTGCTTCTGAATGTCTTCTCTTAAAGCGCTTTCACTGCAAAGCGAGACTTGTAAGAAGTTTGAGTATACGCTTGTGTACTTTAACATCAGAACGGCTATTAAAGCGTCACTTGAAAATAGCAGAGCATTCAGCACAAATACCACAGGGAAGAAGCTACGATGAAATGCTGGCTCTCGTTAGAGTCTTCTCTGGAAACGCTTTCACTGCAAGCTGCAAAGCATGACTAACAGAAGGTTTTAGTATAGGGTACTGAATTGTGACTTATGAAGGTGCTTTCTGATAAGTGAGTAACTGACGCAGTGAAGATGCGAGCGTGGAATAGTGCTGCTACTGAATGTCTTCTCTTAGAGCGCTTTCACTGCAAAGCAAAACTTGTAGAACTTTCAGTCTACGTTTGTACACTGCAACATCAGAATGACTATTAAAGTATCACTTCAAAATCTTTAGCACTTTCACTGCAAGGCAAGACTTGTTGAACTTTTAGTCTGGGCTTATGTACTGCAACATCAGAATGGCTATTAAAGCGTCGCTTCTATTACGGCGTTGTAGTACAAATTCATATCTCTAGCAGGGAAGATGCTAGCATGGAATGCTTCTGCTAGTGGATGTATTCTCTTAGAGAGCTTTCATTGCAGAGCACGACAGGTAGAACTTTCAGTCTAGTCTTGTGAACTGTAATACCAGAATGGCTACGAAGGTATTACTTCAAAATTTCAGAGTGTTCAGCACAAGAAAACTGGAAAGGTGTTACCATTAAAAGCTGGCTTTCTTTAGCGTCTTCTATGGAAGTGGTTTCTCTGCAAGATGCAGAGAACAACTAACGCAACATTCTTGTGTTGGCAAATGAATAGAGACTTAATAGCGCCTAATAAGGCGCTTTAGGAAAAGTGAATATCTCCAGCAGAGAAGATGTTTAACAGGGAATGCTTCTGCTTCTGAATGTCTTCTCTTAGAGCGCATTCACTGCAAACCAAGATTTATCGAACTTTCCATCTAGGCTAGTGAACTGTAACATCAGCAAAGCTAGTAAGGCTTCACTTGAAGATTTTAAAAGCGTTCAACAGAAATACCCCTGGGAAGTTGCTAGCATCAAATGGTGTCTCTCGTTCGAATCTTCTCTGGAAGCGCTTTCACTGAGAGGTGCAAAACACTATGAACAATGCGTTTAAGTGTAGGTTAAAGAATAATGACATAACAGTGACTAATAATGAGCTTTAGAAAAGTGACTATCTCCAACAGCGAAGATGTTAGCACGGAATGCTGCTGCTTCTGAATGTCGTGTCTTATAGCACAACTACCGAGGGAATGCTGAAACCATCAAATGGTGCCTCTCGTTAGAATCTTCTCTGGAAGCGCTTTCACTGCAAGCTGCAAACACGACTAAAAGAACTTATTAGCATAGGCTAGTGAATAGGGACTTAACACCGTCTATTATGGAGTTTTAGTAAAAATTCACATCTCCAGCAGGGAAGATGCTAGCATGGAATGCTTCTGCTTGTGGATGTATTCTCTTAGAGCGCTTTCACTGCAGAGCACGACTTGTAGAACTTTCAGGGGTATTTCTGCTAAACGCTTTCAAATCTTCAATGAAGCCTTACTAGCCATGCTGATGTTACTGTTCACTAGTCTAGACAGAAAGTTCTAGAAGTCGTGCTCTGCAATAAAAGCGCTCTAAGAGAATACATCCACAAGCAGAAGCATTATATGCTAACATCTTCCCTGCAGGAGATATTCTCTTTTCCTAAAGAGTGTTGTTAGGTGTTATTAAGTCGCTAATAACTAGCCTACGCGAAAACGTTGCGTTTTTCCCGCTTTGGGCTGACAGTAAAAGCGCTTCATGAAAAGATCCTAACGAGAGCCAGAATTTGATGGTAGCAGCTTCCGTGAGGTACTTGAGCAGAAATCTCTAAAATCTTGACGTGATGCCTCAATAGCCATGCTGATGTTACCGTTCACTAGCCTAGACTGAAAGTTCGACAGGTCTCGCTTTCCAGTGAAAGTGCTATAAGAGACGACATTCAGAAGCAGCAGCATTCCGTGCTAACATCTTCGCTGTTGGAGACTTTTCCAAAAGCTCATTATTAGTCTCTGTTATGTCACTATTCTTTAACCTACACTTAAACGCAGTGTTAATCGTGTTTTGCACCTCTCAGTGAAAGCGCTTCCAGAGAAGACTCTAACGAGAGCCACCATTTGATGCTAGCAACTTCCCGAGGGTAGTTCTGCTAAACGCTTTCAAATCTTCAGGTGAAGCTTTACTAGATATGCTGGTGTTACAGTTCACTAGCCTAGATGGAAAGTTCGATAAATCTTGGTTTGAAGTGATTGTGCTCTAAGAGAAGACATACAGAAGCAGAAGCATTCCATGCTAACATCTTCCCTGCTGGAGATATTCTCTTTTCCTAAAGAGCTTTATTAGGGTTATTAAGTCGCTAATAACTAGCCTCCGTGAAAACGTTGCGTTTTTCATGCTTTGCGGCTGGCAGTGACAGCGCTTCATGAAAGGATCCTATAGAGAGCCAAAATTTGATGGTAGCAGCTTCCCTGCGGTACTTGTGCTGAACGATCTCAAATCTTGAAATGAGGCTTTAATAGCCATTCTGATCTTACAGCTCATAAGCCTAGAGTGAAAGTTCTACAAGTCGTCTTTTGCAGTAACAGCGCTAGAAGAGAAAACATTAATCAGCGGTGTAGTTTCAGGCCAGCATCTGCACTGCCTGAAATACTTACTTTTCCATAAGCGCGTTAACAGGAGCAGTTAAGTCACAATTCATTACCCTAAACTAAAATGTGTTAGTCGTGCTTCACAGCCTGCAGCGAAAGCGCTATAGGAGAAGACTCTAACACGAACCAGCATTTGATGGTAGAAGCTTCCCTGCGGTACTTGTGCTGAATGCTCTGAAATTTTGAAGCGACAATTTACTAGCTGATGATATACTTCAGAAGACTAGAATGAAACTTCTAGAAGTCGTACTTTGCAGTGAAAGTGCTATAAGATAAGACATTCAGAAGCAGCAGCATTCCATACTACCATCTTCCCTGCAGGTGATGTTCACTGTTCCGAAAGCGCGTTATTCGGGGAAGTAAAGTAACTGTTCTGTACCCTATACTAAAATTTTGTGTTAGTCGTGCTTTGCAGCTTGCAGTGAAAGCTCTTCCAGAGAAGACTAACGAGAGCCAGCATGTGATCGTAGCAGCTTCCCTGCCGTACTTGTTCTGAACGTTTTGAAATTTTGCAGTGACGCTTTAATACCCATTCTGATGTTACAGGACACGAGCCTAGACTGAAAGTTCTACAAGTCTTTCTTTGCAGTGAAAGCGCTATAAGAGAAGACATTCAGAAGCAGCAGCATTCCATGCTAGCATCTTCCATACGGGCTTTACTCACTTTTCCTAAAGCTCCTCAATAGTTAAATCACAATTCCGTAATCAATACTAAACGTTTTGTTAAACGTGCTTTGCAGCTTGCAGTGAAAGCGCTTCAAGAGAAGATTCTAACGAGAGATAGCATTTGATCGTAGCAGTGCCCTTGAGGTACTTTTTCTAAACGTCTTCAAATTTTGCAGGGACGCTTTAATAGCCATTCTGATGATGCAGTACACGAGCCTAGACTGAAAGTTCTACAAGTCTTGCCTTGCAGTGAAAGCGCATCCAGAAAAGAATTATACGAATTTCAATAATTGATCATAGCATATTCCCTGCTGTATTTGCGCTGAACACTCTGATATTTTGAAGCGACACTTTAATAGCCATTCTGATGTTGCAGTACATAAGCCCAGACTAAAAGTTCAACAAGTCTTGCCTTGCAGAGAAAGCACTAAATATTTTGAAGTGACGCTTTAATAGTCATTCTGATGTTGCAATGTACAAACCTAGACTGAAAGTTCTACAAGTTTTGCTTTGCAGTGAAAGCGCTCTAAGAGGAGACATTCAGTAGCAGCACTATTCCACGCTCGCATCTTCACTGCGTCAGTTACTCACTTATCAGAAAGCACCTTCATAAGTCACAATTCAGTACCCTATACTAAAACCTTCTGTTAGTCATGCTTTGCAGCTTGCAGTGAAAGCGTTTCCAGAGAAGACTCTAACGAGAGCCAGCATTTCATCGTAGCTTCTTCCCTGCGGTATTTGTGCTGAACGCTCTGCTATTTTCAAGTGACGCTTTAATAGCCGTTCGGATGTTAAAGCACACAAGCGTATACTCAAACTTCTTACAAGTCTCGCTTTGCAGTGAAAGCGCTTTAAGAGAAGACATTCAGAAGCAGCAGCTTTCCATGCTGTCATCTTCCCTGTGGGCGTTATTCGATTTCCCTAAAGCGCCTCAATAGTGGCAGTTAAGTCATAATGAGATGAAGCAGTAGATGCAACAGCAGAATATGCAGCACCAAGAGATACAGCAGCAGCTGCAGCAGCACATGCAGTATCAGCAGATGCAGCAGCAGGAGATGCAGCAGCAGGAGTTGAAGCAGCAAGAATTGAAGCAGAATATGCATCAGCAGGAATCGCAGCACCAGGAGATTAAGACGGAGATGCAGCAGGAGGTGCAGCAGCAGGAGATGCAGAAGCAAATGTTGCAGCAGGTGCAGCACCAGCAGATGAAGCAACAGGAGATGCAGTAGAAGGAGATGCTGCAGCAGCACATGCAGAAGGTGATGCAGCAGTAGATGTAGCAGCAGCAGATGCAGCAGGATATTCAGCAGCAGGAGATCCAGCAGCAGACAAAGGATATTCAGCAGTAGACACGGCATCAGGAGATTCAGCAGCAGGAGGTGCAGTAGGAGATGCAGAAGCAAACACACCAGTAGGAGTGGCAGCAGGTGGAGATGTCTGACGAGATGCATATTCAATAGGAGAAGAAGCAGGAGATGCAGCAGCAGCAGGAGATTCAGAAGCAGATGCAGCAGGAAATGAAGATTCAGCAGAAGATGCAGTAGGAAGAGTTTCTTCAACATCTGTAGCACCATGATATGATGCAGCAACAGGAGATACAGCAGGTTATGGAGAAAGAGGAGATGATGCAGCAGACGCAGCAGCAGCAGACGCAGAAGAAGGAGACGCAGCAGCAGTAGATTCAGCAGCAGGAGAAGCAGAAGGAGATGCATATTCAGAAGGAGATAAGTCAGGAGATGTAGCAGGATATGTAACAGCATGAGATGCCGCCGGAGATTCAGGAGGAGATTCAGCAGAAGGAGATGCAAGAGCAGGAGATGCATCAGCCGGAGTCGATGCAGAAGGTAATAGAGCAGCAGGAGATTCAGAAGAAGGAGATGCAGAAAGAGGTTCAGCAGCAGGAGATGCAGCAGCAGGAAAGGCAACAGTATATACAGAAGCAGGATATGCAGCAGGAGGAGATGCAGTAGGAGGAGATAGAGCAGGTCATGCAGCAGCAGGAGATGCAGCAGGAGATGGAAGAGCAAGAGATGCAGTATCAGACCCATCAGCAGGAGATGCAGCAGCAGAAGATGCAGCAAGAAATCAGCAACAGGAGATGAAGCATTACCATGAGATGCATGAAGAGATGCAACAGCAGGATATGTAGAAGGAGATTTGGCAGGAGATGAAGCAGCAGCAGAGCAGCAGCAGATGCAGCAGCAGATGCAGCAGTAGATTCTAGGCCAGCAGATACTCCATCAGGAAATACTGAAGCAGATGCAGCAGGAGATGACATATCATGTGATGAAGCCACAGATGCAACATTTGAAGATGAAGCAGGAGATGCAGCAGCACGAGGTGCCTCAGCAGGTGCATGAGGAAATGAGTCAGCAAATGTAGAAAGGTATAAGGGAGGAGATAGAGCAGGAGACGTTTCAACAGGAAATGCAGCAGGACATGCATTAAGAAATGAGATGCAGTAGGAGATGTAGCAGGAGTTGCAGCATCAGGAGATGTAGCAGGAAATGCAGCATCAGGGGATGTAGTAGGAGGAGATGCAGAAGAATTTGTAGAATCAGGGAATGCAGCAGCAGCAGAAGTAACAGGAGATGCAGCATCATCATATGGACTAGGAGATGTAGCAGCAGGAGATGAAGAAGCAGGAGATGCTACAGGTGATTCAGCCGGAGATGCAGAAGGAGGAGATGCAGCGGCAGGAGGTGCAGAGTAATGGATGAAGTGAAGAAGATGCAGCAGAAGGAAATATAGCAGGAGATGCAGCCTCAGTAAATGAATCAAGAGAGAAAGTAGCATCAGATGCAGCATCAGATGCAGCATCAGATGCAGTATCAGATGCAGCAGCAGTAGATCTATCAGGAGATGCAGCAGTAGATGAAGCAGCAGCAGATGCAGCAGCAAATTCAGAACATGCATCAGTAGTAGATTCATAAGTAGCTGCAGCCGGAAATGCAGATGAATATGCAGGAGCAGGAGTTACAGCAGGAGATGCATCTGCAGGTGATGCAGAAGGAGATGCAACAGCAGGACATTCATTAGGAGATGCAGTAGCAGGATATGAAAGAGCAGGAGCTGTAGCAGCAGGAGATGCAGCCTGAGATGCAGCAGGATGAGACGAAGCAGCAGGGGATGTATCAGGAGATGCAGAAGCAGAACATACAGCAGGAGATGCTGTAGCAGGAGATGCAGAAGGAGATGTAGCAGAAGGAGATGCAGCAGCAGGAGATGCAGCAGGAGATGCAGCAGCAGAAGTAACAGGAGATGCAGCATCATCATATGCACTAGGAGATGTAGCAGCAGGAGATGAAGAACCAGGAGATGCTACAGGCGATTCTGCCGGAAATGTAGAAGGAGGAGATGCAGTAGCAGGCGGTGCAGCGTAGTAGATGAAGAGAAGATGCAGCAGAAGGAAATATAGCAGGAGATTCATCATGCAGAAAGAGAGAAAGTAGCATCAGATGCAGTGTCAGATGCAGCAGCATGAGTTGCAGCAGCAGGAGATCTATCAGGAGATACAGCAGTAGATGAAGCAGCAGCAGATGCAGCAGTAGTGTATTCATAAAGATCTGCAGCAGGAAATGCAGATGAATATGCAGGAGCAGGAGATACAGCAGGAGATGAATCTGCAGGTGATGCAGAAGGAGATGCAGCAGGTGACGCTCAAGGAGATGCAGCAGGTGACGCTCAAAAAGATGAAGCAGCAAGATATGCAGCAGAAGGAGATTACGCAGGAGGTGCTTCAATAGAAGGTGCAACATGAGATAGAGCAGAATATGTAGCAGCAGATGAAGCAAAAGGAGATGCAGAAACAGGAGATGCAGTAGCAGGATATGGATCTAGAGAAGAAGCAGTAGGAGATTCATTTGGAGATTAAGCGGGAGATGCAGAAGGAGGGTATGCAAGAGGAAATGCAGCAGGAGGAGGTACAGCAGCACCAGATGCAGCAGTATATGCAGCAGTAGGAGATTAGTAAGGGATGCAGCAGCAATTGATTCAGCAGGAGATGCTGGAGCCGGAGATGCAGAAGAAGTAGATGCAGAAGCAGGAGATGCAGCAGGACATGCATCAGCAGGAGCTGCAGCACCAAGAGATTCAGATGGAGATGCAGCAGCAGGAGATGCAGAAGCAGATGTTGCAGCAGGTGCAGCACCAGCAGATGCAGCAACAGGAGATGCAGCAGACTATGCATCAGCAGGAAATGCAGTACCTAGAGATTCAGATGGAGATGCAGCAGCAGGAGATGCAGAAGCAGATGTTGCAGCAGGTGCAGCACCAGCAGATGCAGCAACAGGAGATGCATCAGAAGGAGATGCTGCAGCAGCACATGCAGAAGGTGATGCAGCTGTAGGAGATGCAGCAGCATGAGGGGCATCAGCAGATGTACCAGGATATGACGCAGCAAACGTAGAAATTTATAATGTAGAAGCAGATGCAGAAGCAGCTAATTCAGCAGGAGATGCAGCAGCAGGAGATGCAGAAGTAGATGCAGCAGGAAATGCAGATTCAGCAGGAGAAGCAATAGGAAGAGAATCTTCAGCAGATGCAGCAGGATGTGATGGATGACGAGATGTAGCAGGACATAGAGCAGCCACAGATGCATTGGCAGATGAAGCAGGCAATGCAGCAAGAGATGCAGCAGCAGAGGTGTAGCTGCAGATGCATCAGAAGCAGATTCCACAGGAGATGCATCAGCAGAAGATGCAGAAGGAGTTGCAGCATCAGGAGATTCAGCAGGAAATGCAGCAGTAGGGGATGTAGTAGCAGGAGACAGAGAAGGAGATGCAGAAAGAGCTGCAGCATCAGGAGATGCAGCAGGGAATGCAGCAGCAGCAGAAGTAACAGGAGATGCAGCAGCATCATATGCACTAGTAGATGTAGCAGCAGGAGATGAAGACGCTAGAGATGCTACAGTCGATTTAGCAGTAGATACAGAAGGAGGAGATGCAGCAGCAGGAATTGCAGAGTAGTATGAAGTGAAGAAGATGAGGCAGAAGGAAATATAGCAGGAGATGCAGCCGCAGTAAATACATCAAGAGAGAAAGTAGCATCAGATGCAGCAGCAGGAGGTATAGAAGCTGGAGATCTATCAGGAGATGCAGCAGTAGATGAAGCAGCAGCAGATGCAGCAGCAAATTCAGCAGATGAAGCAGCAAATTCAGCAGATGCAGCAATAGTAGAATCATAAAAAGCTGCAGCAGGAAAGGCAGATAAGTATGCAGGAGCAGGAGATACAGCAGGAGATGCATCTGCAGGTGATGTAGAGGAGATGCAGCAGGTGACGCTCAAGGAGATGCAGTAGGTGATGCAACAGGAGGAGATGGGTCAGGAGATGCAGAAGGAGGAGATTCAGCTGGAGATGCAGCAGGAGGAGATGCAAGAGGAGATGAATCAGGAGGAGGTACTGCAACATCAGATGCAGCAGTATATGCAGCAGAAGGAGATGAATAAGACGTGCAGCAGCAATTGATGCAGCAGGAGATGCTGGAACGGGAGATACAGAAGAAGGAGATGCAGAAGCAGGAGATGCAGCCGGACATGCATCAGCAGCAGATGCAGTAAAACATACATCAGCAGGAGACAAAGCAGCAGGATATGAGGCAGGAGATGCACCAGCAGCAGAAGCAGCATCAGATGCAGCAGTAAAGGATGCAGGATGAGATGCAGCAAGAACTGCATCAGCATGGAGATGCTGCTGGAAATTAAGTAGGATATGCAACAGGAAGAGATTTTGCAACAGCAGATGCAGCTGCATGAGGTGTATCAGCAGGAGATGTAGCATAAGATGCATATTCAGCAGGTGATGCACCAGGAAATGCAGCAGTAGATTCAACAGAAGGACATGCAGCAGGAGATTCAACAGAAGGACATGCAGCAGGAAATCAGCCGGAGGTGCAGCAGCAGGAGATGCACGAAAAGAAGATGCAGGTGAACCAGAGGCAGCAGAAGATTCAGCAAGATTTGCAGCAGCAGGAGATGAAGAGGCAGGAGATTCAGCAGCAGGAGATGGAGCATCAGGAGATGCAGCAGGAGATACATCAGCAGGAATTGTAGCAGGAGATGCAGCAGGAGATTCTGCAGAAAAAGATTCAGCAGAAGATGCAGCAGGAGATGAAATAGCTACATATGCATCAGCAGTTACAGCAGGAAGTGCAGCAGGAGATTCAGCAGGAGATGTAGCAGCAGGAGATGCAGCTGCAGATGCCTTCAACAGGATATGCAGCTGATATGCAGAAGCACTAGATGCATCAGTGGAAATTTGAGCAGCAGATGTAGCAGGAAATGGAGATACATCTGCAGATGCATCTGCAGATGCATGAGCAGAGGATGCAGCAGCAGGAGATGCTGGAGGACATCAAGTGGCAGAAGATGTAGCGGCAGGAATTGTAGGAGAAGATGCATCAGTACATGAATCACCAGCAGATGCAGCAGCAGATTAAGGAGATGCAGTAGCCAGAAATGCAGCAGAAGTTGCAGCAAGAGGAGATGCATCAGCAGGAGATATAGGCAGCAGAAGAAAGAGGAGATGCAGATTCAGCAGCAGATGAAGTAAAAGGAGATGTAGCAGCAGATGAAGTAGCAGGAGTTGCAGCAGCAGATGCAATAGCAGGAGATGCAGCAATATGTGAAGCAGCACCAGATGCAGCAGCATATGCTGAAGATGTAGTAGGAGGAGATTAAGCAGGAGATCCAGCAGGAAGAGATGCAGCAGGATATGCAGAAAAAGATAAAGCAGAAAGAGATGCATCAAGAAATACAGCAGGATATGCATCAGCAGGAAATGCAGCAGAACATGCACTAGCAGAAGATGCAGCAGGAAATGCATCCGGAGATATAGAAGGAGATTCAGCAGCAGGGGATGTTGCAGGAGATGCAGCAGGAGATACATCAGCAGTAATTGTAGCGGGAGATGCAGCAGGAGATTTTGCAGAAGTAGATTCAGTAGGAGATGCAGCAGGAGATGAAATAGCAACATAGGCATCAGCAGTTACCGCAGGAAGTGCAGCAGGAGATTCAGCAGGAGATGTAGCAGCAGGAGATGCAGCCGCAGATGCCTTCAACAGGATATGCAGCTGAAATGCAGAAGCACTAGATGCATCCGTAGAAGATTGAGCAGCTGATGCAGCAGGAAATGGAGATGCTTCTGCAGATGCATCCTCAGATGCATCCACAGAGAATGCAGCAGGAGATGAAGCAGCAGATGCAGCAGCAGGAGATGCAGGAGGACATCAAGTAGAATGAGATGCAGCAGCAGTAAATGTATCAGGAGATGCAGCAGTACATGAAGCATCAGGAAATGGAGCAGCATATTAAGGAGATGCAGCAGTAAATGAAGCATCAGGAAATGGAGCAGCAGATTAAGCAGCAGCAGGAAATGCAGCAGAATATGCAGCAGGAGGTAATGCAGCAGGTGATGCATCAAGAGGTGATGCAGCAGCAGGAGATGAAGCAGCAGATGCAGCAGCAGGATTTGCAGTAGCAGGAGTTGAATCAGAATATGCATCAGCAGAAAATGCAGCACCATGAGATTAGGACGGAGATGCAGAAGGAGGTGCAGCAGCAGGAGATGCAGAAGCAGATGTTGCAGCAGGTGCAGCACCAGCAGAGGAAGCAACAGGAGATGCAGTAGAAGGAGATACAAGAGCAGGAGATGCAGCAGCAGGACATGCAGCCGGAGTCGATGCAGAAGGTAATAGAGCAGCAGGAATTTCAGAAGAAAGAGATGCAGAAAGAGATTCAGCAGCAGGAGATGCAGCAGCAGGAGTTGAAGCAGTATATAGAGAAGCAGGTAATGCAGCAGCAGGAGATGCAGCAGGAGATGCAAGAGCAAGAGTTGCAGCATCAGACCCATCAGCAGGAGATGCAGCAGCAGAAGATGCAGCAAGAAAAGTAGCAACAGGAGATGAAGCATTACTATGAGATGCATTAAAGAGATGCAACAGCAGGATATGTAGCAGGAGTTTTGGCAGGAGATGAAACAGCAGCAGAGCAGCAGCAGATGCAGCAGGAAATGCAGCAGTAGATTCTAGGTCAGCAGATACTCCATCAGAAAATAATGAAGCAAATGCAGCAGGAGATGACATATCATGTGATGAAGCCACAGATGCATCAGTTGAAGATGAAGCAGGAGATGCAGCAGCACGAGGTGCCTCAGCAGGTGCATGAGGAAATGAGTCAGCAAATGTAGAAAGGTATAAGGGAGGAGATAGAGCAGGAGACGTTTCAACAGGAAATGCAGCAGCTCATGTATTAAGAAATGAGATGCAGTAGGAGATGGGGAAGCATCAGGAGATGTAGCAGGAAATGCAGCATCAGGGGATGTAGTAGGAGGAGATGCAGGAGCAGTTGCAGCATCAGGAGATTCAGCAGGAAATGCAGCAGTAGGGGATGTAGTAGGAGGAGATGCAGAAGGAGTTGCAGCATCAGTGAATGCAGCAGCAGCAGAAGTAACAGGAGATGCAGCAGCATCATATGCACTAGGAGATGTAGCAGCAGGAGATGAAGAAGCAGGAGACGCTACAGGCGATTCAGCTGGAGATGCAGAAGGAGGAGATGCAGCAGCAGGAGGTGCAGAGTAATAGATGAAGTGAAGAAGATGCAGCAGAAGGAAATATAGCAGGAGATGCAGCCGCAGTAAATGCATCAAAAGAGAAAGTAGCATCAGATGCAGCAGCAGATGCAGTAGCAGGAGATCTATCAGGAGATGCAGCAGTAGATGTAGGAGCAGCAGATGCAGCAGCAAATTCAGCAGATGCAGCAGTAGTAGATTCATAAAGAGCTGCAGAAGGAAATGCAGATGAATATACAGAACCAGGAGATACTACAGGACATGAATCTGCAGGTGATGCAGAAGGAGATGCAGCAGGTGACGCTCAAGGAGATGCAGCAGGAGATGCAGAACGAGATGAAGCAGCAAGATATGCAGCAGAAGGAGATGACGCAGGAGATGCTTCAATAGAAGGTGCATCATGAGATAGAGCAGGAGATGTAGCAGCAGACAAAGCAGAAGGAGATGCAGAAAGAGGAGATGCAGCAGCAGGACATGGATCAAGAGGTGAAGCAGCAGGAAATTCATCAGAGATGCAGTAGCAGGATATGAAAGAGCAGTAGCTATAGCAGCAGGAGATGCAGCATGAGATGCAGCAGGATGAGACGAAGCAGCAGGGGATGTATCAGGAGATGCAGCAGCAGGAGATACAGCAGGAGATGCTGTAGCAGGAGATGCAGAAGGAGATGTAGCAGAAGGAGATGCAGCAGCAGGAGATGCAGCAGCAGGAGATGCAGCAGGAGATGCAGCAGCAGCAGAAGTAACAGGAGATGCAGCAGCATCATATGCACTAGGAGATGTAGCAGCAGGAGATGAAGAACCAGGAGATGCTACAGGCGATTCTGCCGGAGATGCAGAAGGAGGAGATGCAGCAGCAGAAGATGCAGAGTAGTAGATGAAGAGAAGATGCAGCAGAAGGAAATATAGCAGGAGATTCATCATGCAGAAAGAGAGAAAGAAGCACCAGATGCAGCTTCAGATGCAGGAGCAGGAGATGCAGCAGCAGGAGGTCTATCAGGAGATGCATCAGTAGATGAAGCAGCAGCAGATGAAGCAGTAGTGTATTCATAAAGATCTGCAGCAGGAAATGCAGATGAATATGCAGGAGCAGGAGATACAGCAGGAGATGCATCTGCAGGTGATGCAGAAGGAGATGCAGCAGGTGACGCTCAAGGAGATGCAGCAGGTGACGCTCAAAAAGATGAAGCAGCAAGATATGCAGCAGAAGGAGATTACGCAGGAGGTGCTTCAATAGAAGGTGCAACATGAGATAGAGCAGGAGATGAAGCAAAAGGAGATGCAGAAACAGGAGATATAGTAGCAGGATATGGATCTAGAGAAGAAGCAGCAGGAGATTCATTAGGAGATGCAGTAGCAGGATATGAAGGAGCAGGAGCTATAGCAGTGGGAGATGCAGCAGGATGAGACGAAACAGTAGGGGATGTATCAGGAGATGCAGAAGCAGCAGATACAGCAGGAGATGCTGTAGCAGGAGCTGCAGAAGGAGATGTAGCAGAAGGAGATGCAGCAGCAGGAGATGAAGCAGTAGATTCAGCACGAGATGCAGGAGGAGGAGATGGGACAGGAGATGCAGAAGGAGGAGATGAAGTGGGAGATGCAGCAGGAGGGTATGCAAGAAGAAATGCAGCAGGAGGAGGTACAGCAGCACCAGATGCAGCAGTATATGCAGCAGGAGATGAATAAGGGATGAAGCAGCAATTGATTCAGCAGGAGATGCTGGTGCCGGAGATGCAGAAGAAGCAGATGCAGAAGCAGGAGATGCAGCAGGACATGCATCAGCAGGAGATGCAGCACCAAGAGATTCAGATGGAGATGCAGCAGCAGGAGATGCAGAAGCAGGAAATACAACAGGAATAGATGCAGAAGGTGGTGCAGCAGCAGGAGTTGAAGCAGAATATGCATCAGCAGGAAATGCAGCACCAAGAGACGGAGATGCAGCAGCAGGAGATGCAAAAGCAGATGTTGCAGCAGGTGCAGCACCAGCAGATGCAGCAACAGGAGATGCAGCAGAAAGAGATGCTGCTGCAGCACATGCAGAATGTGATGCAGGTGTAGGAGATGCAGCAGCAGCAGAGGCATCAGGAGATTCAGCCGCAGGAGATTCAGCATGATATGTAGAAGCATGAGATGCCGCAGGAGATTCATCAGGAGATTCAGCAGCAACTGATGCAGCAGCTGGAGATGAAGCAGGAGATGCAGCAGTAGATGAAGCAGAAGCATATGCAACAGCAGATGCACCAGATGGAGCAGAAAGAGATGCAGCACGGGATGGAGCAGCAGATGCAACGGGAAATGGTGCATCAGGAGATGTATCAGCCGATGCATGAGCAGAGGATGCATCAGGAGATGTAGCAGCAGGAGATACAGGAGCAGGTGATGCCGCAGGAGATGCAGAAGGAGATGGAACACCAGAAGATGCAGCACCAAGAGATGCAGCAGCACATGCAATATCAGCAGATGCAGCAGTAGGAGATGAAGCAGCAGATGCAGCAGCAGGAGATGCAGCAACCAAATATACAACAGGAATAGATGCAGAAGGTAATGTAGCAGCAGGAGTTGAAGCAGAATATGCATCAGCAGGAAATGCAGCACCTAGAGATTCAGACTGAGATGCAGCAGGAGGTGTAGCAGCAGAAGATGAAGCGGCAGATTCAGCAGCAGATGCAGCAACAGGAGATGCAGCAGAAGTAGATGCTTGCAGCAGCACATGCAGAAGGTGATGCAGCAGTAAGAGATGCAGCAGCAGCAGAGGCATCAGGAGATTCAGCAGCAGGAGATTCAGCATGATATGTAGAAGCATGAGATGCTGCAGGAGATTCATCAGGAGATTCAGCAGCAACTGATGCAGCAGCAGGAGAAGCAGCAGGAGACGCAGCAGCAGCAGGAGATGCAGAAGCAGATGCAGCAGGAAATGAAGATTCAGCAGAAGATGCAGTAGGAAGAGATTCTACAACATATTATGCAGCATCATATGTTGCAGCAACAGGAGATACAGCAGGTTATGGAGAAAGAGGAGATGATGCAGCAGACGCAGCAGCAGGAGATTCAACTGCAGGAAATGCAGCAGCAGGAGATTCAGCAGCAGGAGTTTCAGCAGCAGGAGAAGCAGCAGGAGATGCAGATTCAGAAGGAGATATGTCAGGAGATGTAGCAGGATAGGTAGCAGAATGAGATGCCGCCGGAGATTCAGGAGGAGATTCAGCAGAAGGAGATGCAAGAGCAGGAGATGAAGCAGCAGGAGATGCAGATTTAGCAGGAGATTCAGAAGAATGAGATGCAGAATCAGATGCAGCAGGAGGAGATGCAGCAGCAGGACATGCAGCAGGAATCGATGCAGAAGGTAATAGAGCAGCAGGAGTTTCAGAAGAAGGACATGCAGAAAGAGATTCAGCAGCAGGAGATGCAGTAGCATGAAAGGCAGCAGTATTTAGAGAAGCAGGATATGCATCAGGAGGAGATGCAGTAGGAGGAGACAGAGCAGGTAATACAGCAGGAGGACATGCAGCAGGAGATGCAAGAGATGCAGCATCAGACCCATCAGCAGGAGATGCAGCAGCAGAAGATGCAGCAGGAAATGCAGCAGCCGTAGGTGCAGGAGGAGATGCAGTAGCAGGAGATGAAGCATTATCATGAGATGCATTAGGAGGTGCAGCAGCAGGATATGTAGCAGGAGATTTGGCAGGAGATGAAGCAGCAGCAGAGCAGCAAGAGATGCAGTAGCAGGAGATGAAGCATTATCATGAGATGCATTAAGAGGTGCAGCAGCAGGATATGTAGCAGGAGATTTGGCAGGAGATGAAGCAGCAGCAGATGCAGCAGAAAATGCAGCAGGAGATGCAGGATCAGCAGATATTACAGCAGGAAATACTGCAGCAGATGCACTTAGAGATGACATATGAGGTGATGAAGCCACAGATGCATCAGTTTAAGATGAAGCAGGAGATGCAGCAGCAGGAGGTACAGAAGCAGATGCAGCAGGAAATGCAGATTCAGCAGGAGAAGCAATAGGAAGAGAATCCAGCAGATGCAGCAGGATGTGAAGGATGACGAGATGTAGCAGGACATAGAGCAGCCACAGATGCATCAGCAGATGAAGCAGGCAATGCAACAAGAGATGCAGCAGCAGAGGTGTAGCCGCAGATGCATCAGAAGCAGATTCAAGAGGAGATGCAGCAGCAGCAGATACGGAAGGAGATGCATCATCAGAAGATGCAGAAGCAGTTGCAGCATCAGGAGATTCAGCAGGAAATGCAGCATCAGGGGATGTAGCAGCAGGAGACAGAGAAGGAGATGCAGAAGGAGTTGCAGCATCAGGAGATGCAGAATCAGGGAATGCAGCAGCAGCAGAAGTAACAGGAGATGCAGCAGCATCATATGCAGTAGGAGATGTAGCAGCAAGAGATGAAGAAGCAGGAGATGATACAGGCGATTCAGCCGGAGATGCAGAAGGAGGAGATGCAGCAGCAGAAGGTGCAGCAAAACATACAGCAGCAGGAGACACAGCAGCAGGATATGAGGCAGGAGATGCACCAGCAGCAGAAGAAGCAGCAGATGCAGCAGCAAAGAATGCAGGATGAGATGCAGATAGAATTGCATCAGCATGGAGATGCTGCTGGAAATTCAGTAAGATATGCAATAGCAAGCGATTTGGCAACAGCAGATGCAGCAGGATATGCAACAGCAGATGCAGCTCCATGGGATGTATCAGCAGAAGATGTAGCAAGAGATGAATATTCAGCAGGTGATGCACCAGGATATTCAGCAGGAGATTCAACAGAATTACATGCAGCAGGAAATCAGCCGGAGATGCAGCAGCAGGAGATGCAGGAAAAGAAGATGCAGGCGATCCAGAGGTAGCAGCAGATTCAGCAGTAGTTGCAGCAGCAGCAGATGAAGAGGCAAGAGATTCAGCAGCAGGAGATGCAGCATCAGAAGATTGAGCAGGAGATGCATCAGCAGGAAATGCATCAGCAGATTGTGCACCAGGGAATTCCGTAGGAGATTGTGCAGCAGGAGATTCAGTAGAAGAGGCAGCAGGAGATGCAGCTCGAGATATAGAAGGAGATTCAGCAGCCGGGGATTCAGTAGGAGATGCAGCAGGAGATACATCAGCAGGAATTGCAGCAAGAGATGCTGGAGGAGATTCTGCAGAAGAAGATTCAGCAGGAGATGCAGCAGGAGATGAAATAGCAACATGCATCAGCAGTTAAAGCAGGAAGTGCAGCAGGAGATTCAGCAGGAGATGCAGCCACAGATGCTTTCAACAGGATATGCAGCTGAAATGCAGTAGCACTAGATGCATCCGTAGAAGATTGAGCATCAGATGCAGCAGGAAATGGAGATACTTCTGGAGATGCATCTGAAGCTGCGTGAGCAGAGGATGCAGCAGCAGGAGATGCTGGAGGACACCAAGTGGCAGAAGATGTAGCAGAAGGAATTGTAGCAGAAGATGCAGCAGTACATGAATCAGCAGCAGAGGCAGCAGCAGATTAAGGAGATGCAGTAGCCAGAAATGCAGCAGAAGATGCAGCAAGAGGAGATGCATCAGCAGGAGATGCAGGCAGCAGACGAAAGAAAATATTCAGATGCAGCAGCAGGTGAAGTAACAGGAGTTGCAGCAGCAGATGCAATAGCAGGAGATGCAGCAATATGTGAAGCAGCACCAGATGCAGCAGCATATGCCGAAGATGTAGTAGGAGGAGATCCAGCAGGAAGAGATCCAGCAGCAGATGCAGCTGCATAAGGTGTATCAGCAGGAGATGTAGCAGGAGATGCATATTCAGCAGGTGATGCACCAGGATATGCAGCAGGAGATTCAACAGAAGGAAGTGCAGCAGGAAATCAGCTGGAGATGAAGCAGCAGGAGATGCAGGAAAAGAAGATGCAGCTGCACCAGAGGCAGCAGCAGATTCAGCAGGAATTGCAGCAGCAGGAGATGAAGAGGCAGGAGATTCAGCAGAAGGAGATGAAGAGGCTGAAGATTCAGCAGGAGAGGAATCAATAGGACATGCATCAGAAGATTGTGCAGCAGGAGATTCAGTAGAAAATGCAGCTGAAGGTAATGCAGCAGCAGGAGTTTAAGGAAAATATGCATCAGCAGGAAATACAGCACCAAAAGATTCAGACGAAGATGCAGCAGGAGGTGCAGCAGCAGGAGATGCAGAAGCAGATGTTGCAGCAGGTGCAGCACCAGCAGATGCAGCAACAGGAGATGCAGCATTAGGAGATGCTGCAGCAGCACATGCAGAAGGTGATGCAGCAGTAGGAGATGCTGCAGCAGCAGATGCAGCAGGAGATTCAGCAGCAGACAAAGGATATTCAGTAGCAGACAGGGCATCAGGAGATTAAGCAGCTGGAGGTGCAGCAGGAGATGCAGAAGCAAACGCAGCAGTAGGAGTGGCAGCAGGTGGAGATGCCTGACGAGATGCATATTCAGAAGGAGATACAGCAGGAGATTCATCAGGAGATTCAGCAGCAACTGATGCAGCAAAAGGAGAAGCAGCAGGAGATGCAGCAGCAGCAGGAGATGCAGAAGCAGATGCAGCAGGAAATGAAGATTCAGCAGAAGATGCAGTAGGAAGAGATACTTCAGCATATGCAGCAGCATGATAAGATGCAGCAACTGGAGATACAGCAGGTTATGGAGAAACAGGAGATGATGCAGCAGACGCAGCAGAAGATTCAGCAGGAGAAGATGCAGCAGCATGATATTCAGCAGCAGGAGATTCAGCAGCAGGAGAAGCATATATATAGAAGGAGTTACATCAGGAGATGAAGCAGGATATGTAGCAGAATGAGATGCCGCCAGAGATTCAGGAGGAAATTCAGCAGAAGGAGATGCAAGAGCAGGAGATGCATCAGCAGGAGATGCAGAAGGAGATGCAGCAGGAGATGCAGATTTAGCAGGATATGCATCAATAGGAGATGCAGAAGCAGATGCAGCAGGAGTCGATGCAGCAGCAGGACATGCAGCCTGAGTCGATGCAGAAGGTAATAGAGCAGCAGGAGATTCAGAAGAAGGAGATGCAGAAAGAGATTCAGCAGCAGGAGATGCAGAAGCAGGAAAGGCAGCAGTATATAGATAAGCAGGTTATGCAGCAGTAGGAGATGCAGTAGGAGGAGATAGAGCAGGTAATGCAGCAGCAAGAGATGCAGCAGGAGATGCAAGAGCAAGAGATGCTACATCAGACTCATCAGCAGGGGATGCAGCAGCAGAAGATGCAGCAGGAAATGCAGCAGCAGTAGGTGCAGGAGGAGATGCAGTAGCAGGAGATGAAGCATTATCATGAGATGCATTAGGAGGTGCAGCAGCAGGATATGTAGCAGGACATAGAGCAGCAGCAGATGCCTCAGTAGATGAAGCAGGAAATGCAGCAAGAGATGCAGCAGCAGAGGTGTAGCCGCAGATGCATCAGAAGCAGATTCAAGAGGAGATGCAGCAGCAGCAGATTCCGCAGGCGATGCATCAGCAGAAGATGCAGAAGGAGTTGCAGCATCAGGAGATTCAGCAGGAAATGCAGCAGTAGAGGATGTAGTAGCAGGAGACACAGAAGGAGATGCAGAAGGAGATGCAGCATCAGGAGATGCAGCAGGGAATGCAGCAGCAGCAGAAGTAACAGGAGATGCAGCAGCATCATATGCACTAGTAGATGTGGCAGTAGGGCATGAAGAAGCAGGAGATGCTACAGGCGATTCAGCCGTAGGTGTAGAAAGAGGAGATGCAACAGCAGGAAGTGCAGAGTAGCAGATGAAGTAAAGGATATGCAGCAGAAGGAAATATAGCAGGAAATGCAGCCTCAGTAAATCCAGCAAGAGAGAAAGTAGCAGCGGAGGAAGCAGCAGATGCAGTGGAAGAGGATGCAACAGCAGATGCAGCAGCAGGAGACCTATCAGGAGATGCAGCAGTAGATGAAGCAGCAGCAGATGCAGCTGCAAATTCAGCAGATACAGCAGGAGATGCTGTTGCAGCACATGCAGAAGGAGATGTAGCAGAACGAAATGCTAAAGCCGAAGACGCAGCAGCAGGATATACAGTAAAAGAAGATGCAGCCGCACCAGAGGAAGCAGATGCAGCAGCAGGAGATGACATATCAGATGCAGGAGCAGGAAATGCAGCAGCAGGATATGCAACAAGAGACTGATCAAGAGGAGATGTATCCTGAGATGCAGCAGCAGGAAAAGCATCGAGATATATAGAAGCAGACGAAGAAGCAGTAGATGCAGCAGGAAGATAGGCATCAGAAGGAGATAAAACAGGAGATTCAAAAGCAGGAGATTAAGCTACAGGAGATACATTAGCAGATGCATTAGCAGCAGATACAGCATCAGGAGATTCAGCTGCAGTAGATGCAGGAGCAGATTCAGAAGGAGATTCCGTAAGAGATGCAGCAGCAGGAGATTGATAAGCAAAAGATATAGCAGCAGGAGATGCAGCAGCAGGAAATTCAGGAGGAGATGCAGCAGCAGAAGCAGCAGGTAATGCAGCAGCAGTAGGTGAAGTACGCTTAGAAGCAGCTGCAGATGCAGCAGGGTATGCAAGAGCAGGAGATTCAGCATCAGGAGATGAAGCAGGGGAGATGCATCATCAGATGAAGCTGCTGATGCATCAGAGGAGGTTGCAGAAGGAGATGCAGCAGCAGGAGGTTCAGCAGAGGATGCAGCAGCAATCGATGCAGGTGGAGATCCAGGAGGAGGACATAGAGAAGCAGGAGACGCAGCAGCACATGCAGCAGCACATGCAGGAGATGAAGCAGTAGGAGAAGAAGCAGGAGGAGGTTCAGCAGGAGATGCATAAGGAGGTGCAGCAGCAGGAGATGCAGCAGCAGATGCAGCAGAAGTGAATTCAGCAGCAGAAGATACAGCAGTGTATGCAGCAGTGTATGCAGCAGCAGCAGATGGAGCATCTGGTGATGCAGAAGGACATCAAAAAATCAGAAGATGAAGCAAGAGGAGATGCAGCAGTAGATTAATCTACAGCAGATGCACCAAAAGATGCAAGAGATGCAGCAGCAGTAGATTGAGCAAGATATACAGAAGCAGCAGATGTGGCATGAGAGGCAGAAGAAGAATATCCTGTAGGAATTGCAGTAGCATATCCAGCACCAGCAGATGCAGCAGTCAGAGATGCAGCAGGTTATGCATCAGCAGAAGATGCAGCAGCAGGAGTTCAGCAGCAGGAGATGCATCAGTAAATGCAGCGGTAGGAGATGCAGCAAGAGGAGATGCAGCAGTTTATGCAGCAGCAGGAGATGCAGCAGGAGATGTGGTAGGATTAGATTCAGCAGGAGATGCAGCAGGAGCTGCAGCAACAGGAGCTGCAGCAGGAGATGCAATAGTAGGAGATGAAGCAGTATATAAAGCAGTAGCAGATGCAGCAGAAAATACTGCAGATGCAGCAGTAGGAGATGAATCAGGAGATGCAGCAGGAGATTCAGCAGCAGGAGATGCACTAGGAGATGATGCAGATGGAGCTGTAGCATCAGGAGATGCAGAATGAGAAGCAGAAGGAGATGCAGTAGTAGGAGATGAAGCAGTATATGAAGCAGCAGCAGATGCAGCAGTAGGAGATGAATGAGGAGATGCAGCAGGAGATGATGCAGAAGCAAGAGATGCAGCAGCAGGAGATTACACAGGAGATGCATCAGGAGATGATGCAGCAGCAGGAGATGCAGCCGCTGCAGATGCAGGAAGATATTCAACAGCAGATTCAGTAGGAGCTGCAGCAGCAGGAGATGAAGCAGCAGCAGATGCATCAATAGATACCTATTCATCAGGAGATGCAGCAGGAAGAGATGCTTCAGCAGGTACAGCTTCATGAGATGTAGCACGAGATACAGAAGGAGATGCTGTAGGAGAAGAGGCAGGAGGAGATGATGCAGCAGACCCAGTAGCAGGAGATGCAGAAGCAGAAGATGCAGCCGGAGATTCTGCAGCAAGAGATGCAGCAGCAGGAGATGCAGCAGGAGATGCAGTCGCAAGAGATGAGCAGCGGATTCAGCAGGAGATTCTGCAGAGATGAAGCCTCAGGAGATGCAACAGCAGAGGCATCAGCAGGAGATGCAGCAGCAGAAGATACAGCAGCAGCAGCAGATGCACAAGAAAATGGAGCAGGACATGTGGCAGGATAAGATGCAGTACCAGCAGATGCAGCAGGAGATGCAGCGTCTGGAGTTGAAGCACTAGAAGATGCTGCAGAAGATGCAGCAGCAGATGCATCAGGAGAAGCAGCAGCAGGAGATGCAGCAGCAGAGATGCAGGAGTAGGAGAGGCAGAAGCAGGAGATGTGGCAGCAAGACATGCAAAAGGATATGCAGAAGCAGGAGATGCGGCAGCAGGAGAGGCACCATGTGATTCAGCAGGAGATGCAGCAGAATACAGAAAAGCAGGAGATGCAGCAGCAGATGCAGCCGCAGGAGATGCAGGAAATGCATCAGCTGATGCAGGAGGAGGTTTAGCAGGAGGAGAGGCAGCAGCAGGAGATGCAGCAGCAGGAGATGCAGCTGTAGATTCTGCTGCATCTCCTCTGCTGCCTCTCCTACTGCATCTCCTCCTGTTTCATTTTTTGTTGCATCTCCTGCTGCTGTATATCATGGTGCATATCCTCTTGCTACATCTCCAGCTGTATCTCCTGATGCATCATCTGCTGCAGCAACTTCTGCTGCTACATCTCCAACTGAATCTGCATCTCCTGATGCATCTGCTGCTGCATCTATTACTGCTGCATCTGCTGCCTCTGCAGCTGCAGCTGCATCACTTGCTGCTGCATCACCTGCTGCATTACCTCATGCTGAATATTCTGCTGCATTTCCTGCTGCTGCTTAATCTACTGCTCCATTTCATGATGCTTCATGTACTGCAGCATCTCCTGCTACACTTGCTGCTGCTGCATCTCCTTCTACTTGATGTCCTCTGGCATCTCCTGCTGCTGCATCTCCTGCTTCATCACCAGCTGCTGTATAGCCTGCTGCTTCATGGACTGCTGCATCTCCTTAATCTTCTGCTCCATTTCCTGATGCTTCATGTACTGCTGCATCTCCTGCTACACTTGCTGCTGCTGCATCTCCTTCTACTTGATGTCCTCCTGCATCTCCTGCTGCTGAATCTGCTGCTTCATCTCCTTCTGCATCTTCTGAGGATGCATCTGCGGATGCATCTGCAGAAGCATCTCCATTTCCTGCTGCATCTGATGCTCAATCTTCTACAGATGCATCTAGTGCTTCTGCATTTCAGCTGCATATCAACTTAAAGACATCTGCGGCTGCATCTCCTGCTGCTACATATCCTGCTGCACTTCCTGCGGTAACTGCTGATTCATATGTTGCTATTTCATCTCCTGCTGCATCTCCTGCTGAATCTTCTTCTGCAGAATCTCCTCCAGCATCTCCTGCTACAATTACTGCTGATGTATCTCCTGCTGCATCTCCTAGTACATCTCCTGCTGCTGAATCTCCTTCTATATCTCCGGATGCATCTCCTGCTGCATCTTCTGCTAGTGCATGTCCTGCTGCATATCCTGCTGATGCATATCCTGCTGCTGTATTTCCTGATGCATCTCTTTCTGCTTTATCTTTTTCTGCATATCCTGCTGCATCTCTTCCTGCTGGATCTCCTGCTTAATCTCCTGCTACTACATCTTCAGCATATGCTGCTGCATCTGGTGCTGCTTCACATATTGCTGCATCTCCTGCTATTGCATCTGCTGCTGAAACTCCTGCTACTTCATCTGCTGCTACATCTCCTTTTACTTCATCTGCTGCTGAATCTGCATCTCCTCTTTCTTCTGCTGCCTGCATCTCCTGCTGCTAAATCTCCTGCTGCTGCATCTGCTGGTCCTTCATATGCTACTGCATCTGCTGCAGTATCTTCTTCTTCTGCCTCTCATGCCACATCTCCTGCTGCTGCATCTCATGCATCTTTTGGTGCATCTGCTGTAGATTAATCTACTGCTGCATCTCCTCTTGCTTCATCTTCTGATTTTTTGATGTCCTTCTGCATCACCTGATGCTCCATCTGCTGCTGCTGCATACACTGCTGCATCTTCTGCTGCTGAATTCACTTCTGCTGCATCTGCTGCTGCATCACCTTCTACTGAATCCCCTGCTGCATCTCCTGCTGCAGCATCCACTGGTACATCTCCTAATGCTGCATCTCCTGCTGATGCACCTCCTGATGCATCTCCTGCTCAATCTCCTCCTGCTGCTTCTCCTACTGCTTCATCTCCTGCATGTGCTGCTGCATGTGCTGCTGCGTCTCCTGCTTCTCTATGTCCTCCTCCTTGATCTCCACCTGCATCGATTGCTGCTGCATCCACTGCTGAACCTCCTGCTGCTGCATCTCCTTCTGCAACTTCCTCTGATGCATCAGCAGATTCATCTGATGATGCATCTCCCCTGCTTCATCTCCTGATGCTGAATCTCCTGCTCTTGCATACCCTGCTGCATCTACAGCTGCTTCTAAGCCTACTTCATCTACTGCTGCTGCATTACCTGCTGCTTCTGCTGCTGCATCTCCTGCTGCTATATCTTTTGCTTATCAATCTCCTGCTGCTGCATCTCTTATGGAATCTGCTTCTGAATCTGCTCCTGCATCTACTGCAGCTGCATCTTCTGATACTGTATCTACTGCTGCATCTCCTGCAGCTGTATCTCCTGTGCCATCTCCTACTGCTGAATCTCGCGCTGCTCCATTCTCTGCTGCATCTACTGCTGCTGCATAGCCTGCTGCCGAATCTCCTAATGCATCTCCTCTTGCTTAGTCTCCTGATGTTTCCTATCTTGCTTCATCTCCTTTTGCTGCATATATTGCTGCTGCATATAGTGCTGCTTGGCACGCTGCTGTATCCCCTGCTCCATCTCCTTCTGGTGCATCTCCTGCTGCATCTCCTTCTGCATCTCCTGCTGCTCCAGCTGCTGCATCTGCATCATCAGGATATTCTGAAGGAGATACAGCAACAGGAGATGCAGCAGCGGGAGATGCAACCACAGCACTGTGGCAGCAGGTTAAGCAGCAGGAGATGCTGCCGTAGGAGATGCAGCAGGATTTTCAGCAGTAGATAGAGCAGAAGGAGATGCAGCATGAGATGCAGTAGCAGATGCAGCAGAAGAAGTGTAGCAGCAGAAGATGTAGGAGGATATGCAGCAGCAGTAAATGAAGCAGACCATAAAGCAGCAGGATATGCAGAAGCAGGAGAATCAGCAGCAGGGGATGCAGCAGCAGATTCAGCAGCAAATTCAGCAGGAAATGTAGCAATAGTAGATGCAGAAGAAGGATATGTAGCAGGAGATGCATCAGCAGGAAATGTGCCAGCAGAGGCAGCAGCAGAATATGCAGCGGGAGATATAGAAAAAAATGAGGAAGCAGGAGCAGCCCCTATTATTTGATGTCCTCCTGCATCTCCTGATGCTGCATCTGCTGCTTCTTCTCCTGCTTCTGTATCTCCTGCTGTTACATCTCCTGATGCATCCTCTGCTCATGCATCTGTGGATACATCTACTCATGTGTCATTTCCGGTTGCATCTGATGCTCCATCCCCTGCTGCATCTCTTTGTGCTCCATCTGGTACATCTGCTGTTGCATATGCTGCTGCTTCATCTACTGCTGCATCTCCTGCTAAATCTCCTGCTGCTGCATCTGCTTCTGAACTTTCTGCTGAATAACCTGCTGAATATGCATCCCCTGCTGCATCTCCTGCTGTTGCATCTCTTGCTTCATATCCTACTGAATCTCCTACTGCAGCATATCTTGCTGCATTTCCTTCTGCTGCATCTTTTGCGGCATCATCTGCTCCTGTATCTCCTGCTGCTTCATCTCCTGATGCATCCTCTGCTCATGCATCTGTGGATGCATCTCCTGATGCACCATTTCCCGTTGCATCTGCTGCTCCATCCCCTGCTGCATCTCTTTCTGCTCCATCTGGTGCATCTGCTGTTGCATATGCTGCTGCTTCATCTACTGCTGCATCTCCTGCTAAATCTCCTGCTGCTGCATCTCCTTCTGAACTTTCTGCTAAATAACCTGCTGAATATGCATCCCCTGCCGCATCTCCTGCTGCTGAACTTCATGCTGCATCATCTGCTGCAGCATCTGCTGCTGCTACATCTCCTACTGAATCTGCATCTCCTGATGCATCTGCTGCTGCATCTATTGCTGCTGCATCTGCTGCCTCTGCAGCTACACCTGCATCACATCCTGCTGCATATTCTGCTGCATTTCCTGCTGCTGCTTAATCTACTGCTCTATTTCCTGCTTCATGTACTGCTGCATCTCCTGCTACATTTGCTGCTGCTGCATCTCTTTCTACTTGATGTCCTCCTGCATCTCATGCTGCTGCATCTGCTGCTTCATCTCCTGCTGCTGTATAGACAGCTGCTTCATCTCTTGCTACATCTTCTGCTGGATCTCTTGCCTCTTCATCTCCTGGTGCTGTAAATCTTGCTGAATCTGCTGCTGCCTCTGGTGCGCCTGCATCTTCTTTTCCTGCATCTCCTGCTGCTGCATCTCCGGCTTATTTCCTGCTGCATTTCTTTCTCTTGAATCTCCTGCTGCATATCCTGGTGCACCACCTGCTGAATATGCATCTCATGCTACATCTCCTGCTGATACACCTCATGCAGCTGCAGCTGCTGCTGCATATCCTGCTGCATCTTCTGTTGCCAAATCTCTTACTGTTGCATATCCTACCTAATTTCCAGCAGCATCTCCTGCTGATGCAATTCCTGCTGCATCTCATCCTGCATTCTTGGCTGCTGCATCTGCTTCTGCTTCTGGTGATGCTACATCTCCAGCTGCGTCTGCTGCTTCATCTCCTGCTGTATCTCCTGCAGCATATGGTTCTGAATCTTCTGCTGCATATGTTTCTGAATCTTCTGCTGCATAAGTTGCTGCATCTGCTGCTGCTTCTGCTGCTGGTGCATCTCCTGCCTTATATCCTGCTGCTGTGTCTCCTGCAGATATATGTTTTGCTGTATCTCCTGCTGATGCATGTCCTGCTGCATCTCCTGCTTCTGCATCTACTTGTTCTGCATCTCCGGCTCTAGCATCTCCTGCTGCATCAATTGCTGCTGCATCTCTTATTCATCTCCTTCTGCTGCATATACTACTGCATCTGGTGCTGTTGTACCTCCTCCTACTGCATCTCCTGTTAAATCTCATCCTGCTGAAACTCCTGCTGCATCTCGTGCTGCTGCATCTCGTGCTGCTGCATCTCGTGCTGCTGCATCTCCTTCTGCTACATCTCCTACTGCATCTCCTGCTACAGCATTTCCTGCTCTATCTACTGATTCTGCATCTCCTGATACATCCCCTGATGCTTCTTCTCATCCTGCTGCATCTCAGGCTGCATCTCCTGCTGTTATATATCCTGCTGTTTTATATCCTGCTACTGCATCTCTTAATGAATCTCCTGCTGCTTCATCTCTTGATCCATGTCCTGCTGCTGCATCTCCTGTTACTGCATCTCCTTTTGCTTCATCTGCTGCTGCATCTCCTGCTCTATCTCATGAGGCACCTTCTATTGAATAATCTCCTGCGTCATCTCCTTCTGCTGCATATCTTGCTGCTTCTTCTCCCTGAACGTCACCTGCTGCATCTCCTTGAGCGTCACTTGCTGCATCTCCTTCTGCATCATCTGCAGATTCATCTCCTGTAGTATCTCCTGCTTCTGCATATTCATCTGCATTTCCTGCTGCAGCTATTTATGAATCTACTACTGCTGCATCTGCTGAATTTGCTGCTGCATCTGCTGCTGCTTCATCTACTGCTGCATCTCCTGCCAAATCTCCTGCTACTGCATCTTCTTCTGATGTTCCTGCTGAATCTACTGCTGAATATGCATCCCCTGCTTCATCTTTTGCTTCTGCATCTCCTGCTTCATATCCTGCTGCATCTCCACCTGCAGCATATCTTGATGCATTTCCTTCTGCTGCATCCCCTGCTGCATCATCTTCTGCAGCATCTTTTGCTGCTACATCTCCCACTGAAAGAGCATCTCCTGATGCATCTGCTGCTGAATCTATTGCTGCTGCATCTGCTGCCTCTGCAGCTGCAGCTGCATCACCTGTTGATGCATCACCTGCTTCAATACATCCTGCTGCATATTCTGCTGCATTTCCTGATGCTACATCTCCTTATTCTGCTGCTCCATTTCCTGATGCTTCATGTACTGCTGCATCTCCTGCTAAACTTGCTTCTGCTGCACCTCCTTCTATTTGATGTCCTCCTGCATCTCCTGCTGCTGCATCTGCTGCAGCATCTATTGCTGCTGTATAGCTTGCTGCTTCATCTCCTGAATTATCTCCATTTCCTGCTGCATCTGCTGCTCAGTCTTCTACTGATGCATCTAGTGCTTCTGTATTTCAGCTGTATATCCTGTTGAAAGCATCTGCTACTGCATCTCCTGCTGCACTTCCTGCTGTAACTGCTGATGTATATATTTCTATTTCAACTCCTGCTGCATCTCCTGCAAATCTTCTTCTGCAGAATCTCCTGCTACAATTCCTGCTGATGTATCTCCTGCTGCATCTCCTACTGTATCCCCTGCTGCTGAATCGCCTTCTATATCTCCTGCTGCATTTTCTACTGAATCTCCTGCTGCAGAATCTCCTACGGAATTTCCTGCTGCAGGATCTGCTGATGCATTTCCTGCTGATGCATCTCCTGATGCTGAGTCTCCTGCTGCTGAAACTCCTGCTGAATCTGCTGCTGCCTCTGCTGTGGCTGCATCTTTTTTTACTGCATATCCTGCTGCTGCATCTCTGGCTGCTGCATCTCATCTGCTACATCTCCTTCTGCATCTCCTGCTACAGCATCTCCTGCTGTATCTGCTGAATTTGCTGCTGCATCTGCTGTAGCTTCATCTACTGCTGCATCTCCTGATAGGTCTCCTGCTGCTGGATATGCAGTTGCATGCTCTTCCAGTGTATCTGCTGCTGCATCTGCTGCAACTTTCTCTCTTGCTGCATTTACTGCGGCTGCATCTCCTGCTATATTTCCTTCTGCTGCATCTTCTTTACTTCATCTGCTACTCTGCACTTCCTGCTGATGCATCTCCTCCTTCTGCAACTCCCGCTGAATCGCCTGTAGCAGCTCCTTCTTTTTCATCTCCTGCTGCTACATCTCCTAGTACATATGATGCTGCTGCATCTCCTGTTCCTTCTGCTGCTGCTGCATTCCCTGCTGCAGCAACTGATGCTGCAACTCCTTCTCCATCTCCTTCTGTGTCTCCTGCTACTACATCCCCTGATGCTGCAATTCCTGCTGAATCTCCTGATGCTGCAACTCCTTCTGCATCTTCTGCTGATGCATCTCCTGTGGAATCTGCTGCTGCTGCATCTCCTGTTGAATCTGCTGCTGCTGCATCTCCTGTTGAATCTGCTTCTGATGCATCTGCGGTTACATCTCTGCTGCTGCATCTCTTGCCTAATTTCCTGCTTCATCTGCTGATGCATCTGTGGCTGCTCTATGTCCTGCTACATCTCGTCATCCTTCACATCCTGCTGTATCTGCTGAAGATACTCTTCCTATTGCTTCTCCTGCTGAATCTGCATTTCCTGCTGCATCTGCTTCTGCACATCCTGCTGCTGCATCTCCTGCTGAATTAGCTGCTTCTGCATCTGCTTCTACATGTACGTTATAACTTTCTACGTTTGTGGCCTCATCTCCCGGTATATCTGCTAATGAACATCCTCCTGCTGCATCTCCTGCTTCATCTTCAACTGATCCATCTGTGGCTTCATCACCTCATATGTCATCTCCTGCTGCATCTGCTGCAGTATTTCCTGCTGCAGTATCTGCTGATCCTGCATCTCCTGCTGCATTTCCTTCTGCATCTCCTGCTGCTCTGCTGCTGCTTCATCTCCTGCCAAATCTCCTGCTACATATCCTGCTGCTGCACCTCCTAATGCATCTCATGATAATGCTTCATCTCCTGCTACTGCATCTCCTCCTGCACCTACTGCTGCTGTATTTCCTGCTGCATCTTCTGCTGCTGCATCTCTTGCTGATGGGTCTGATGTAGCATCTTATGCTCTTGCATCTCCTGCTGCATCTCCTGCTGCTGCATTTCCTGCTCTATCTCCTCCTACTGCATCTCCTCCTGATGCATATCCTGCTTCTCTATAGACTGCTGCCTTTCCTGCTACTGCATCTCCTGCTGCTGAATCTCTTTCTGCATCTCATTCTTCTGAATCTCCTGCTGCTCTATTACCTTCTGCATCGACTCCTGCTGCATGTCGTGCTGCTGCATCTCCTCCTGCTGCATCTGCTTCTGCATCTTCTGCTGATGCATCTCCTGCTCTTGCATCTCCTTCTGTTGAATCTCCTCCTGAATCTCCGGCTGCATCTCATTCTGCTACATATCCTGACATATCTCCTTCTGAATCTGCATCTCCTGCTGCTTCTCCTGCTGCTGAATCTCCTGCTTCTTAATCTCATGCTGCTGAATCTCCTGCTGCTTCGTCTGCTGCATCATCTCCTGTTTCTCCATAACCTGCTGTATCTCCATTTGCTGCATCATATCATGCTGCTGCATATGTTGAAGAACCTCTTCCTACTGCATCTTCTGCTGAATCTTCATTTCCTGCTACATCTGCTTCGGCATCTCCTGCTGCTGCAGCATCTCCTGCTGCTGCATCAGTTGCTCTGGAATCTCCTGATGAATCTCCTGCTGTATCTCCTTCTGAATATGCATCTCGTCAGGCATCTCCACCTGCTGCCACTCCTATTGCTGCGTTTGATTCTGCATCTCTAACTGCACCTTTAGCTGCTGAATCTCCAGATGCAGTGTCTGCTACTGAATATCCTTTGTCTGCTGCAACATCTGCTTCTGCATCTCCTGCTGCTGCACCTCCTGCTGCATCTTCGTGTGAAAATTTGGTGCTGCATTTCCTGCTGATGCATATTCTGCTTCAACTCCTGCTTCTGCTTTGCCTTCTGCATCTATTCCTGTTTTATTTCTGGCTGCTGCATCTCCTGATACTGCATGTGCTGCTGCATCTCCTGCTGCATCTCTTGGTGCTGCATCTTCTGGTGTTGCATCTCCTGCTGCATCTCCTGCGGTATCACCTGCTCCTGTATCTCCTGCTGCTACATCTCCTGATGCATCCTCTGCTCATGCATCTGCAGATGCATCTGCAGAAGTATCTCCATTTCCTGCTGCATCTGCTGCTCAATCTTCTACTGATGCATCTAGTGCTTCTGCATTTCCTCCTGAAGGCATCTGCGGCTGCATCTCCTGCTGCTACATCACCTGCTGAATCTACTCTTGCCCTTCCTGCTGTAACCTCTGATGCATATTTTGCTACTTCATCTCCTGATGCATCTCCTACTGTATCGCCTGCTGAATCTTCTTCTGCAGAATCTCCTCCTGCAACTTCTGCTAATGTATCTCCTGCTGCATCTCCTACTACATCTCCTGCTGCTGAATCTCCTTCTATATCTCCTGCTGCATCTTCTGCTGAATCTTCCTCTGAATCTCCTGCTGCAGACTCTCCCACGGTGTTTTCTGCTGCAGAATCTCCTGCTACGTTTCCTTCTCATGCATCTCCTGCTGAATCTCCTGCCTCTTCATCTACTGCTGCTACATCTCCTGCATCTGCTGCGGCTGCATCATCTTCTACTGCGTCTCCTGCTACTGCATCTCCTTCTTCTGAATCTCCTGCTGCTCTATTACCTTCTGCATCGACTCCTGCTGCATGTCCTGCTGCTGCATCGACTCCTGCTGCATCTGCTTCTGCATCTCCTGCTGATGCATCTCCTGCTAAATCTGCATCTCCTGCTGCATCTGCTTCTACATCTCCTGCTGATGATTCTCCTGCTCTTGCATCTCCTTCTGCTGAATTTCCTCGTGAATCTCCGGCGGCATCTCATGCAGCTGCAGCTGCTGCTACATATCCTGCTACATCTCCTGACATATCTCCTTCTATATATATGCTTCTCCTGCTGCTGAAACTCCTCCTACTGAATCTGCTGCTGCTGCATCGTCTTCTCCTCCTGAATCTCCTGCTGCTGCGTCTTCTGCATCATCTCCTATTTCTCCATAACCTGCTGTATCTCCATTTGCTGCATCATATCATGCTGCTGCATATGTTAAAGAATCTCTTCCTACTGCATCTTCTGCTGAATCTTCATTTCCTGCTGCATATGCTTCTGCATCTCCTGCTGCTGCTGCATCTCCTGCTGCTGCAATATCTCCTTTTGCTGCATCTCCTGTTGCTGCATTTGCTGGTGCTGCACCTGCTGCAACATCTGCTTCTGAATCCCCTGCTGCTGCATCTCCTGCTGCATCTCCATCTGAATCTCTTGGTGCTGCATTCCCTGCTGCTGCATATTTTGCTTCAACTCCTGCTGCTGCATTACCTTCTGCATCTCTTCCTGTTGTATTTTTGGCTGCTGCATCTCCTGCTGCTGCATCTGCTGAATCTGCATGTGCTGTTGCATCTCCTGCTGCATCTCTTGGTGCTGCATCTTCTGGGGTTGCATCTCCTGCTGCTACATCTCCTGATGCATCCTCTGCTCATGCATCTGCAAATGCATCTCCTGATGCACCATTACCCATTGCATCTGCTGCTCCATCCCCTGCTGCATCTCTTTCTGCTCCATCTGGTGCATCTGCTGTTGCTTATGCTGCTGCTTCATCTACTGCTGCATCTCCTGCTAAATCTCCTGCTGCTGCATCTCCTTCTGAAGTTTCTGCTGAATCTACTACTGAATATGCATTCCCTGCTGCAACTCCTGCTGCTGCATCTCCTGCTTCATATCTTACTGCATCTCCTCCTGCATCATATCTTGCTGCATTTCCTTCTGCTGCATCATCTGCTGCTACATCTCCTACTGAATCTGCATCTCCTGATGCATCTGCTGCTGCATCTATTACTGCTGCATCTTCTGCCTCTGCAGCTGCAGCTGCATCACCTGCTGATGCATCACCTGCTTCATTACCTCCTGCTGCATATTCTGCTGCATTTCCTGCTGCTGCTTAATCTGCTGCTCCATTTCCTGATGCTTCATTTACTGCTGCATCTCCTTAATATGCTGCTCCATTTCCTGATGCTTCATGTACTGCTGCATCTCCTGCTACATTTGCTGCTGCTGCATCTCTTTACACTTGATGTCCTCCTGCATCTCCTGCTTCTGCATCTGCTGCTTCATCTCCTGCTGCAACCTCTGAGGATGCATCTGAGGATGCATCTGCAGAAGCATCTCCATTTCCTGCTGCATCAGCTGCTCAATCTTCTATGGATGCATCTAGTGCTTCTGCATTTCAGCTGCATATCCTGTTGAAGGCATCTGTGGCTGCATCTCCTGCTGAATCTCCTGCTGCACTTCCTGCTGTAACTGCTGATGCATATGTTACTATTTCTTCTCCTGCTGCATCTCCTGCTGAATCTTCTTCTGCAGAATCTCCTCCAGCATCTCCTGCTACAATTCCTGCTGATGTATCTCCTGCTGCATCTCCTCCTGCATCCCCTGCTGCTGAATCTCCTTTTATATCTCTTACTGCATCTCCTGCTGCATTTTCTCCTGAATCTCCTGCTGCAGAATCTCCTATGGAATCTCCTGCTGCACAATCTGCTGATGCATTTCTTGCTGATGCATCTCCTTTCGAATCTCATGATGCTCCATCTCCTGCTGCTGAATTTCCTGCCTCTTCATCTCCTGCTGCTGCAACTCCTGCTAAACCTGCTGCTGCCTCTGGTGCGCCTACATCTTCTTTTCCTGCATCTTCTGCTGCTGCATCTCCGGCTGATTTCCTGCTGCATGTAATTCTGTTGAATCTCCTGCTGCATATCCTGGTGCATCACCTGCTGAATATGCATCTCTTGCTACATTTCCTACTGATACACCTCATGCAGCTGCATCTGCTGCTGCATATCCTGCTGCATCTGCTGTTGCCAAATCGCTTGCTGTTGCATATCCTACTGAATTTCCAGCAGAATCTCCATGCTGATGCAATTCTTGCTGCATCTCATTCTGCACCCTTTGCTGCTGCATCTGCTGCTTCTTCTGCTGCTGGTGCATCTCCTGCCTCATATCCTGCTGCTGTGTCTCCTGCTGATGTATGTTTTGCTGTATCTCTTGCTGATGCATGTCCTGCTGCATCTCCTGCTTCTGCATCTCCGGCTCCAGCATTTCCTGCTGCATCAATTGCTGCTGCACGTCTTATTCATCTCCTTCTGCTGCATATACTGTTGCATCTGATGTTGCTGTACCTCCTCCTGATTCATCTCCTCTTGCATCACCTCCTGCTGCATCTCCTGCTGAATCTCCTCCTTCTGCATCTCCTGACCCATCACCTCCTTTTCATCACCTGCTGCATCTCCTGCTGCTGCATCTCCTTCTGCCAGATCTCCTGCTGCATCTCCTGCTGCTGCATCTCCTGCTGCATCTCCTGCTACTGCATCTCCTGCAGTATCTGCTGCTTCTGCATCTCCTGATACATCCCCTGATGCTTCATCTCATCCTGCTGCATCTCAGGCTGCATCTCCTGCGGCTATAGCTCCTGCTCTTTCATATCCTGCTACTGCATCTCCAAATGAATCTCCTGCTGCTTCATCTCTTGATCCATGTCCTGCTGCTGCATCTCCTCTTTTTGCATCTCCTTTTGCTTCATCTGCTGCTGCATCTCCTGCTGTATCTCATGTTGCACCTTCTAATGAATCATCTGCTGCATCATCTCCTTCTGCTGCATATCTTGCTGCTTCATCTCGTTCTGCATCTCCTCCTGCATCTCCTTGAGCGTCACCTGCTGCATCTCCTCTGCATCAGCTGCAGATTCATCTCCTGCTGTATCTCCTGCTCCTGCATATTCATCTGCATTTCCTGCTGCAGCTATTTATGAATCTACTACTGCTGCATCTGCTGAATTTGCTGCTGCATCTGCTGCTGCTTCATCTACTGCTGCGTGTCCTGATAGATCTCCTACTGCTGCATCTCCTGCTACTGCATCTGCTGCTGCCTCTGCTGCTACTTTCACTCTTGATGCATTTACTGCGGCTGCATCTCCTGCTATATTTCCTTCTGCTGCATATCCTTCACTTCATCTACTACTCTGCACTTCCTGCTGCTGCATCTCCTCCTTCTGCATCTCCGGCTGAATCGCCTGTAGCATCTCCTGCTTCTCCATCCCCTACTGCCACATCTCCTAGTGCATATGATGCTGCTGCATCTCCTGTTACTTCTGCTGCTGCTGCATTCCCTGCTGCAGCAACTGATGCTGCAACTCCTTCTGCATTTCCTTCTGTGTCTCCTGCTACTACATCCCCTACTGCTGCATTTCCTGCTGAATCTCCTGATGCTGCAACTCCTTCTGCATCTTCTGCTGATGCATCTCCTGTGGAATCTGCTGCTGCTGCATCTCCTGTTGAATCTGCCTCTGATGCATCTGCGGCTACATCTCTGCTGCTGCATCTCTTGCTGCATTGCCTGCTTCATCTGCTGATGCATCTGCTGCTGCTCTATGTCCTGCTACATCTCGTCATCCTTCACATCCTGCTGTATCTGCTGAAGATTCTCTTCCTATTGCTTCTCCTACTGAATCTACATTTCCTTCTGCATCTGCTTCTGCATCTCCTGCTGCTGCATCTCCTGCTGAATTAGCTGCTTCTGCATCTGCTTCTACATGTACGTTATAACTTTCTACGTTTGCGGCCTCATCTCCTCTTGCACCTGCTGATGCCCCTCGTGCTGCTGCATCTCCTGCTTCATCATCAGCTGCTACATCTGTGGCTTCATCACCTCATATGTCATCTCCTGCTGCATCTGCTGCAGTATTTCCTGCTGTGGTATCTGCTGATCCTGCATCTCCTGCTGTATTTCCTGCTGCTTCTGCTGCTGCTCTGCTGCTGCTTCATCTCCTGCCAAATCTCCTGCTACATATCCTGCTGCTGCACCTCCTAATGCATCTCCTGATAATGCTTCATCTCCTGCTACTGCATCTCCTGATGCACCTACTGCTGCTGCATTTCCTGCTGCATCTTCTGCTGCTGCATCTCCTGCTGATGGGTCTGATGCTGCATCTCTTGCTCTTGCATCTCCTGCGGCATCTCCTCCTGCTGCATTACCTGCTCTATCTCCTCCTACTGCATCTCCTCCTGATGCATATCCTGCTTCTCTATAGACTGCTGCCTTTCCTGCTACTGCATTTCCTGCTGCTGAATCTCTTTCTGTATCTCCTTCTTCTGAATCTCCTGCTGCTCTGTTACCTTCTGCATCGACTCCTGCTGCATGTCGTGCTGCTGCATCGACTCCTGCTGCATCTGCTTCTGCATCTCCTTCTTCTGAATCTCCTGCTAAATCTGCATCTCCTGCTGCTTCATCTCCTGCTTTTGCACCTCCTTCTGCTGAATCTCCAGTGGCATCTCATGCTGCTACACCTGCTACATATCCTGACGTATCTCCTTCTAAATATGCATCTCCTGCTGCTTCTCCTGCTGCTGAATTTCTTTCTGCTGAATCTTCTGTTGCTGCATCTCCTGCTGTGGATTGTCCTGCTGCTGCGTCTGCTGCATCATCTCCTCTTTCTCCATAACCTTATGTATCTCCAGTTGCTGTATCATATCATGCTGCTGCATATGTTGAAGAATCACTTCCTACTGCATCTTCTGCTGGATCTTCAATTCCTGTTGCATCTGCTTCTGCATCTCCTACTGCTGCATCACCTTTTGCATGTGCTGCTGCAGCATCTCCTTCTGCTGCAATTCTTGTTGCTGCATCTGCTGGTGCTGCACCTGCTGCAACATCTGCTTCTGCATCTCCTGCTGCTGCATCTCCTGCTGCATCTCCATCTGAATCTCTTGGTGCTGCATTTCCTGCTGATGCATATTCTGCTTCAACTCCTGCTGCTGCATTACCTTCTGCATCTATTCCCCTTGTATTTCCAGCTTCTGCATCTCCTGCTGCTGCACCTGCTGCTTCATCTCCTACTGCTGCATCAGTTGCTGCTGAATCTCCTGATGAATCTCTTGGGGCATCTCATGCTTCTACATATCATGCTGAATCTATTGCTGCTGAATCTCCTGATGCCTCAGCTGCTGCTGCATCTCCTACACCTGCATCACCTTCTGCATGTGCTGCTGCAGCATCTCCTTCTGCTGCATCTCCTGTTGCTGCATCTGCTGGTGCTGCACCTGCTGCAACATCTGCTTTTGCATCTCTTGCTGCTGCATCTCCTTTTGAATCTCTTGGTGCTGCATTTCCTGCTGATGCATATTCTGCTTCAACTCCTTCTGCTGCACCACCTTCTGCATCTATTCCTGTTGTATTTCCTGCTTCTGCATCTCCTGCTGCTGCATCTCTGTCTGAATCTCTTGGTGCTGCATCTCCTGCTGATGCATGTCCTGCTGCATCTCCTGCTGCTATAGCTCCTGTTGTTTCATATCCTGCTACTGCATCTCCTAATGAATCTCCTGCTGCTTCATCTCTTGATCCATGTCCTGCTGCTGCATCTCCTGTTTCTGCATCTCCTTTGGCTTCGTCTGCAGCTACATCTCCTGCTCTATCTCATGTTGCACCTTCTATTGAAGCATCTCCTGCGTCATTTCCTTCTGCTGCATATCTTGCTGCTTCATCACGTTCTGCATCTCCTCCTGCATCTCCTTGATCGTCACCTGCTGCATCTCCTTCTGCATCACCTGCAGATGCATCTCCTGCTGTATCTCCTGCTCCTGCATATTCATCTGCATTTCCTGCTGCAGCTATTTATGAATCTACTACTGCTGCATCTGCAGCTGCTTCATCTACTGCTGCATCTCCTGATAGATCTCCTGCTGCTGCATCTCCTGCTGCTGCATCAGATGCTGCATCTGATGCTGCTTTCTCTCTTTCTGCATGATGAATCTCCTGCTATATTTCCTTCTGCTGCATCTTCTTCACTTCATCTATTACTCTGCACCTCCTGCTGCTGCATCTCCTCCTTCTGCATCTCCGGCTGAATCGCCTGTAGCATCTCCTGCTTCTTCATCCCTTGCTGCTACATCTCCTAGTGCATATGATGCTGCTGCATCTCCTGTTACTTCTGCTGCTGCTGCATTCCCGGATGCTGCAACTCCTTCTCCATCTCCTGCTACGACATCCCCTGCTGCTGCATTTCTGGCTGAATCTCCTGATGCTGCACCTTCTCCTTCATCTCCTCCTACTACATCTCCTGCTGCTGCATCTGCTGCTTCATCTCCTGCTGCTGCATCTGCTGATACTGCATGTGCTGCTGCAACTCCTGCTGCAGCTCTTTGTGCTGCATCTTCTGCTGTTGCATCTACTGCTTCATCTCATTATGACTTAACTGCCACTATTGAGGCGCTTTAGGGAAATCGAATAACGCCCACAGGGAAGATGCTAGCATGAAAAGCTGCTGCTTCTGAATGTCTTCTCTTAAAGCGCTTTCACTGCAAAGCGAGATTTGTAAGAAGTTTGAGTATACGCTTGTGTACTTTAACATCCGAACGGCTATTAAAGCGTCACTTGAAAATAGCAGAGCATTCAGCACAAATACCACAGGGAAGAAGCTACGATGAAATGCTGGCTCTCGTTAGAGTCTTCTCATGAAACGCTTTCACTGCAAGCTGCAAAGCATGACTAACAGAAGGTTTTAGTATAGGGTACTGAATTGTGACTTATGAAGGTGCTTTCTGATAAGTGAGTAACTGACGCAGTGAAGATGCTAGCGTGGAATACTGCTGCTACTGAATGTCTTCTCTTAGAGCGCTTTCACTGCAAAGCAAAACTTGTAGAACTTTCAGTCTAGGCTTGTACATTGCAACATCTGAATGGCTATTAAAGCATCACTTCAAAATCTTTAGCACTTTCACTGCAAGGCAAGACTTGTTGAACTTTTAGTCTGGGCTTATGTACTGCAACATCAGAATGGCTATTAAAGCGTTGCTTCTATTATGGCGTTGTAGTACAAATTCATATCTCCAGCAGGGAAGATGCTAGCATGGAATGCTTCTGCTTGTGGATGTATTCTCTTAGAGAGCTTTCATTGCAGAGCACGACTTGTAGAACTTTCAGTCTAGTCTTGTGTACTGTAAGACCAGAATGGCTACGAAGGCGTTACTTCAAAATTTCAGAGCGTTCAGCACAAGTAACACAGGAAAGTTGTTACCATCAAAAGCTGGCTTTGGTTAGTGTCTTCTATGGAAGTGGTTTCTCTGCAAGATGCAGAGAACGACTAACACAACGTTCTTCTGTTGGCAAATGAATAGAGACTTAATAGCGCCTAATAAGGCGTTTTCGGAAAAGTGAATATCTCCAGCAGGGAAGATGTCAGCATGGAATGCTTCTGCTTCTGAATGTCTCCTCTTAGAGCGCATTCACTGCAAACCATGATTTATCGAACTCTCCGTCTAGGCTAGTGAACTGTAACATCAGCAAAGCTAGTAAGGCTTCACTTGAAGATTTTAAAAGCGTTCAACAGAAATACCCCTGGGAAGTTGCTAGCATCAAATGGTGTCTCTCGTTCGAATCTTCTCTGGAAGCGCTTTCACTGAGAGGTGCAAAACACGATGAACAATGTGGGAGATGCAGAAGCAGGCTATACAGCAGCAGGAGATGAAGCAGCAGATGCAGCAGCAGGAGATGCAGCAGCAGGAGATGCAGCAGCAGGAGTTGAAGCAGCAGGAGTTGAAGCAGAATATGCATCAGCAGGAAACGCAGCACCATGAGATTAAGACGGAGATGCAGCAGGAGGTGCAGCAGCAGGAGATGCAGAAGCAAATGTTGCAGCAGGTGCAGCACCAGCAGGAGATGCAATAGAAGGAGATGCTGCAGCAGCACATGCAGAAGGTGATGCAGCAGTAGATGTAGCAGCAGCAGATGCAGCAGGATATTCAGCAGCAGGAAATGCTGCAGCAGACAAAGGATATTCAGCAGTAGACACGGCATCAGGAGATTCAGTAGCAGGAGGTGCAGTAGGAGATGCAGAAGCAAACGCAGCAGTAGGAGTGGCAGCAGGTGGAGATGCCTGACGAGATGCATATTCAGAAGGAGAAGCAGCAGGAGATGCAGCAGCAGAAGGAGATTCAGAAGCAGATGCAGCAGGAAATGAAGATTCAGCAGAAGATGCAGTAGGAAGAGTTTCTTCAACATCTGCAGCACCATGATATGATGCAGCAACAGGAGATATATCAGGTTATGGAGAAAGAGGAGATGATGCAGCAGACGCAGCAGCAGCAGATGCAGCAAGAGGAGACGCAGCCGGAGTCGATGCAGAAGGTAATAGAGCAGCAGGAGATTCAGAAGAAGGAGATGAAGAAAGAAATTCAGCAGCAGGAGATGCAGCAGCAGGAAAGGCAGCAGTATATACAGAAGCAGGATATGCAGCAGGAGGAGATGCAGTAGGAGGAGATAGAGCAGGTAATGCAGCAGCAGGAGATGCAGCAGGAGATGCAAGAGCAAGAGATGCTGCATCAGACCCATCAGCAGGAGATGCAGCAGCAGAAGATGCAGCAAGAAAAGCAGCAACAGGAGATGAAGCATTATCATGAGATGCATGAAGAGATGCAACAGCAGGATATGTAGCAGGAGATTTGGCAGGAGATGAAGCAGCAGCAGAGCAGCAGCAGATGCAGCAGGAAATGCAGCAGTAGATTCTAGGCCAGCAGATACTCCATCAGGAAATACTGAAGCAGATACAGCAGGAGATGACATATCATGTGATGAAGCCACAGATGCATCAGTTGAAGATGAAGCAGGAGATGCAACAGCACGACGGGCATCAGCAGGTGCATGAGGAAATGAGTCAGCAAATGTAGAAAGGTATAAGGGAGGAGATAGAGCAGGAGACGTTTCAACAGGAAATGCAGCAGGACATGCATTAAGAAATGAGATGCAGTAGGAGATGGAGAAGGAGTTGCAGCATCAGGAGATGTAGCAGGAAATGCAGCATCAGGAGATGTAGTAGGAGGAGACGCAGAAGCACTTGCAGAAACAGGAGATTCAGCCGGAAATGCAGCAGCAGGGGATGTCGTAGCAGGAGATGGAGAAGGAGTTGCAGCATCAGGGAATGCAGCAGCAGCAGAAGTAACAGGAGATGGATAGCATCATCTGCACTAGGAGATGTGGCAGCAGGAGATGAAGAAGCAGGAGATGCTACAGGCGATTCAGCTGGAGTTGCAGAAGGAGGAGATGCAGCAGCAGGAGGTGTAGAGTAATAGATGAAGTGAAGAAGATGCAGCAGAAGGAAATACAGCAGGAGATGTAGCCGCAGTAAATTCAGCAAGAGAGAAAGTAGCATCAGATGCAGTATCAGATGCAGCAGCAGGAGATCTATCAGGAGATGCAGCAGTAGATGAAGCAGCAGCAGATGCAGTAGCAAATTCAGTAGATGCAGCAGTAGTAGATTCATAAATAGCTGCAGCAGGAAATGCATCTGCAGGTGTTGCAGAAGGAGATGCAGCAGAAGGACATTCATTAGGAGATGCAGTAGCAGGATATGAATGAGCAGGAGCTATAGCAGCAGGAGATGCAGCATGAGATGCAGCAGGATGAGATGAAGCAGCAGGGGATGTATCAGGAGATGCAGAACATACAGCAGGAGATGCTGTAGCAGGAGATGCAGAAGGAGATGTAGCAGAAGGAGATGCAGCAGCAGGAGATGCAGCAGGAGATGCAGCAGCAGCAGAAGTAACAGGAGATGCAGCAGCATCATATGCACTAGGAGATGTAGCAGCAGGAGATGAAGAAGCAGGAGATGCTACAGGCGATTCAGCCGGGAATGTAGAAGGAGGAGATGCAGTAGCAGGAGGTGCAGCGTAGTAGATGAAGAGAAGATGCAGCAGAAGGAAATATAGCAGGAGATTCATCATGCAGAAAGAGAGAAAGAAGCACCAGATGCAGCATCAGATGCAGCAGCAGGAGATGCAGCAGCAAATTCAGCAGATGCAGCAGTAGTAGAATCATAAAGAGCTGCAGCAGGAAATGCAGATGAGTATGCAGAAGCAGGAGATACAGCAGGAGATGCATCTGCAGGTGATGTAGAGGAGATGCAGCAGGTGACGCTCAAGGAGATGCAGCAGGTGATGCAACAGGAGGAGATGGGTCAGGAGATGTAGAAGGAGGAGATTCAGCTGGAGATGCAGCAGGAGGAGATGCAAGAGGAGATGAATCAGGAGGAGGTACTGCAACATCAGATGCAGCAGTATATGCAGCAGAAGGAAATGAATAAGACGTGCAGCAGCAATTGATGCAGCAGGAGATGCTGGAGCGGGAGATACAGAAGAAGGAGATGCAGAAGCAGGAGATGCAGCAGGACATGCATCAGCATCAGATGCAGCAAAACATACATCAGCCGGAGACACAGCAGCAGGATATGAGGCAGGAGATGCACCAGCAGCAGAAGCAGAAGCAGATGCAGCAGCAAAGGGTGCAGAATGAGATGCAGCAAGAATTGCATCAGCATGGAGATTCTGCTGGAAATTCAGTAGGATATGCAACAGCAAGCGATTTGGCAACAGCAGATGCAGCAGGATATGCAGCAGCAGATGCAGCTGCATGAGGTGTATCAGCAGGAGATGTAGGAGGAGATGCATATTCAGCAGGTGATGCACCAGGAAATGCAGCAGGAGATTCAACAGAAGGAAATGCAGCAGGAAATCAGCCGGAGATGCAGCAGCAGGAGATGCACGAAAAGAAGATGCAGGCGAACCAGAGGCAGCATCAGATTCAGCAAGATTTGCAGCAGCAGGAGATGAAGAGGCAGGAGATTCAGCAGCAGAAGGTGCAGCATCAGGAGATGCAGCAGGAGATATATCAGCAGGAGTTGTAGCAGGAGATGCTGGAGGAGATTCTGCAGAAAAAGATTCAGCAGAAGATGCAGCAGGAGATGAAATAGCAACATATGCATCAGCAGTTACAGCAGGAAGTGCAGCAGGAGATTCAGCAGGAGATGTAGCAGCAGGAGATGCAGCTGCAGATGCCTTCAACAGGATATGCAGCTGAAATGCAGAAGCACTAGATGCATCAGTGGAAATTTGAGCAGCAGATGTAGCAGGAAATGGAGATATTTCTGAAGATGCATCTGCAGATGCATGAGCAGAGGATGCAGCAGCAGGAGATGCTGGAGGACACCAAGTGGCAGAAGATGTAGCAGCAGGAATTGTAGGAGGAGATGCATCAGTACATGAATCACCAGCAGATGCAGCAGCAGATTAAGGAGATGCAGTAGCCAGAAATGCAGCAGAAGTTGCAGCAAGAGGAGATGCATCAGCAGGAGATATAGGCAGCAGACGAAAGAGGAGATGCAGATTCAGCAGCAGATGAAGTAAAAGGAGATGTAGCAGCAGATGAAGTAGCAGGAGTTGCAGCAGCAGATGCAATAGCAGGAGATGCAGCAATATGTGAAGCAGCACCAGATGCAGCAGCATATGCTGAAGATGTAGTAGGAGGAGATTAAGCAGGAGATCCAGCAGGAAGAGATGCAGCAGGATATGCAGAAAAAGATAAAGCAGAAAGAGATGCATCAGGAAATACAGCAGCAGGATATGCATCAGCAGGATATGCAGCAGGACATGCACTAGCAGAAGATGCAGCAGGAGATGCAGCCGGAGATATAGAAGGAGATTCAGCAGCAGGAGATGTAGTAGGAGATGCAGCAGGAGATACATCAGCAGGAATTGTAGCAGGAGATGCTGGAGGAGATTGTGCAGAAGTAGATTCAGTAGGAGATGCAGCAGGAGATGAAATAGCAACATAGGCATCAGCAGTTACAACAGGAATTGAAGCAGGAGTTTCAGCAGGAGAGGTAGCAGCAGGAGATGCAGCCGCAGATGCCTTCAACAGGATATGCAGCTGAAATGCAGAAGCACTAGATGCATCTGTAGAAGATTGAGCAGCAGATGCAGCAGGAAATGGAGATACTTCTGGAGATGCATCCGCAGAGGATGCAGCAGGAGATGAATCAGCAGATGCAGTAGCAGGAGATGCAGGAGGACATCAAGTATAAGGAGATTCAGCAGTAGCAAATGTAGCAGGAGATGCAGCAGTACATGAAGCAGCACGAAATGGAGCAGCAGATCAAGCAGCAGCAGGAAATGCAGCGGAATATGCTGCAGGAGGTAATGCAGCAGATGATGCAGCAGGAGGTGATGCAGCTGCAGCTGCAGAGGCAGGAGATGCAGCAGCAATAGATGCAGCAGCAGATGCATCATGAGATGCTGATTCACTACGAGATGTAAGAGCAGAAGATGCTGCAGCAGATGATGCAGCAGGAGATGCAGCAGAAGGAAATGCAGCAAGATATGCTGCAGGAGGAGATGCAGTAGGATATGAAGCAGGAGATGCAGCAGCAGAAGATGCAGTAGGGGATGCATATTCAGCAAAAACTTCAGAAAGAGATGCAGCAGGAGATGAAGCAGCAGCATATGCAACATCAGATGAACCAGATGGAGCAGAAAGAGATGCAGCAGGGGATAGGGCAGCAGATGCAACGGGAAATGCTGCATCAGGAAATGCATCCACAGATGCATGAGCAGAGGATGCATCAGGAGGTGTAGCAGTAGGAGACAGAGGAGCAGGTGATGCCGCAGGAGATGCAGCAGGAGATGCAACACCAGAAGATGCAGCACCAAGAGATGCAGCAGAAGATGCAGCAGCACATGCAGTATCAGCAGATGCAGCAGCATGAGATGAAGCAGGAAATACAGCAGCAGGAGATGCAGCAGCCGGAAATACAACAGGAATAGATACAGAAGGTAATGCAGCAGCAGGAGTTGAAGCACAATATGCATCAGCAGGAAATGCAGCACCTACAGATTCAGACGGAGATGCAGCAGGTAGTGCAGTAGCAGGAGGTGCAGAAGCAAATGTTGCAGCAGGTGCTGCACCAGCAGATGCAGCAACAGGATTTGCAGTAGAAGGAGATGCTGCAGCAGCACATGCAGAAGGTGATGCAGCTGTAGGAGATGCAGCAGCAGCAGATGCAGCAGGAGATTCAGTATGATATGTAGAAGCATGAGATGCCGCAGGAGATTCATCAGGAGATTCAGCAGCAACTGAAGCAGCAGCAGGAGAAGTAGCAGGAGATGCAGCAGAAGATGCAGCAGGAAATGAAGATTCAGCAGAAGATGCAGTAGGAAGAGATTCTTCAACATATGCAGCAGCATGATATGCTGCAGCAACAGGAGATACAGCAGGTTATGGAGAAAGAGGAGATGATGCAGCAGGAGCAGCAGGAGGAGATTCAGCAGCAGTAGATTCAGCAGCACGAGAAGCAGCAGGAGATGCATATTCAGAAGGTGATACGTCAGGAAATGTTGTAGGATATGTAGCAGCATGAGATGCCGCCCGAGATTCAGCAGAAGGAAATGCAAAAGCAGGAGAGGCATCAGCAGGAGATGCAGAAGCAGATGCAGCAGGAGGAGATGCAGCAGCAGGACATGCAGCAGGAGTCGATGCAGAAGGTAATAGAGCAGCAGGAGATTCAGAAGAAGGAGATGCAGAAAGAGATTCAGCAGCAGCAGATGCAGCAGCAGGAAAGGCAGCAGTATATACAGAAGCAGGATATGCAGCAGGAGGAGATGCAGTAGGAGGAGATAGAGCAGGTAATGCAGCAGCAGGAGATGCAGCAGGAGATGCAAGAGCATAAGCATAAGATGCTGCATCAGACCCATCAGCAGGAGATGCAGCAGCAGAAGATGCAGCAGGAAATGCAGCAGCAGTAAATGCAGCAGGAGATGAAGCATTATCATGAGATGCATTAGGAGGTGCAGCAGCAGGATATGTAGCAGGAGATTTGGCAGGAGATGAAGCAGCAGTAGAGCAGCAGCAGATCACAGAATCACAGAATAACCAGGTTAGAAGAGACCCACTGGATCGTCGAGTCCAACCATTCCCACCAATCCCTAAATCATGCTCCTAAGCACCTCATCTACCCTCACCTTAAACACCTCCAGGGACGATGACTCAACCACCTCCCTTGGCAGACCGTTCCAATGCCTAACCACCCTCTCCCTGAAGAACTTTTTCCTAATCTCAAGCCTAAATGTCCGCTGGCGGAGCTTGAGGCCATTCCCTCTCTTTCTGTCCTCTGTCACTTGGGAGAAGAGGCCAGCACCCTCCTCTCCACAACCTCCCCTCAGGTAGTTGTAGAGAGTAATAAGGTCTCCCCTCAGCCTCCTCTTCTCCAGGCTGAACAACCCCAGCTCTCTCAGCCGCTCCTCATAATATTTGTTCTCCAGCCAGCAGGAAATGCAGCAGTAGATGCAGGATCAGCAGATACCACAGCAGGAAATACTGCAGCAGATGCAGCAAGAGATGACATATGAGGTGATGAAGCCACAGATGCAGCAGCTGAAAATGAAGCAGGAGATGCAGCAGCAAGAGGTGCATCAGCAGATGAACCAGGAGATGAGGCAGCAAATGTAGAAAGTTATAACGTACATGTAGAAGCAGATGCAGAAGCAGCTAATTCAGCAGGAGATGCAGCAGCAGGAGATGCAGAAGCAGATGCAGCAGGAAATGTAGATTCAGCAGGAGAAGCAATAGGAAGAGAATCTTCAGCAGATGCAGCAGGATGTGAAGGATGACGAGATGTAGCAGGACATAGAGCAGCAGCAGATGCATCAGCAGATGAAGCAGGCAATGCAGCAAGAGATGCAGCAGCAGAGATGTAGCCGCAGATGCATCAGAAGCAGATGCAACAGGAGATGCAGCAGCAGCAGATTCCGCAGGAGATGCATTGGCAGAAGATGCAGAAGGAGTTGCAGCATCAGGAGATCCAGCAGGAAATGCAGCATCAGGGGAAGTAGAAGCAGGAGACACAGAAGGAGATGCAGAAGGAGCTGCAGCATCAGTTGCTGCAGCAGGGAATGCAGCAGCAGCAGAAGTAACAGGAGATGCAGCAGCATCATATGCAGTAGGAGATGTAGCAGCAGGAGATGAAGAAGCAGGAGATGCTACAGGCGATTCAGCCAGAGATGCAGAAGGAGGAGATGCAGCAGCAGGAGGTGCAGAGTAGTAAATGAAGTGAAGAAGATGCAGCAGAAGGAAATATAGCAGGAGATGCAGCCGCAGTAAATGCAGCAAGAGTGAAAGTAGCATCAGATGCAGCAGCAGGTGCAGCAGCACGAGATGCATCAACAGGAGATCTATCAGGAGATGCAGCCACAAATTCAGCAGATGCAGCAGTAGTAGATTCATAAATAGCTGCAGTAGGAAATGCAGATGAATATGCAGCAGCAGGAGATGCATCTGCAGGTAATGCAGTAGGAGATGCAGTAGGTGACTCTCAAGGAGATGAAGAACGAGATGCAGCAGCAGGATATGCAGCAGAAGGAGATGACGCAGGGGATGCTTCAATAGAATTTGCAACATGAGATACAGCAGATAAAAATGCAGGAGCAGACGAAGCAGAAGGAGATGCAGAAACAGGAGATGCAGCAGCAAGACATTGATCAAGAGATGCAGCAGCAGGAGATAATGCTTCTGGAGGTTAATTAGGAGATGCAGAATCAGCAGATACAGCCGGAGATGCCATAGCAGGAGATGCAAAAGGAGATGATGCAGCAGCATCCACTGGTACATCTCCTAATGCTGCATCTCCTGCTGATGCACCTCCTGATGCATCTCCTGCTCAATCTCCTCCTGCTGCTTCTCCTACTGCTTCATTTCCTGCATCTCCTGCTGCATCTGCTGCTGCATCTCCTGCTTCTCTATGTCCTCCTCCTGGATCTCCACCTGCATCGATTGCTGCTGCATCCTCTGCTGAACCTCCTGCTGCTGCATCTCCCTCTGCAACTTCCTCTGATGCATCAGCAGATTCATCTGATGATGTATCTCCACTGCTTCATCTCCTGATGCTGAATCTCCTGCTCTTGCATACCCTGCTGCATCTACAGCTGCTTCTAAGTCTACTTCATCTACTGCTGCTGCATTACCTGCTGCTTCTGCTGCTGCATCTCCTCCTGAATTTCCTGCTGCTGCATCTCCTGCTGCTATATCTTTTGCTTATCAATCTCCTGCTTCTGAATCTCTTACGGAATCTGCTTCTGAATCTGCTCCTGCACCTACTGCAGCTGCATCTCCTGATGCTGTATCTGCTGCTACTGCATCTCCTAATGCATCTCCTGTAGCTTAATCTCCTGCTTTTGCATCTCCTGATTTATCTCCTTCTGATGCCTATCTTGCTGCTGCATCTGCTGCTGCTTCGTCTGCTTCTACATCTCCCTCTGCATTTCCTGCTGCTGCATCTCAGGATACATCTGCTCTTGTTCAGTCTCTTGCTGCATATCCTGCTGCTACATCTCCTGCTACTGCATCTCCTTCTGCATCTCCTGCTGCATCTCTTGCAGCTGCATCTTCTGCTCCATCTCTTGCGGCTGCATCTCCTGCTCCATATCCTCCTGTTGCATCTGCGGATTCATCTTATGATGGTGCTTTCTTGCTGGATCTCCTGCTTCTGCATCTCCTGCTGCTGCAAACTCTGCTGCATCTCCTGCAGCTGCATTTCCTGTGCCATCTCCTTCTGCTGAATCTCGTGCTGCTCCATTCCCTCCTGCATCTACTGCTGCTGCATAGCCTGCTGCCGAATCTCCTAATGCATCTCCTCTTGCTTAGTCTCCTGATGCTTCCTATCTTGCTTCATCTCCTTTTGCTGCATATATTGCTGCTGCATCTACTGCTGCTTGGCCTGCTGCTGTATCCCCTGCTCCATCTCCTGGGTGCTGGGGCATCTCCTGCTGCATCTCCTTCTGCATCTCCTGCTGCTCCAGCTGCTGCATCTGCATCATCAGGATATTTTGAAGGAGATGCAGCAACAGGAGATGCAGCAGCAGGAGATGCAACCACAGCACTGCGGCAGCAGATTCAGCTGCAGGAGAGGCAGCCGTAGGAGATGCAGCCATAGGAGATGCAGCAGGATTTTCAGCAGGAGATAGAGCAGAAGGAGTTACAGCAGGAGATGCAGTAGCAGATGCAGCAGAAGGAAGTGTAGCAGCAGAAGATGTAGGAGGATATGCAGCAGCAGTGGATGAAAGAGACCATAAAGCAGCAGGATATGCAGAAGCAGGAGAATCAGCAGCAGGGGATGCAGCAGCAGATTCAGCAGCAAATTCAGCAGAAATGTAGCAACAGCAGATGCAGAAGCAGGAGATGCAGCAGAAGATGCATCAGCATGAGATGAATCAGAAGATATATCAGCAGGAAATGCACCAGCAGGGGCAGCAGCAGAAAATGCAGTGGAAGATATAGAAAAAACTGAGGAAGCAGGAGCAGCCCCTGTTACTTGATGTCCTCTTGCATCTCCTGCTTCTGCATCTGCTGCTTCATCTCGTGCTCCTCTATGTCCTGCTGCTACATCTCTTGATGCATCCTCTGCTCATGCATCTGCGGATGCATCTCCTGATGCACCATTTCCTGTTGCTTCTGCTGCTCCATCCCCTGGTGCATCTCTTTCCGCTCCATCTGCTGCATATGCTGTTGCATATGCTGCTGCTTCATCTACTACTGCATCTCCTGCTAAATCTCCTGCTGTTGCATCTCCTTCTGAAGTTTCTGCTGAATCTACTGCAGAATATGCATCCCCTGCTGCATCTCTTGCTTCATATCCTACTGCATCTCCTCCTGCAGCATATCTTGCTGCATTTCCTTCTGCTGCAACTCCTGCTGCATCATCTGCTGAAGCATCTTCTGCTGCTACATCTCCTACTGAATCAGCATCTCCTGATGCATCTGCTGCTGCATCTATTGCTGCTGCATCTGCTTCCTCTGCAGCTGCAACTGTATCATCTCCTGCTGCATATTCTGCTGCATTTCCTGCATCTCTTTAATCTGCTGCTCCATTTCCTGATGATTCATGTACTGCTGCATCTCCTGCTACATTTGAAGCTGCTGCATCTCCTTCTACTTGATGTCCTCCTGCATCTCCTGCTGCTGCATCTGCTGCTTCATCTCTTGCTGCTGTATAGCCTGCTGCTTCATCTCTAGGTGCATTTCAGATGCATAACCTGTTGAAGGCATCTGCAGCTGCATCTCCTGCTGCTACATCTCCTGCTGAATCTCCTGCTGCACTTCCTGCTGTAACTGCTGATGCATATGTTGTTATTTCACCTCCTGCTAAATCTCCTAATGCATTTTCTACTGAATCTCCTCTACCTTTTCTACTGAATCTCCTGATGCAGAATTCCCTACGGAATTTCCTGCTGCATAATCTGCTGATACACTTCCTGCTGATGCATCTCCTGCTGAATCTCCTGATGCTGCATCTCCTGCTGCTGAATCTCCTGCCTCTTCATCTCCTGCTGCTGCAACTCCTGCTGAATCTGCTGCTGCATCTGGTGCGGTTACATCTCCTTTTCCTGCATCTCCTGCTGCTGCACCTCCGGCTAATTTCCTGCTGCATGTCCTTCTGTTGAATCTCTTGCTGCATATCCTGGTTCATCTCACCCTGCATCCTTTGCTGCTGCATCTACTTCGTCTGCTTCGGGTGATTCTAGATCTCCAGCTGCATCTGCTGCTTCATCTGCTTCTGTATCTCCTGCTGCATATGGTTCTGCATGTTCTGCTGCATATTTTTCTGCATCTTCTGCTGCATATGGTGCTGCATCTCCTGCTGCTTCTGCTGCTGGTGCGTCTCCTGCCTCATATCCTGCTGCTGTGTCTCCTGCTGATGTATGTTTTGCTGCATCTCCTGCTGATGCATTCTCTTCTTCTGCATCTCCGTCTCCAGCAACTACTGCTGCATCAATTGCTGCTGCATCTCTTACTCATCTCTATCACCTTCTGCATCGACTCCTGCTGCATCTGCTTCTGCATCTCCTGCTGCTGCATCTCCTTCTGCTACATCTTTTTCTGCATCTCCTGCTACAGCATCTCCTGCTGTTTCTGCTGATTCTGCATGTCCTGATACATCCCCTGCTGCTTCATCTCATCCTGCTGCATCTCATGCTGCATCTCCTGCTGCTATAGCTCCTGCTGTGTCATATCCTGCTACTACATGAATCTCCTACTGCTTCATCTCTTGATCCATGTCCTGCTGCTGCATCTCCTGTTTCTGCATCTCCTTTTGCTTCGTCTACTGCTGCATCTCCTGCTGTATCTCATGTTGCACCTTCTACTGAAGCATCTCCTGCTGCACTTGTGCTGATGCATTTTCTGCTGCATCTTCTGCTGCTGCATCTCCTGCTGATGGGTCTGATGCTGCATCTCTTGCTCTTGCATCTACTGCTGCATCTCTTGCTGTTTCATTACCTGCTCTATCTCCTGCTACTGCATCTCCTCCTGCTGCATATCCTGCTTCTGTATATACTGCTGCCTTTCCTGCTGCTGCATCTGCTGCTGCTGAATCTCTTTCTGCATCTCCTTCTTCTGAATCTCCTGCTGCTCTATTACCTTCTGCATCGACTCCTGCTGCATGTCCTGCTGATGCATCTCCTCCAGCTGCATCTGCTTCTGCATCTCCTACTGATGCATCTGCTGCTGATGCATCTCCTGCTACATTTGCTGCTGCTGCATCTCATTCTAATTTGATGTCCTCCTGCATCTCCTGCTGCATCTGTGGATGCATCTGCAGAAGCATCTCCATTTCCTGCTGCATCTGCTGCTCAATCTTCTACAGATGCATCTAGTGCTTCTGCATTTCAGCTGCATATCCTGTTGAAGGCATCTGCGGCTGCATCTCCTGCTCCTACATCTCCTGCTGAATCTCCTGCTGCACTTCCTGCTGTAACTGCTGATGCCTATGTTGCTATTTCACCTCCTGCTGCATCTCCTGCTGAATATTCTGCAGAAACTCCTCCAGCATCTCCTGCTACAATTCCTGCTGATGTATCTCCTGCTGCATCTCCTACTACATCCCCTGCTGCTGAATCTCCCTCTATATCTCTTGCTGAATCTCCTGCTGCCTTTTCTACTGAATCTCCTGCTGTAGAATCCCCTACGGAATTTCCTGATGCTGAATCTCCTGCCTCTGCATTTCCTGCTGCTGCAATTCCTGCTGAATCTGCTGCTGCATCTGGTGTGGCTGCATCTTCTTTTACTGCATCTCTTGCTGCTGCATCTCCGGCTGATCCTCTGCTGCATTTCCTTCTGTTGAGTCTCCTGCTGCATATGCTGGTGCATCACCTGCTGAATATGCATCTCTTGCTACATCTCCTGCTGATACACCTCATGCAGCTGCAGCTGCTGCTGCATATCCTGCTGCATTTGCTGTTGTTAAATCTCTTGCTGTTGCATATCCTACTGAATTTCCAGCAGCATCTCCTGCTGATGCAATTCTTGCTGCATCTCATCCTGCATTATTTGCTGCTGCATCTGCTTCTGCTTCTGGTGATGCTACATCTCCAGCTGCATCTGCTTCCTGCTGCTGCGTATCCTGCTGCATCTCGTCCTGCTGCGTCTCCTGCTGCATCTCCAGCTGCTTCATCTCCTGCTGCATTTCCTCTTGCTGCATCTCCTGCTGCATATTCTTCTGCTTCACCGCCTAAAGCATCTCCTGCTGCTATCCTGCTTCATCATGGCCTGCTGCATCTCCTGCTGCTGCATCTCCTGTTACACCATCTGCTTCTGCATCGCCTGCTGCTGCATGTTCTTCTGCATCTCCTCCTACTGCATCTGCTGCTGCATCCTCTTCTGGTACATGTCCCGCACCATCTCTTGCTGCTGAAGCTCATGATCCTGCATCTTCTGCTGTGGCAATTCCTGGTGCTTCATTTCCTGCTGCATTTCTCCCTTTTACATCTCCTGCTGCTGCATCTGCTGCAGCATCTTCTGTTGCTACATCTCCTGCTGAATCTACATCTCCTTCTCCATCTGCTGCGGCATCTCTTTCTGCTGAATCTCTGAATCTCATCTCCTGCTACTTTATAAACTACTGCTGCATATCCTGCTGCTGCATATCCGGTTTCAGCATATCCTATACTGAATCTCCTGATGCTGCATCTGCTGGTGCTGCATATGCTACTCCATCTGCTGCAGGATCTCTTTCTTCGGCCTCTCATGCCACATCTCCCTACGATGCATCTCCTGCTTCTGTATATCTTGCTCAATCTCCTGCTGCTGCATCTCCTGCATCTTTTGGTGCATCTGCTGTAGATTAATCTACTGCTTCATCTCCTGTTGCTTCACCTTTTGATTATTGATGTCCTCCTTCATCACCTGATGCTCCATCTGCTGCTGTTGCATACACTGCTGCATCTCCTGCTGAATGTGCTTCTGTATCTGCTGAGTCTTAATCTCCTGCTGCTGAATCTCCTTCTTCTGCTTCTTCTGCTGAATGTGCTGCAGAATATGCTGCTGCATCTCCTGTTGCACCTCCTGCTTAATATGCATCTCCTGCTGCATCTCCTGCTGATGCATCTCCTGCTGATGCATCTCCTGCTGAATCTCCTCCTGCTGCTGCTTCATCTCCTGCATCTGCTGCTGCATGTGCTGCTACATCTCCCTCTGCTCTATGTCCTCTTCCTGGATCTCCTCCTGCATCTATTGCTGCTGCATCCTCTGCTGAACCTTCTGCTGCTGCACCTCTGTCTGCAACTATCTCTGATGCATCAGCGAATTCATCTGATTATGCATCTCCCCTGCTGCTCCATATCCTGCTGCTGTATCTCCTACTGCTGCATCTCCTGCTGAATCCCCTGCATCTCAGGCTGCTGCATCACCTGCCTCTTCTGCTTCTGCTGCATCTGCTGCTGTATCTACCACTGCTGCTTTTGCTGTTGCTGCATCTGCTGCTGTATCTACCACTGCTGCAAATCCTGTTGCATCTCCTCCCGCTCCATCTTATAATACATCAGTTTTTCCTGCCTCCCTTTCTTCTTCATCTCATGCTGCTGCATCACCCGCATCTCTTGCAGCTGCATATCCTGCTACATCTCTTGCTGCATCTCCTGCTGCTGCATCTCCTACTGCTGCAATTCCTGCTTCTGATTCT